>JAVGWX010000013.1:70173307-70378307 GCA_036924085.1 Ariolimax columbianus
ATGCTTATCTGCAGGGACCTCGATGTGGTTTGCTCTGGCATAGTGATCGACAAAGGCGTTTGCGGCTTTCTTACCTGTGATCAAGTTCTCGCCTTGCTTGATAGTAATTTGTTTATTTGACGGGGTTTCGTCGTTCATGGCTCTGACTAGCTTCCATAGCTTGTTCCCTTCTTTGTCCAGGTTTAAACTTTCCGTTTTATTTTTCCAACTTTCTCTTGCTGTTTGCTTGAGAGTGTGTTTGTATTTCGCCGCGGCGGCTTTGAGGGCGATGTTTGCCTCCACGGATTTTTCTCGTTCTGCCATGTTCCTCGCATTAGTTACTGCATCTTCCACTTTCTGTAACTCATCATTCCAGTAGGGCTTATAGTTTTTCCTAGCTCCTCTTGGGATGGTTTCAGTGGCGGCTTGCATTATTGCCTTGCTTAGGCTCTCTACCATGGGCTTCATTTTGGTGTTTCGTGTGTTGATGGTTTCACACAGCCCATCTGTCAGGATTGCAAATCTGTCCCAGTCGGCTCGTTTGTAATTCCAACGTGGGAGCGGTTTTGTTTCCTGTGGGCCTACTTCCATGTCAATGGTTAGCCTGATCGGTCTGTGGTCGCTACCTGCCAGTTGGTTTAGCACCTGGCGGTCTATTTTATAGTGTATGTCCTGTGTGGAGAAGGCCAAATCTGGAGTCGAGGTGGTATGCCATGTTCTTGAATAGAAGCTAGGGCTATCCTCCGGCCTATTGATTAGGGAGAGATTTGCATCTATCTCCCAATCTTCCACTTCGTCACCTCTACTGTCTGTGTCAGAGTATCCCCATCTCTCCGAGTGGCTGTTGAAATCTCCAACTACTATGCAGTTGGAGTCTCTGACCTCCATACTCGAGAGCGATAGGTCTCTGTTTGGTGGTCCGTACAGATTGAAAATGCGGAGTTTCGTCTCTAGAGCCATTATGTCAACTCCTACAATTTCTGCTTGTCCGGTGTGATTGACAGGTACCGCGCTACTCGGTATGCTGTTTCTGGTCAGTATCAGGACCCCTCCTTTGTAACCTTCTCTATCTAGACGGAAGGTCTGGTATCCTCTGATTGAGAATTTATGGTTATTGTTGAGGTGCGTTTCCTGGATATATGCCACGTCAATCTTACCTTCATGCAGGTGGTGTGTTAGGGAAAGTTTTTTGTTAATGACTCCCTCCGCATTCCACTGTAGTATTCTGAGGGTCTTGAAGTTTTGGCCAATAGACGTTACCCCATAGCCATGTGCCTTGACTCCACGACACATGGGTGGGTGACCACCAGTAGTCAAGGGTGGGCCCCTTCGAGGCGTGAGGCCCGGCGCTATCGCTGCCTGGCGGGTCTCCTCAGGATGAGCGCCATACGTTTTTCGAATAGGTTGTGCTGCCATCATACTGTGATTTACGTTGCACTGTTTTGTTAGGCTTGCGGCCCCGTGCATCCGATTTCAACAGGCGTTTCTGTAGGGATGCCCTCCTTAGCCTTTGGCTGTCCCCAGCCTATCTGCAAGGCAGCAGTTGTTTACGATCAGAGTTTTCTCTCCTATGGAAGTTGTCTTTCCAGACTATCGAGTCTTCACTACTCGTGTCTATAGGGTGCAATGATGGTATGTGATATATGAGATGGGCTGGTTTACCCGGAAGAGAGGCAGTCCAGTGTGTCTGTATCCCAGGATCGTCACGTCCTGCCAGAAACGTAGCATTTGCATGTGAGTGGGGTATCTCTTTTTCCCTTTATTTTCTTGGCTTCTATGCAGGGATGGTACGCCTAGCATTCCCCGCCACCTGGGGTGTTGACACAGTGGGGCAGGTGTGCAATGTCCGCTGGTCTGCATCTCTTCTGCGTCCAGCATGATAGTTATGGCTGATAACGTACAGAGGTAGATATCGTAACCGGAGTGCATTTAGCCAGAGGACAAGCCTGGTAATGTCACAGAGATGTTGATCGCCTGGTGTGCGGACAACTCTCATGGTCAGTGGTTGAGTCTTGACAGTTCACAGTGTGGTGGCTGCTCTACTGTTTTCGACACCCCGACCAGGTTCTAAGTCTTTGGTTGGTGTTTTTCGCACCCCATCGCCGTATAGGGTGAGTATCAAGCAGTTTTCCGCCCGCTTTGATTTGCGGGCGGCAAGGACCTCTTACTGTGGCTCTACCTGATAGGGCTGGGGCGCAAGCCCCAGGTCCCGAGCATGTAGGAGCCTCCCATTGCAGTGGTGCTGAGATTTTGGGCGGGATTGCGGCTTTCAAGGGTTCGGCCGTAATCCCCCACATGGTAGCCTCGCGCCCTTGGCTTATCAGCCTGGTACGTGAACCAAAGTGTCTGCGGCTCCTCTCGATTTGAGCTGGTTTTCCGTAGCAACGCCCTGTCATTTGTAGGGTAAAACTGACCTGTCTTCAGATCTATTTCCAGCACCCGTTCACTATTTGGTCAGACGAATTTATTGAGGGCTTTTGTTTGTCAATGACCAGGTATTTGAAATCTGCGGAGTTAAACACGATTTCCGTAGCGTTCTTTCATTTGAGCTGACTTGTCGTCCGTGAGTCTAATACCAGCGTACGTTCATTATTAGACCCAAACGGCAGCGCTCTCAATTTGTCAGTTGTTCTACAGCATTGGCGTGTTCAGTCAAATTAAGCCGCAGGTTCCACACCTGGTGGTGCCCTTTCGTCAATTCCCTTAGCGAGATAGTCAAGTTTCTTAAAGGGTAGCCCCAAAGATTTTCGAGGGTCTAATTCCAGCACATGTTCTCTATTAGACCCCACTAAGGTGTACTTTTTGATAGTCATTCTGCAGTATTGGCGTGGTAAGTTAACTTAGGTCTCAGGCTCCACTCCTGATAGTGCTCTTCCGTCAATTCCTTTATCAAACACTGGATGCAGACAAAACCGAGCCACAGGGGACATAACCCCAGATTCTGGGGGTCTAAGTCCAGCACCAGTTCCATGTTAGACTCCAGAAGAGTGGTCTCGGCATGTCAATCATTTCAGTGTTGGCCGTGTTGAGTCAAATTAAGCCGCAGGCTCCACTCCTGGTGGTGCCCTTCCGTCAATTCCTTTAAGTTTCAGCTTTGCAACCATACTTCCCCCGGAACCCAAACACTTTGGTTTCCCGGAAGCTGCCCGCAGAGTCATCGAAGCAACTCCTGCGGATCGCTAGTCGGCATCGTTTATGGTCAGAACTACGACGGTATCTGATCGTCTTCGCGCCTCTGACTTTCGTTCTTGATTAATGAAAACATTCTTGACAAATGCTTTCGCAGTAGCTCGTCTTGCGGCGATCCAAGAATTTCACCTCTAACGCCGCAATACGAATGCCCCCGTTTGTCCCTGTTAATCATTACCTCCAGTTCCGAAAACCAACAAAATAGAACCGAGGTCCTATTCCATTATTCCATGCACCATTATTCAGGCAGCCGAGGCCTGCTTTGAACACTCTAATTTTTTCAAAGTAAACGCGCCGGCCACCCAGGACGCTCAGCGAAGAGCACCCGTGGGAGAGAGCCGGCAGACGGTAGGGCAGGAGACAACGGGCAGTGAACCGGCGCGAGCCGGACCGCCCGCCTGCGCCTGAGATCCAACTACGAGCTTTTTAACTGCAACAACTTTAATATACGCTATTGGAGCTGGAATTACCGCGGCTGCTGGCACCAGACTTGCCCTCCAATAGATCCTCGTTAAAGGGTTTAAAGTGTACTCATTCCAATTACGGGGCCTCGAAAGAGTCCCGTATTGTTATTTTTCGTCACTACCTCCCCGTGCCGGGAGTGGGTAAGTTGCGCGCCTGCTGCCTTCTTTAGATTCTTTAGATTTAATGCGATACATAGCATTTTACTGTCTACATATTAGCATACTATCTGAGTATCCCAACAGTAACATACACGAACAGTCACCCAACTTTACTGTCCTGCATAGCATTTTACAATCCCCATGTTAACAAACCTACCTAAAAGCATTAGTGTCCTACATAATATCTCACTGACAACACTTTAACAGATCTAAAATGAGCTTGATGGTCCTATAAAGTATCTCACTGACGCCACTTTAATAGACCAAATCTGATTTTTAATCTCCTACATAGTATCTTAGTATCAGCATGACAAAAGATGAAGGCTAACACTGAGCTTGAAGGTCCTAGGTAGTATCTTACTGTCTGTATATTAACAGATGGACATCAAGATAATTGTCCTGTAATGTATCATACTATCCCTATTTTAGCAGGCCGACAACAAGCTGTAATGTCCTACATAGTACATTACTAATTTGCATGTTAATAGTCAAAAACCGAGCTTTTTGCATAGATGACGGAAAAAGTTTCTAACTATACAACTATTAGCAGACAGACACTTAGTTTTATTGTCCTATGTAGCATTAAACTGTTTGCATGTTTACAAACCATTCCCATTTGTTAATGTCCTACATGTAATCCTACTGTCCAGAAGTTAATATACTAACACAAAGCTTAAATGACCTACTTTTTATTTTTCTGTACAAAGATAGCAGTCTGACACAGATCTTTAATGTCCTACCTATTGTTTTACTATCCACACGTTATAACAGAATGAAAGCAAGCTTCACTTTTCTACATAACATCAAACTATCCTCTTTATAACACACAGACAGTGAACTTTCATGTCCTACTTATTTTCTTAATATCCCCATGTTAATATACATCAACGGAGAAATAATGTTGTATATATTTTCTCACTATCCACTTGAAAACAGACCAACCTCATGAATAGGTGTCCTACATAGTATATTTTTCGCCCAGGTAAACAGACCAAAACTGAGTAGTTATGTCCTACATAGTATCTTACTCTCCGCTTGTTAACAGACCAACACTGATCTGTAATGTCCTTTATAGTATCTTACTATCCCCAGGTCAAAATACCAACACAGAGCAGTAATGTCCTACATAGTATCTTACTATCCGCGTGTTAACAGAATGACAGCTAGCATTACTTTACCTCATAGTATTGTACTATCCACTTGGTAGCATACGAACAGTGAGCTTTCATGTCCTACATATTTTCTTAATATTCAAATGTTAACGCATAACAGCCGAGATGTAAAGTTGTATATATTATCTTTCCCCTTGATAAAACATCAATACTGAGCTGTAATGTCATACATAATATCTTACTAATCATCATGTTTACAGACCAACACAGAGAACACGTGTCCTACACAATGTCTTACAGTTCACATGTATTAACAGACCAACACTGAAAACACGTGTCCTACACAATATCTTACAGTTCACATGTATTAACAGACCAACACTGATATTCACAGGACAAAAGAAGTAGACGGACAACAAACTCTACTGTCCCACATAGTATCTTACTTTCCACCTCTCAACAAACTGACCATGTCCGTTAATGTTGTACATATTATACTACTAATCACATGTTAATAGATCCACACTGTGCTTAAATGCCCTACATTTTATCTTTGAATCCCCATGCCAGAAGAACACTTAGCTTTACTGTTATACATACTATCTTACCATCCACATGTCGACAGACCAGCACTAAGATTTGCTACACTAAATATTATCTTACCATCCACATGTTAACAGACCAGCACCAAGATTTGATACTCTACATATTATTTTACCATCCACATGTTAACAGACCAGCACCGCGATTTGATACCCTATATATTATCTTACCACCCACATGTTAACAGACCAGCGCCAAGATTTGCTACCCTAAATATTATCTTACCATTCACATGTTAACAGACCAGAACCGAGATTTGATACCCTACATATTATCTTACCCTCCAAATGTTAACAGACCAGCACCATGATTTGATACCCTAAATATTATCTTACAATCCATTTGATAACTGACCAATACTAGGATTGGATACCTTACATATTACTTTACTATCAACATGGCAACATATGTAGATCGCAATGTAATTTTACAGTCTTACGTAGTACCTACAATCCATAAATTAACAGACCAACACCAAAATGTGTGTTCTACATAGCATTTTACTTTCACTGTATTTTAGTGAAATGAGATACCAAAGGATGCAGAGCGGAGGCAAAAGCTATGGTGCAGCCACTATGTTCTGGTAAAGATTATGGACTGCATCATGATTACTGGCTTGCAGATATAACATGACCAAAGGATCCTGAACGCAAAGATGAATAAAGAATTTGTGCACGCTAGAGGACTAAAATTGAGTTTTAATATCCTACATATTATCTCTTTATCTACATATTAACAGATAGACACTAAGATTTAATGGTGTACATATTATCTTACTATCCACATGTTAGGAGTCAGATTATGAGCTTAAATTTCTTACATAAGGTCTTACTATTTACAAATCAACAGATGCAAACCAACTTGGAGATTTACTGTCTTGAAATTATCTTACTATCCACATGTTAGTAGACTAACACTCAGCTTTGATGTCCTACTTAGTATCTCACTATCAACATATTAGCAGATTGACACCAAGCTTTAATCTTCTACATGATATTTTACTATTCAAATGTTAGGACACCAACCGCAAGCTTGTTAGCAGTCTAACGCAGAGCTTTGATGTCCTACATAGTTTCTCACTATCAACATATTAGCAGATTGACACCAAGCTTTAATCTTCTTCATGATATTTTACTACTCACATGTTAGCACACCAACCGCAAGCTTGTTAGCAGTCTAACGCAGAGCTTTAATGTCCTTCATAGTTTCTCACTATCAACATATTAACAGTCTGACACCAAGCTTTAATCTTCTACACAGTATATTGCTATCCATATGTTAACACACACACAGCAATATTTACGTTCTTACATATAATCTTACTACCCACATGTTAACCACAATAGCATTATCAACTCTCAAACCCTTCGACGGTTTGCAAAGACTGACCTTTTCAAACAAGCTAAACGCCAACTGTGTATGTATTTCCTTAATGGATGAATCAACAACAACAGAACCAATCGAAGGTGTTTTGCAATCAATTCTAGAGCTGCATTTATAGTGACAGTAGGAACAGTACGTAATAAGTAGTTTTGGAAATGTATGTTTAAAATAAGAAGATATGAATTACTACCATGCTTTCAATTTAGTGTATTTAAATAGTGTCAGTTTTCGAATATATCATAAATACACAGATTGACAGCAAAGAGCAATTTTATCAATACCTGGGCTTAAGAAATGTGTACTTTAATATCTGTTTGTTTACATTTGTTAATATGGCAACTTATGCGTCTTGTGAAATAAAGAAATAAACAAGAAACAAACACACACTGGAACAAGGTTCAATTTAATGTTTACGTATTTCTTATGCCACATTATGAATATTATGTCTACATATATTCACCCAGCAGTAAACATGCAAGATTCCATATGGCTAGTGTTATTAAAATGATGGTAATGGGTGTCCTGTTCTAAAAAATGTACAGTTTAAAATTTTGATATGTACAATGAGATTAACAATCTATAGATGGTATGTTAGAGAAATTAAAACATAACAGTCTACATACATTTGCTTTTACATATCCAAGCTTGAACAATTTAAAAGTAGCACACACGGAATATAAGCACGCTTAACCATAAACAACTTTCAGCACAGGATCTTCGATTAGCTAGATAACAGTTTCACGGTGTAGTAGTGAACTGTATTTACACGGACAATGATTACTTCGTCATAAGGGCAATGTATTCAAAAGAAAGGGATGTAATAAATGCACTACAATAATAAAAATGATTTAATAATTACATGAAAATAAAGCAAATACTTATAATAGTTAAGGTTGCGTATAATGGAGCATACCATACGAAATTTAACTTTCGGAAATTTCTAACATTTATTTGCATTTTATGAATATTATTAAATTCATTTTAAAAACAATATGCGAGTCGCTGTCACCACAACAGAGCTAACTTAAACAGGCATCAGCATATATGCTAACTCTAACCTTACTATTAACAGCTACAGGAGCAGCCAGTGTTGTCTTCTGCCAGTTACTTGTCTAGTTCGCTCCATGACTTCGACGCCGGTCACGGTTCAAGGTTCAGTTCTTGTGATAAGCACGGCTTTGCTGTCACAATCGTCGCCGACGAGCGCCCGGGGTCGCGAGCTGTTCCTCCCCATATGTCGTGCACGAGGACGACAACAAGCGTGAGAAATTTGGTCGGGTGGATAATTAACACCTATCGCCTTCAGTGTACAGATGCCAATGTACACGTCCATGTGGTTCTGGTGTAGGGCCATAGCTCACTCGTTCTAAGGTTTGTAACCTGGATAAAGAGGGGAGACGCCCAAGCCAGAACCTCTCACGCAAATTTTTTATGATGGGATAACTCTTATTTATATATTTTTTGTATTTGTTTGGTTATGTCCCTCGCTATGTTTAAAGAAACACTGGATGTCAACAACATCGGCGACGAAGATGGCACACGACATAAAACTACACCCCCTTCCACGCCTTCTAGCGACACAAGTTGAAAGAAGATGATGAGGATGATGATGATAATAATCATGACAATAATAATAACAAAACATTGGCCATTGACCTACAATAGAGCAATTAGATAGATGTTTAAGCATACAACCATGAAGGAATGATTATTCCGTGAGATAAGCAGAAGAAAAGGTGTGATTCCCATTAAGACATGTTATTAGAGGAAACATAAGACCACACTATATGTACATGTAGAGCGTAGGATACAACGTTGGTAGAGTGGCTGCTTCTTTCCGGCTGCAACTTGTTCCAGCCAACCCAGCTGTAAACGAGTACCAGATTTACTGTTAGGAGAAATGATAGAGGAACAGGAATTGGTTTTCACAAAACCTGAAGTTTTTGGTTTGATTAGAGGTTTCAATTTCTGGATTCTGTGACGAAGACTTGCCCTTTTCTACCCCAGACCGTTGTCCCTTGTGCGGTATCATGTCGTATTGACCAGTTCATGGATTCGTGTGTGTATCAGAACAATGAAGATTCTAGTACCTCATCCCTGACATTAATAAAATAAATTGATATATCAGTGATATTGTAAGCCAAGACATCGAGGAAGGGAACTGGCTACCCCCATCTGATAAAAGCTAAAACCTCTTATAGAGAAGTTTCTACCACAGCATCCCCGACTACAGTATATTTGTATTACTCGATGTATCCATGAATGTAAAAAGCAAGTTGGCTGAGTTTGTATTCTGACATTCTTTCCTTGACATAATCAACAGTTTCTTGGGCGGATTGTCGCTACGGTTGGCACGTTCTAAATGCATGTTTTTGCTCGTGAGCTTCAATCCCTTCTGTATTTTGTGTTGGCCTTTAACTGGTAGTGGGCGGGGTACATTGGAATGTCTTATATGATCACAGCAGTTCATATTTGTCACACATTAGTTGGTAGTCAGCATTGATTGCTGAGAGTACAGAGAAACAAGAAGACCAAAGTAGAGAAAGAGAAAGAGAGAGAGAGAGAGAAAGAGAGAGAGGATGAACAACAGAAATATGAATATTGTTAGATGACTGTTAATTTGTGCAGTTGTTAAAAACAATTCGAGGTAAATCTTCTTCTTCGTACGCTGTCAGACGTCAACTTGAATTTTTCGAAGAAGGTAGCTGTCATCCTGAGGCTGTCGACACTGCCAAAGAGCTTGTCTAGTGTTGCCACTGGTGATGGCCACATGTGCTTTCTCTGGTTCTCGTATGTCGGGCAATTTTGCAGCAGATGTTCCGCGGTCATTTTCCCTGTACCACAGGTGCATTCGTCAGTACCACCTTTCTTCAGTTTATTGAATAGATGATACCTCAGTCTGTTGTGGCCTGTGCGGAGTCTGAAGACCACGACCTGCTCTCTTCTGTTCAACTGGTAGTAGGCATCATTTTTTGTGTAGCCAGTATGCTCTGTTTCCCATTTGGCCATGTATCTGGCCCTAACAAACCTTTTGAACTCTTCGTAGGTCACACTATAATCTGGTTGTGGTAACCTTGCACCTTCTTTAGCCAGTCTGTCTGCCTCCACTACTCAAGCGATGTTAGGACCTGCTGCATCCGATTGTTTGCTATGGTGAGATTTTCTTCAGTGGTCCACAAAGCCAGATTGTCTGCAAACATGGAGCTGTGGACTCTTCTTAATATATTCTATATTATGTTGTATATATACACCAGAAAAAAGTGTGGGTGGCAGTACTCCCCCTTGAGGTATTCCCTGCTCCAGTGTCACATTTTTGCTCATCTTCCCTTGTACTTGAACTCTGGCTGATCTGTTTTCGAGATAGTGGCTGATCAATCTGTACATTTGTCCAGATACTTCACTTCTTTATAGCTTGGCTTTAAGTCCCTCTTTCACCACCTTGTCAAATGCCCTCTCTAGATCTACCCAAACCGCTACTGTATGCTTTTTCTCCTTGTAAGCATCCTCTATTTTCTGCGCTTTGAGAGTGATCTGATCCTCAGTGGATCTGTGTTGTCTAAATCCTGCTTTCTGTGGAATTAATATGTGTTTTTCTTCCAGGTGCCACATCAGTCTGATGTTTATCATACGCTACATCAGTTTACCTACACAGCTCAGTAGACTGATAGGCCTGTATCAAATTTGGATCTGTTCTATCTTTTTCTTTCTTTGGTACTGGTATTCGATGTAAATGATTTTAACATGAAAAGGAAAAGGTAATCCTTTCGCAATCATTGATCTCGAGGTTGAAGTGTTAGAGACTTCACTGTACTAGGCCTCAGCTTTTTATGAGGTGCGGTGGCCAACTCATGTAGTCGCCACATTTCCTTCAATGACACTTAGCGACGTACAGGTTTAGTTATTAATGACAATATCATTTGACAGAGTTGAGAGTAAGTAAACACGATTAGAAAAGTGAATCAGTTTCTACAGCTTTATGAAAATGGTTAGAGCTAGTGTGTGACTTTACCTATGCCGAGATAGCATTTATTGAAATCATTCCTCCTGCATAGTTTATAATAATGAAATAGCCGATATCCTGACTTCAAAAGCCATAACAGCATGTTGTTGTTATTGTTGTTGTATTTATTGTTGTTGTAGAATGCCCGTAATATGAAAGATTAATTTTGTGTGCGTCCTGTAAAAGACGTTTAGTGGCGGGCTGCAACAGGATGTAAGAATAGCCTTGAGAGTTTGAAAGATTAGTTGGCAGGGGCATAAACTTAAACATAAAGATTCACCTAAGTACCTAGGAATTACAATGGATCGCACATTGTCCTACAAAGAACAATGTGAAGCGGTGAAACAAAAAGTTAGCACAATCATAAGACGTACTGAGTAAGCTAACAAACACGGCATAACTTAACTTAACATAACGTTTTTATATTGGTTTAGAAAATTCATCAGAGTCTGTAGACAACCAGTCCCATTTGCATTACCCTGCTCTAATAACTATGTACATCATATTTATTCTTAAATGCATTAACTGTCTCTGCCTCCACTATTTCCTGGGGCAAAGCATTCCAAGCATTCACCACTGTCTGAATAAAAAAAAATGTCCTTTGTCCAATTTGGACCTTTCGTTAGTTAATTTGTATCTGTGCCCTCTTGTTCTCGCTGGTGGTTGTATTTTGAAAAAAACTTGTTATAGTCTAATTTAACTTTTCCTGTGATTATCTTATCAACTTAGATTAAGTCACGTTTAATTCTTCTCTTTTCTAGACACTAACGGTTGATTTTTCTGAGTCTTTCCTCGTAACTGTAATTCTGGAATCCCACTATCAGTTTTGTCGCTATTCTTTGTATCCTTTCCAGCATATTTATAGCTCTTCTACGATAAGGACTCCACACCTGTACATAGTACTCCGATCTAGGTCTAACTAATGATTTATACAGTTTGTCAATCACCTCATTACTCCAATGTTTAATATTTCTTCTGGTTTTTATCATAACTAACGTTGCATTTGACTTATTCACTGCTACCTGGACTTGCTCACTCACCTTACCTGTATGCTCTATTATTACCCCTATGTCCCTTTCGTTATCTATCATTCTAGTATTTTTCTCGCCTATTCTGTAATTTTGTTCCATTTTTTACTTCACACCACTCAGAGTACTGCTTATTTATGCCAATCGCTGTCTTTATCCCGTTAACCAACTTTCAATCCATTCGGCAACCTGCCCATCTATCCCATGTGATTTTAACTTTTTAAATAATCGTTGATGAGGTACTATATCAAAAGCCTTTGTAAAATCTAGATAAATAACATCAACTGGTTCTCCCTTATCTATGATTTTAGTAATCAGCTCCATGCACTCCAATAGATTTGTTAAGCACGGTTTCCCTCTAGTAAACCCATGCTGACTATTTCTGATTTGATTTAACCTGTCTAGATGCATTACAATGTTTTCTTTCATTATTGACTCTAACAATTTATAGACTATGCTCGTTAAACTTACTTAATTAGCTGGATCTGATTTCTTTCCTCTTTTGAATAAGGGAATCACTCCTGCATCTTTCCAATCTCTTGGAACAATAAATTTTGCAAAGTGATTGAGAAAATAATATAGCCAATGGTTTAACTAGTTAGTCTATACTTCAAATAGCATTGATGAATGGATACCATCTTGATCTATACATTTATCCACTTTTAATCCTTCCAATCTTTTTAGAACCATTTCCTACGTAATACAGAATGATTTTAATCTCACTATATCTTTTGACATTTGAAAATATGTATAGGATCTGGTATCATGGAGGAGTGTTCTTTTGTATAGACTGTGCCAAAGTATTGATTTATTAGATTAGCTATCTCCCTATTTTCTCGCGTATTGTCACTGTACTGTCTATGAGAAAGCCTACCTTGTCTTTAGGTCTTTGTTTATTTCTAACATTAGAAATATTTTTAATATATTTCTTTTGATTTACTTGCCTTTATATACTTTGTCCAGGCTTTATTTTAAGCTCTTGTACATTTAGCTAACAATCTAGTAATCCATTTTTTATGATTGGTGTTTACCTCCATACATGGAACATATTCGACTTTTAGTTGTTCTAAAAGTGTTTTGAAACACTCTGACTCTTGTTCAACGTCTGTACCTCTGACAATATCTTTCCAGTTTATGTGGCTGTCTGTATCTTTCCTCTTCTGTACATCTGTCTTAGAGTAGTCGTATGCTCGTGAGTGTATATTTACATACATTGTAAAGGCTGTTATAGGATATATTTTATGGACAACTGATCACTGACTGCAGCTAAAGGAATCGACTACCCAACACCGCGATTCAAGGACGTGTGCAAGATGGACATGACGCCATGCGACATTCAAGCCGAAAGCTCAGGATTGATTCGATTGCAGACAGTCAGTTGGGAAGTGCACAGTAGTTGCCGACGCTTGTAGAGGCCATCTGGAACCAGAGAAATGGGCACGACTGAAAAGATCGGGGAACACCCCGGCAAGTCAGCCTCCTTAGCCCCGTTGTACGATCTGCGACAGGGACTGCCACTCACGTACCGGCGTTTGCAGCCATAGCAGACTGTGTCGAAATACGGGAGACAGAGATGGGCAAACTTCGCCGGGGCGCCAGGCGCATGATGATCAGTGACTGAGACGCCAATGAACTAATGAATATTAAATGTATTTACTTGTCTTGGCTTGGCTTCGTTGGTTCTCCATCTCCCGCTACCAAACCCTGACACGGGCCTAAGTAGCAGAACGCAGTCCAGAGAACGGAATGCGTTATGTCGATATTTGCACCTTTCGGTCCAACACATCCGACTTCAGCAAGCATTTTTTGAGTACTGGGTTAGCATTCCCTCTTCGATCCCTTCTCCTTAGCCAGTCTGCTCTGTTGCAGCCTGTTTTCTAGAATACTGCGCGGACGTGTAGAACGGCCTTGGCAGCTCCGGTTCGCTAGCCCTTACGCTATCAGTCAGCTATGGCTCGCTGACCGCTGCAGCTCATGCGCTGCTCACCATCTTGATCCGGTATTTACTTGATTTTGAAGAAATATGATCATGACAATAATAATGGGCCTATCGCCGTCGATGAGAATAACCAACATCATCATGTGTCATACTGTGCCCTTAAGGCTGTGGGCGGATGCGTGCATGACAGATTAAGCCAACACCAGCTGGTGCTGGTTTTCCCTCTACTCTATACTTCCATCTGATCGCCCGTCGACCCTCGCTAACTGCATGCAAGGCTCTTTTTGGCCTCGCCTTTTTCAGGCTAAACGATTTACTGCCAGGATTCACTGAATCGCTTTTATTGACGTCCACGTGATCGCCTTACTGCGCTAAGCTCGCTAAACAGAAGTTTCTTTTGGAACCTTTAGCTTGACATTCGAGAAACTTGGCCAGTCTATCTCACTTTAACTTTCTACAAAAGTGTATGAATAGTGTAGAAATAATGAAACGAGTATGGTTATTTGTGATGTGGTCTTGTAGCCAATTTGGAGTATGTGTCATATAGAAGTGATTCAACCTCCTGGCGTGTTTGGCGTACACACTCCAGCTATCTCACCCATAGATCAGGGTTTAGAGACTGGCCGGATGTTTACCAATCAGATTAGTTGCTGTTTAACGATATACTTCATTTAAACATTCAAATCTTCTTCGGGCAATATCAGGTAGTACTATTTACTCATGTTTATCTTCTTTTTCTTTCTCTTCTTTTTCTTCTTCTTCTTCTTTTTCTTCTTTTTCGTCTTCTTTGTTTTCTTCGTCTTCTTCTTCTTATTTTTTCTTTCTCTTCTTCTTCTTTTCTTTTTCTTCTTCTTCTTCTTTTTCTTCTTCTTCTTCTTCTTCTTTTTCTTCTTCTTTTCCTTTTTTTTCTAGCTCACCGACAATTGTATTAAGTCTACACGTAAAGGCCAGTTCTATGGACAAAGTCTACTGTGGTGGGAAGTTCTTCAAGACTCTCACAAAAGTGTGTATGTGTGGGTTCGTCTCCGTAGGTAAGTATTCACAACGCAGTTGCTTTAGAAGGTTACAGTCTTGACAAAGGAAGGGTTCTGATACTGACACGTAACTGCATACCGAGGAGCGCGGTAGCTGTCAATTACACTGGTCAAACAGAAATTGTAGGACTCGACCAAATGACACAAGAAACGAAGATCCGCATCTTCAACCTGTATTGCCCACCCAACAAAGACCTGTCGCTCTCGAGTATGGAAATCAAGGACTCCAGCTGCCTAGTAGTTGGAGACTTCAACAGCCACTCGGAGAGATGGGGATATTCGGACACAGACAACAGAGGTGATGAAGTGGAAGACTGGGAGATAGACACAAATCTCTATCTTTTCAATAGGCCGGAGGACAGCCCTATCTTCTATTCTAGAACATGGCATACCACCTCTACTCCAGACTTGGCCTTTTCCACCCTTGATATTCACCACAAAATAGACGGCCAGGTGCTCAACAAATTGGCAGGTAGCGACAAAAGGCCAATTAGGCTATAAATTAATATGGAAGTAGGCCCACAGGAAATAAAAGCGCTCCCACGTTGGAACTATAAACGAGCCGACTGAGACAGATTTGCAATTCTGACAGATCGGCTATGTGAAATCATCAACACACGGAATAACAATATGAAACCTATGGTGGAAAGCCTAAGCAAAGCAATAATGCAAGCAGCCACCGAAACCATCCCACGAGGGGCAAGAAAAACTACAAGCCATATTGGAATGATGAATTGCAGAAAGCGGAAGACGAAGT
Organism: Ariolimax columbianus; assembly: GCA_036924085.1. Lineage (NCBI taxonomy): Eukaryota > Metazoa > Mollusca > Gastropoda > Stylommatophora > Arionidae > Ariolimax > Ariolimax columbianus. Next base: position 70,188,955 of record JAVGWX010000013.1, read on the forward strand.
CTCAAATGCTAGGAACATGGCAGAGAGAGAACAATCTATGGAGGCAAATATCGCCCTCAATGCTATCACGGCGAAATAAAAAAGAACACTAAACCAAATAACGAGAGAGAGCTGGAAAAATAAAACAGAAAGCCTCAATTTAGATAAAGAAGGGAACAAACTATGGAAGTTAGTCAGAGCCATGAATGACGAAAAACCATCAAATAAACCAATTACCATCAAGCATGGCGACTACATGCTTACTAAAAAAAAAGCAGCAAACGCCTTTATAGAACGAACACTATGCCAGAGCAAACCACATTGATGTCCCTACAGACAGGCACACAGACATTAGTCAAGAACAATAGAGCCACGACAACATCCATATGGCACCAGAGGAGCACATGATGGCAATACTAACAATGAATGAAATGGAAGAGGCCATGAGAACTTTAAAGAAAAAGAAATCGCCCGGAAAAGATGGGGTAACACAAAATGCTGATGGAGTTGGGCCAAACAGCAAAGAGGAAGTTACTATCAGTCCTGAACCAAAGCTGGAAAAGGGGAATTGTACCTCAGACATGGAAAGACGCTGTACTTATACTAGTACCAAAGAAAGAAAAAGAAAGAACAGATCCAAATGGATACAGGCCTATCAGTCTACTGAGCTGTGTAGGTAAACTGATGGAACGTATGATAAACACCACACTGATGTGGCATCTGGAAGAAAAACACATACTAATTCCACAGCAAGCAGGCTTTAGACAGCACAGATCCACTGATGACCAGATCACTCTCATAGCCCAGTTAATAGATGATGCTTACCAGTAGAAACAACACACAGTAGCGGTTTGGGTAGATTTAGAGAAGGCAATTGACAAGGTGTGGATAAAGGGACTTAAAGTCAAGCTACGAAGAAGTGAAGTTTGTGGGACAATTTACAGATGGATCAGCGACTACCTCGAAAACAGAACATCCATAGTTCAAGTACAATAGCAGTTGAGCAAAAAAGGTGACACTTGAGCAGGGAGTACCCCAAAGGGGAGTACTGTTACCAACACCTTTCCTGGTGTATATAAAAAACATCACAGAGAATCTACCAAGACGAGTCCACAGCTCCATGTTTGCAGACGATCTGGCTATGTGGACCTCTGAAAAAAATCTCACCATAGCAAGCAATAGGATGCAGTAGGCCCTAACATCGTTGGAGGAGTGGGCGAACTCATGGCTGGTCAAAATAAATGAGGAAAAAACAACATGTACGATATTCTCGTTTTCAAACAAACCCCAGAACACCAAAATAAGTCTTAACGGCAAATATCTGCGGACAAACGGTAACCAAAACTACCTGGGAGTCACATTTGATCGGTGCATGACATGGAAAAGTCAGATCGAGAGAAACCGAATGAGAGCCAGACAAAGAATGGCAATCATGAGGAAACTTGCTGGCACAAGCTGGGGAACAGACGAAACTGTACACTGGAAGAGTGAGACCAGTTCTCGAGTATGGCATTGCGGCATGGGCAACAGCAGCAAAGGCGAACTTTGATAAAATTAGCAAACTTCAAAACCAAGCCATGAGAGTTATAACAGGAGGCATGAAGTCAACGCCAATTGTAGAACTGGAAAAGATTAGAAATCTGCAATCCATGATCGACAGAAGAGATTGCAGAGCCCCCCAGCAGCAAGCAGAGAAACTCAGAAGACTGACAGACCACCCAATGCATCAGAGACTAAATAGATTTGGAAATGGGAAATTAAAGCGGAGAAACTTTGCAGAAATAGCCAAAGCAAAGATGAGGGAAGACACTATGAACACATTAACACCAAAGCCCATCCCTACTGCACGCAAACCTACCTGGAAGCAGCATGTCATTTTAGAGGTGCATGCACTGGACCCATGCATACACCGACGGGTCTGTAACAAACACAACACAGAACGGAGGGGCAGAGGTATTCCTGAGCCTACCAAATGGTAAAAAAATAACACTGTCAGTGGCAACTGGGAAATACTCATGCAATTTCAGAGCGGAGGCAGACGGCACTGAGGGATGCAGCAGAAGCAATGCTGACAGGAAAAAGAAATGAAAGGCAGATAGTCCTGTTTACAGATACCCTGGCCGTAGTCACAGCACTAAGAAGTAGAAAAATACTGAACTAAATGATTTAAGAGCAGTACTCTGTCAACTATGCCAGTAGTCCGCACCAAAAAGAGTAGTGGTACAGTGGGTTCCATCCCACTGTAACATCCAAGGCAACGAGGAGGCAGACAGACTGGCAAAAGAAGGTGCAAGACTACCACAACCAGATTCTAGTGTGACCTACGAAGAGTCCAAAAGGCTTTTTAGAGCCAGATACACGGCCAAATGGGAAACAGAACATACTGGCTACACAAAAACGATGCTTATTACCAGTTGGACAGAAGAGAGCAGGTCGCGGTCTTCAGACTCCGCACAGGCCACAACAGACTAAGGTACCACCTTTTCAATAAACTGAAGATAGGTGGCACTGACGAATGCACTTGTGGCACCGGTAAAACTGCCCGACATACGAGGACCAGAGAAAGCACATGTGGCCATCACCAGTGGCAAACACTAGACATGCTATTTGGCAGTGTCGACAGCCTTAGGATGACCGCTGCTTTTTTCGAAAAAATACAGGTTGACGAAGAAGAAGAAGAATAAACAGCAGTAGTATTCTTGACAATATGATTCTCAATTTGCGTTACATTACTCGACGATATTCCGGCGATTTGCGGCCCCTCCCCCCCCCCCCCCCCCACCCCCCCACCCCCCTTCACAATGGCGGCATTCCCCGGTAGAATAAATTTCTTTCTTTATTTCATTTCTCAATTTTGTGCATCGGTTGACGTTAAAGTGAGCTAAACTGCGAGAACTGTTACCGGTAAAAGTGTCAATGGTAAGCTACATAAGCTGTACAGTGGTGAATGCTTGGAATGTATTGCCATATGAAGTAGTTTTAGGCTGGAACAATTAATGCATTTAAGAATAGATTGGATGCACATAGCTTTTAGAGCTAGGAAATGTAAATGCAACTGGTTGTTTACAGACTGCATAGTTTTCTAAGCCAGTATAAAGACATCGTCTTCTTAACCAGTATAAAGATATAGTCTTCTAAGGCAGTATAAAGACATCGTCTTCTAAACCAGTATAAAGACATCGTCTTATAAACCAGTATAAAGACACAGTCTTCTAAACCAGTATAAAGAAACAGCCTTCTTAACGAGTATAAAGACAGTCTTCTAAACCTGTATAAAAACATAGTCTTATAAACCAATATAAAGACACAGTCTTCTAAACCAGTATAAAGTTTCAGTCTTCTAAACCAGTAGAAAGACATAATCGTCTAAGCCAGTATAAAGAGGCAGTCTTCTCAACCCGTATAAAGACGTTAACTTAGTTACATATTGTATATTAAATGGAGAGTATTTCTCTTTAGCCCAAAAATGAAAGGTGTTCACCGCACGCTGCTGCCCATTGGTGATCATTCTTATTCAGCAAATGATGTTAACTGTAGATACAAATTGTTCCTGTAACTCAACGGTTGTGTCATGTTCTGATGCCCATCGCAGGCCGTGATGGCGACTATGTCAAAACAGATTTTTGTTAATCGTCTAAGGGAAAGTTGTTAGCCATTTGTGTTCTATGGTCTCCCTTGTCAAGTGAATGTCACGTACCCCTTCTCGGAATAATGTTTTTAAATGCATAAAATACAATAGCAAAGAACCAGTTATATAGAAATAGTTAAAAAACAAAACACAAAAGTACATGTGATATTTGTGTCTTTCTTAACAATTTCAATAGAAACACAATACATTTAAAATTGAAGAAAGTTAATTTCATTATTGTTTGAATGAACGTGCTGCGTATATATGCAGAACAATCTGCAACCTGAACTAACAAGATCGTCGCCGCTGGGACTGGGAAGCCTTCTCGTTCATTAAAACAGTCCAAAATCACTGGAGAACAAATTGAGAGTGATCCACGGCCTCTCTTGAGAGACGCTTGGTCGGAATCACTCTCCGTAACCAAGGCATGCAAAATTACTACAATTTGGACATAACGACGATTGTCCCTGATACGGTATTCTGTGCAGACAAGGCAAACTATAGATGGGCAGGTCACATGTTGAGACAAAATGGTCGATGGAGCACAGCGACAGTTGTCTGGTTTCCCTGAAGTAAAAAAAAAGAGACCCCGGGAAAACATCCATTGCGTTGGTAAAGCTCTCCTGCTTTCCGCAATGTCTGAGATGTCTGTAGTAGAATGCTTACCAACCACTGGACTTCCGTGACCCAAGGGAAGGTCCGCTGGAAACGGATAGGAAGCCCGCAGCAAGGCTGAGGAACGGGTCACAAAGATCAAGAAATGCTGACAGCGTGAAGGCTTGTTGTTTCCCTTTCTCGAAGAGGACTCAACTGTTGTGTTGTACAAACCACACGTTTGCCATGTTCGACATCTAATCGGTTTTGATTTGTTTTTCTTTTTTGCTACAAATGTCGAAAATCCATATTTGCAGAGATATATTGTTGGAAATGGAATGAAAACTTGCATAGCTCGCTTTACAAGATGAGGCTAGTTTACTAACTGCATTGTAGATAGTCTGTTCACACAAGGACTGTGTCCACGTGCGATCTAGCCCGGTGGGTCTAACAACTAGCGAAATGTAAAAGTACTGATGAGCGTAAACACAACTCAACGAAGTCTAAAATCTATACCTGAATTTAAAGTACAACTAAGATAACGATCACAGGCAAGGCAAAAAGTTATTTTAGAACAACAGAAGATTGAGAAAGTCACAAGCTTTGAGTACATCGGTTCAGTTATAAGCGCCAATGGCTACGGCAATGCAGAGGTTCAATAAAATGAGAAACTGATGACAGAACATTAATAAAATGAAAATAACTATTCTGTGAACTTGCATTATACCGATGAAGACATACGGATGTGAAACGTGGACCCCCACACAAACACTTAAGAAAAGGATTGCATCTTTTGAACTAAAGGGCTACAGAAAAGTGCTCAAAATACAATGGATAGCAAAAAGGAAAAATGCAGATATCCTTAACTTAACTTAACGTCCTTAAACTGGTTTAGAAGCCTCTGCAGAATCTGTATACATACAGTTTCATTTCATCACCTTGCTCTAAAAGCTATGCGCATCCAATTTATTCTTAAATGCATTAACTGTCCCTCCCTCCACTACCTTCCCTGGCAATGCATTCCAAGCATTCACCACTCTCTAATTAACAAAATATTTCCTAATATCGAATCTGGACCTCTCTTTAGTTAATGTGTAACTATGCCCTCTTGTTCTAGTTGGTGGCTGTATTTGTTTTTTTTAAACTTGTTATAGTCTAATTTATCCATTCCTCTGATCATCTTATAAGCCTATATTAAGTTACCACAAATTCTTCTATCTTCTAGACACTGTAGGCCGGTTTTTCCTCATAACTGTAATTCTGCAATCCCACTATCAGCGTTGTCGCTCATTTTTGTATTCTTTCCAGCATGTTTGTATCCCCTCTATGATAAGGACTCCACACCTGTACACATAACTCCAATCTAGGTCTAACTAATGCTTTATACAGTTTGACCACCACTTCCTTGCTCCTATGTTTAATATTTATTTTTATCATACATAACATTGCATTTGCCTTTTTCATTGCTACCTGAACTTGCTCACTCACCTTACCCGCATGATCTAGTATAACTTCTAAGTCCCTTTCCTTATCAATCTTTCTAATATTGTTCTCTCCCATTCTTTAATTATGTTTCATATTGGTTCTACCCATGTGGATGATTGTACATTTATCTACATTAAACTCCCTTTGCGAACCTACAAACCACTCTCGAATTTTATCTAAATCCGATCTCAATATATGAACATCTGCTTGAGATATAGATAAAGATATAGATATAATATAGATCCTACTTAATATCAAGCAAAATTGGTTAGTAAACAACATCTTGTCTCGAAAGCAAAAATAGTTTCTTCTTCTTCTTCGTTCGTCTTCAGACCTCAGCTTCAATGATTTTAACGAAGGCAGCAGTCGACTCAAGGCTCTGTACCCTTCCGTACAGCTTCTCGTGGAAGGACACTGGCTGTTGCCAATTGTTACTTCTTTTGTCGGTATACAGCGGCCATGACTGCAAAATATATTCTGCCTTCATGGGGGCTGTGCCGCAGGCACAAATGTCTGTAGTGCCAATCTTGAACTTGTTGTACAGATGGCATCTGAGTCTGTTGTGACCTGTGCGTAGCCGGAAAATGATCACCTGGTCTCGCCTGGAGAGTTGATGGTAGGCATCGTTTTCTATGTGGCCTGGGTGATCCTATTTTCCATTTTGCACTGTACGTTGTCCTGATGAATGCTTAAGTTTCATTGTATGTGATTTCTGTATCACTCTGCTGTAGCATTCCTCCCTCTCTGGCGAGCCTGTCCGTCTCCCCGTTGCCTGGAATGTCGCAGTGGGCTGGTGCCCATTGGACTGCTTTTTTTTTAAGCACTGGGCTCTTGAGGGCCATTACACTGCTAGGTCGTCTGTGAAAATGACCACTTGCTTTGCTATATAATAGTTTGACCACATCAAACGCCATACTGACCTAGAAAGAACGATACAGGAGGGTTTGGTGCTTGGAAAGCTGGGCTGAAGCAGACCGATGAAAAGATGGAAACAAGACATCACGGAGGTCCTGACGATGACAACGATAGAGGCGATACTTCTGGCTAGAGATCAAGTTACAGATCGGCTGTTGTGAAAGTGATTTTCTGCAAATGACATGCAACATGATGATGATGATGATGATGATGATGATGATGATGATGATGATGATGATGATAATAATGATGATAATGATGAACGTGAGCTATTTTTTGTGCTATATAATAATGCTTTTTATGGTATACAAAAATATATGTGACTTTATTGTTGACGTAGATCTAGCAAATACTATTTTCATTTATAAACATCATTGCATAATTTTAGAAGTGCCGGTTATGCTAGCAATCAGCTAGAGGTTAGTGATATTTAAGATAATATATGTGGGTAACTGAGACGCTAGTCCGGTCAAGCACAACACATTGTCCAGGACGTTGCGTCAGGGTCAATCACAATGTTTTTCGTCCATCACGAACCTTGACTTTTTGCACCCAGCCAGTCCATCCAGTCGAGTATTCTGTAAATCCGGGTTGTGGATGGGTGGGAAGATGGGAACTGCATATTCGCAGTCAAGTGAAAGCAGAGAAAGTTTGCTTCGCGAGACGGTGATCATGATTGTCAGCAAATCCATGAACCTCAGCCGCTTTATTGCTCAGCAAGGTGTCCCGCAACTGACGCAGCTTTTTGACTGTAGTTTAGCTTGTCAGCGGACCTACGCTCTCTGCTCGCCCGTCGTCACAGGACTCGACTGTGTTAGTACTGGATACATGAAAAGAGAATGACTTGCGCGATGAATTTCCTTTAAGTGAGAAAGGGTTGCGCAGTTTGTCGACCACACTCTCTCGCTCGAGTCCAACTTTAACCAGTGGCAAGACAAGTCAGGACGACTGGATATGAGCTCGGGTGCAGTGGTTGACCACGGATACTCGTGCCTGGCCGTGTTCTGTGCGGTCCACACCGATCAGCACATTTGCATTCCGTTCTCTGGACAACATTCTGTTACTTAAGCCATATCAGCGCTTGGTGGTTCAAGATTGAGAACGAACGACCCTGGGGGATGAACACTTCTATAAAAGCTTAACACATGCAATTCCAAATTCATATCTTTTCTATCGTTATCGCTGCTTGTTTCAAATCTATCAATAACATGACCTCCCATAGTGTATCCGGGGTCCCTTACTGAGAATGGTAGAATATAACCGCCACAGAATACTGTCACATTAGATCAAGGGCAAACAATCTTAAGGTGAGCGATGTATGTATTTCTCCTGAGTGGCCAAAACATTAATTGCATGTTGAAAGCGAGGACTTAGAGTTGTCCATGGATGTGGCAATCTCAAAATGTACAAATTATCGCTACCCTACTGCAAATAACTAGAAAAAGTCTTTCCTAAACGCTGGTTATGGTAAGTCAAATACAATGCTGGACCTGTGCTTCGACAAAAAGAGATGAGTAATCTTGATTTAACTTAACTTAACGTCTTTATACTGGTTTAGAAGACTATGCAGAGTCTGTACGCAACCTGTTTCATTTACATTTCCTTGCTCAATAAGCTATGCGCATCCAATGTATTCTTAAATGCATCAACTGCCTCTGCTTCCATCACTTCCTGTGGAAATGCATTCCAAGCATTCACCCCTCTCTGACTAAAGAAATATTTCCAAATATCCAATCTTGACCTTTCTTTATATAATTTGAAGCTATGCCTTTTTGTTCTGATTTGATTGATTGAACTCCATGCATGTATTGAAAGGCGTGACTAAAGAGAGTTGTGCATGAGGATAGCAACCTCATCATGCAAGTAAACTGTTACATAAACTCCTACTGCAAGATCATGCAAAGCTTTTTGCTGAAGTCATCTTGATGGAGGTTGAATGTACTTGTACTGATGTGCTTCGGTTGGCGCGACAAATGTCAAGAAAAGAGATCTTCCTTGTTCGTCTGCAGACCTCGAATTCAATTACTCAAGGCAGCAGTCAACTTGAGGGTCTGATCACTTCTGTACAGCTACTCGTGGAAGGACACTGGTTGTTGACAAATGCTACTTCTTGTCGGTAAACGATGGGCAGGGCTGCAAAATGTGTTCTGATGTCATGGGGGATGTGCCGAGAAGATAGATGGCCAGCTAGAGTCGTTGCCTTGTGTTTTAAGTCAAGTCAGGTAATCCTCATTCTTAACCATTGTCTTTCGTGTTGATCGTCCACGGAAACGGTTGATGAGTCTCGGGCAGCGTGGAGGAAGACGGAGTATAATCAAAATGTCTCAGCGAGGTGTTCCGCGGGAGACTCCATTAGTGGTGAGGTCGTGTATTTCGTATAGTGTAAAGTGCAGAATCTGCAACAAAAGAAATAGTATTTGTAAGATTCTTTGTTTATATTAATCTTAGTCTTAGTAGACCTGTAATTCTACAAGGGAAGATAACCATGTGGAGGTCCCAGCTGTGGTGTGAGCTGGATAAAGGAGGGATGAGGATTTCCTGCTTAGCGTGTTAGGCTCGAGCAGCTTATTACTCCGCTGTGTTAAGACAAGTGCCAAGAAGTTTGGTTAATATATCTGCGAGTCCATCTTAAAAGACTCAAACACTAGACCAACTTGACACGCAGCCTGTTAGGCGACATCTATGCTGCTCTTAACAAACCAACTAAGCATGGCCGGTGTTGTGCCATATCACACAGTTAATCGCCTCTTATGACATGCTCTAAGTAGGGCAGTGGTGCTATTCTTGTAGTACCAATCTTGAACTTGTTGTACAGATGACATCTCAGACTGTTGTGACCTGTGCGTAGCCGGAGAATGATAATCTATGTGGCCAGGGTGTCATTTTTTTTCTCCATTTTTCACTGTACGTTGCCCTGATGAATGCTTTAGTCTCATTGTATGTAATTTTTGTATCTAACGTAGGTTAGGTTCTTAATTTTGTTCCATAGCGGTATTTTAACCATTCCTATCTATTTTGTATACTCCACAGACGATAAGAGAGACTGTAACATGAGGAAACTACGTTTTGAACTCTCCCAGTTTTACTATTATAATCGCTCAGCAATTTATATAATGTAAAGACCGACACTATGCATTAATGTCTGAAATAGTATCTTGCTATCCACATGTTAACAAATTGACCCTAGGCATTACAGTTCTAACTAGTATCTTACTATCCATATTTTAACAAACTCACCCTAGGCATTACAGTCCTAGCTAGTATCTTACTATGCTACATCAAGTTTTAATGTCCTATATATAGTATCTTACTATCCACAGACTATCATACCAGCATTAAATTGTGATGTCCTACACAGTATCTACCTAAGCACACGGTAACAGTCTTTTATATAATACCTTACTATATGAATATTAACATACAGACAATAAACGGTATTGTCCTACAAAGTATCGCACTATCCCCATTAAACATAAGTTCACTGACTCGAAACTTTACAGTCCTACATTGTAATTTGCTATCTATATATTAACAGACCAATACCAAGTTTTATTGTTCTTCAAAGTATTGTACAATCCCAATGGCATCAGACTGACAGAGAGCTTTAATGTCTTACACAGGATCTTACAATCCACATATTAACAAACCAACTCTAGATTGAATGCACTGCACAGTATCCACTATCCAGATGTTAGACTTACCCAACACATTGATGTCCTACATAGTTCCTTACTGCCACCATGTTAACAGGCCAACACAGAGTTTGAATGTCTTACAGAGTATCTTACTATCCACATGTCAACAGGCCAAGACAGAGCTTTAATGTGCTACAGAGTATTTTACTATCCACATGTTGACAGGCCAACACAGAGCTTGAATGTCCTACAGAGTATCTTACTAATCCAATGTTAACAGGCCAACAGAGCTTGAATGTCCTACATAATATCTTACTATCCACATGTCAACAGGCCAAGAAAGAGCTTGAATGTCCTACAGAGTATCTTACTATCCACATGTTAGCAGGCCAACATAGAGCTTAAATGTCCTACAAAGTATCTTACTATCCACATGTCAACAGGCCAACACAGAGCTTGAATGTCCTACATAGTATTTTACTATCCACTTGTCAACAGGCAAACACATAGCTTGAATGTCCTACAGAGTATCTTACTATCCACATGTCAACAGGCCAACACAAAGCTTTAATGTCCTACATAGTACTTTACTATTCACATGTCAACAGGCAGACACATAGCTTGAATGTCCTACAGAGTATCTTACTATCCACATGACAGCATACTTTGAAGAAGATATCTTACTGTACCTATGTCATCAGCCCGACTCTGAGCTTTGCTATCCTACATGAAATTGTACTATACACATGTTTTAATGTCATTCATAGCATTTTACAGTCTCCATGTCAACAGACCAACACCAAGCTGTAATGTCCTAATATAAAATCTTTCTTTCTAAATGTTAGTAGACCTAATATCAAGCTGTAATGTACTACATAAAATCTTACTATGTAAATGTTAACAGACCGATGCTATTCGCTAATACCCTAGATATTATCTTACTGTCACCATGATGAGGGTGTGGCCTAGTGGTTAAGGTGGCACGGCTCAACTCAAAACCCAAAGGTGCTGGGTTCAAACCCCATAACAGCGCCGTTACCCCGGTAAAGCGAAACCTTAGAAAATGCAAGAGGACGCAGACCATTACAAAAAATTCATGCTGAAGTTGGATGCACTTAGCCGACAGGCGCAAAATAAAAACCACAGTACAATGTACACCACCTTGGGAATTAGAGAAATACGGCGAACTAAAAAAAGAAAAAAAAACTGTCACCATGTCAACATAATTACACTAAGCTTCAGTGTCCTATATATTATCTTAATGTCCTCATATAACCAACCGATTCTTTAGATTTAATGCAATACATAGCATTTTACTGTCTACATATTAGCATACTATCTGAGTATCCCAACAGTAACATACACTAACAGTCACCCAACTTTACTGTCCTGCATAGCATTTTACAATCCCCATGTTAAGAAACCTACCTAAAAGCATTAGTGTCCTACATAATATCTCACTGGCAACACTTTAACAGATCTAAAATGAGCTTGATGGTCCTATAAAGTATCTCACTGACGCCACTTTAATAGACCAAATCTGATTTGTAATCTCCTACATAGTATCTTAGTATCAGCATGACAAAAGATGAAGGCTAACACTGAGCTTGAAGGTCCTAGGTAGTATCTTACTGTCTGTATATTAACAGATGGACATCAAGATAATTGTCCTGTAATGTATCATACTATCCCTATTTTAGCAGGCCGACAACAAGCTGTAATGTCCTACATAGTACATTACTAATTTGCATGTTAATAGTCAAAAACCGAGCTTTTTGCATAGATGACGGAAAAAGTATCTAACTATACAACTATTAGCAGACAGACACTTAGTTTTATTGTCCTATGTAGCATTAAACTGTTTGCATGTTTACAAACCATTCCCATTTGTTAATGTCCTTCATGAAATCTTACTGTCCAGAAGTTAATATACTAACACAAAGCTTAAATGACCTACTTTTTATTTTTCTGTACAAAGATAGCAGTCTGACACAGATCTTTAATGTCCTACCTATTGTTTTACTATCCACACGTTATAACAGAATGAAAGCAAGCTTCACTTTTCTACATAACATCAAACTATCCTCTTTATAACACACAGACAGTGAACTTTCATGTCCTACTTATTTTCTTAATATCCACATGTTAATATACATCAACGGAGAAATAATGTTGTATATATTTTCTCACTATCCACTTAAAAACAGACCAACCTCATGAATAGGTGTCCTACATAGTATATTTTTCCCCCAGGTAAACAGACCAAAACTGAGTAGTTATGTCCTACATAGTATCTTACTCTCCGCTTGTTAACAGACCAACACTGATCTGTAATGTCCTTTATAGTATCTTACTATCCCCAGGTCAAAATACCAACACAGAGCAGTAATGTCCTACATAGTATCTTACTATCCGCGTGTTAACAGAATGACAGCTAGCATTACTTTACCTCATAATATTGTACTATCCACTTGGTAGCATACGAACAGTGAGCTTTCATGTCCTACATATTTTCTTAATATTCAAATGTTAACGCATAACAGCCGAGATGTAAAGTTGTATATATTATCTTTCCCCTTGATAAAACATCAATACTGAGCAGTAATGTCATACATAATATCTTACTAATCATCATATTTACAGACCAACACAGAGAACACGTGTCCTACACAATGTCTTACAGTTCACATGTATTAACAGACCAACACTGATATTCACAGGACAAAAGAAGTAGACGGACAACAAACTCTACTGTCCCACATAGTATCTTACTTTCCACCTCTCAACAAACTGACCATGTCCGTTAATGTTGTACATATTATACTACTAATCACATGTTAATAGATCCACACTGTGCTTAAATGCCCTACATTTTATCTTTGAATCCCCATGCCAGAAGAACTCTTAGCTTTACTGTTATACATACTATCTTACCATCCACATGTCGACAGACCAGCACCAAGATTTGCTACACTAAATATTATCTTACCATCCACATGTTAACAGACCAGCACCAAGATTTGATACTCTACATATTATTTTACCATCCACATGTTAACAGACCAGCACCGCGATTTGATACCCTATATATTATCTTACCACCCACATGTTAACAGACCAGCGCCAAGATTTGCTACCCTAAATATTATCTTACCATTCACATGTTAACAGACCAGCACCGCGATTTGATACCCTATATATTATCTTACCACCCACATGTTAACAGACCAGCACCATGATTTGATACCCTAAATATTATCTTACAATCCATTTGATAACTGACCAATACTAGGATTGGATACCTTACATATTACTTCACTATCCACATGGCAACATATGTAGATCGCAATGTAATTTTACAGTCTTACGTAGTACCTACAATCCATAAATTAACAGACCAACACCAAAATGTGTGTTCTACATAGCATTTTACTTTCACTGTATTTTAGTGAAATGAAATACCAAAGGATGCAGAGCTGAGGTAAAAGCTATGGTGCAGCCCCTATGTCCTGGTAAAGATTATGGACTACATCATGATTACTGGCTTGCAGATATAACATGACCAAAGGATCCTGAACGCAAAGATGAATAAAGAATTTTTGCACGCTAGAGGACTAAAATTGAGTTTTAATATCCTACATATTATCTCTTTATCTATATATTAACAGATAGACACTAAGATTTAATGGTGTACATATTATCTTACTAACCACATGTTAGGAGTCCGATTCTGAGCTTAAATTTCTTACATAAGGTCTTACTATTTACAAATCAACAGATGCAAACCAACTTGGAGATTTACTTTCTTGAAATTATCTTACTATCCAAATGTTAGTAGACTAACACTCAGCTTTAATGTCCTACTTAGTATCTCACTATCAACATATTAGCAGATTGACACCAAGCTTTAATCTTCTACATGATATTTTACTATTCAAATGTTAGGACACCAACCGCAGGCTTGTTAGCAGTCTAACGCAGAGCTTTGATGTCCTACATAGTATCTCACTATCAACATATTAGCAGATTGACACATACTTTAATCTTCTACATGATATTTTACTATTCAAATGTTAGCACACCAACCACAAGCTTGTTAGCAGTCTAATGCAGAGCTTTGATGTCCTATATAGTATCACACTATCAACATATTAGCAGATTGACACCAATCTTTAATCTTCTACATAATATTTTACTATTCACATGTTAGCATACCAACCGCAAGCTTGTTAGCAGTCTAACGCAGAGCTTTGATGTCCTACATAGTATCTCACTATCAACATATTAGCAGATTGACACCAAGCTTTAATCTTTTTCATGATATTTTACTATTCACATGTTAGCACACCAACCGCAAGCTTGTCAGCAGTCTAACGCAGAGCTTTAATGTCCTTCATAGTTTCTCACTATCAACATATTAACAGTCTGACACCAAGCTTTAATCTTCTACACAGTATCTTGCTATCCATATGTTAACACACACACAGCAATATTTACGTTCTTACATATAATCTTACTACCCACATGTTAACCACAATAGCATTATCAACTCTCAAACCCTTCGACGATTTGCAAAGACTGACCTTTTCAAACAAGCTAAACGCCAACTGTGTATGTATTTCCTTAATGGATGAATCAACAACAACAGAACCAATCGAAGGTGTTTTGCAATCAATTCTAGAGCTGCATTTATAGTGACAGTAGGAACAGTACGTAATAAGTAGTTTTGGAAATGTATGTTTAAAATAATAAGATATGAATTACTACCATGCTTTCAATTTAGTGTATTTAAATAGTGTCAGTATTCGAATATATCATAAATACACAGATTGACAGCAAAGAGCAATTTGATCAATACCTGGGCTTAAGAAATGTGTACTTTAATATCTGTTTGTTTACATTTGTTAATATGGCAACTTATGCGTCTTGTGAAATAAAGAAATAAACAAGAAACAAACACACACTGGAACAAGGTTCAATTTAATGTTTACGTATTTCTTATGCCACATTATGAATATTATGTCTACATATATTCAGCCAGCAGTAAACATGCAAGATTCCATATGGCTAGTGTTATTAAAATGATGGTAATGGGTGTCCTGTTCTAAAAAATGTACAGTTTAAAATTTTGATATGTACAATGAGATTAACAATCTATAGATGGTATGTTAGAGAAATTAAAACATAACAGTCTACATACATTTGCTTTTACATATCCAAGCTTGAACAATTTAAAAGTAGCACACACGGAATATAAGCACGCTTAACCATAAACAACTTTCAGCACAGGATCTTCGATTAGCTAGATAACAGTTTCACGGTGTAGTAGTGAACTGTATTTACACGGACAATGATTACTTCGTCATAAGGGCAATGTATTCAAAAGAAAGGGATGTAATAAATGCACAACAATAATAAAAATGATTTAATAATTACATCAAAATAAAGCAAATACTTATAATAGTTAAGGTTGCGTATAATGGAGCATACCATACGAAATTTAACTTTCGGAAATTTCTAACATTTATTTGCATTTAATGAATATTATTAAATTCATTTTAAAAACAATATGCGAGACGCTGTCACCACAACAGAGCTAACTTAAACAGGCATCAGCATATATGCTAACTCTAACCTTACTATTAACAGCTACAGGAGCAGCCAGTGTTGTCTTCTGCCAGTTACTTGTCTAGTTCGCTCCATGACTTCGACGCCGGTCAAGGTTCAAGGTTCAGTTCTTGTGATAAGCACGGCTTTGCTGTCACAATCGTCGCCGACGAGCGCCAGGGGTAGCGAGCTGTTCCTCCCCATATGTCGTGCACGAGGACGACAACAAGCGTGAGAAATTTGGTCGGGTGGATAATTAACACCTATCGCCTTCAGTGTACAGATGCCAATGTACACGTCCATGTGGTTCTGGTGTAGGGCCATAGCTCACTCGTTCTAAGGTTTGTAACCTGGATAAAGAGGGGAGACGCCCAAGCCAGAACCTCTCACGCAAATTTTTTATGATGGGATAACTCTTATTTATATATTTTTTGTATTTGTTTGGTTATGTCCCTCGCTATGTTTAAAGAAACACTGGATGTCAACAACATCGGCGACGAAGATGGCACACGACATAAAACTACACCCCCTTCCACGCCTTCTAACGACACAAGTTGATAGAAGATGATGAGGATGATGATGATAATAATCATGACAATAATAATAACAAAACATTGGCCATTGACCTACAATAGAACAATTAGATAGATGTTTAAGCATACAACCATGAAGGAATGATTATTCCGTGAGATAAGCAGAAGAAAAGGTGTGATTCCCATTAAGACATGTTATTAGAGGAAACATAAGACCACACTATATGTACATGTAGAGCGTAGGATACAACGTTGGTAGAGTGGCTGCTTCTTTCCGGCTGCAACTTGTTCCAGCCAACCCAGCTGTAAACGAGTACCAGATTTACTGTTAGGAGAAATGATAGAGGAACAGGAATTGGTTTTCACAAAACCTGAAGTTTTTGGTTTGATTAGAGGTTTCAATTTCTGGATTCTGTGACGAAGACTTGCCCTTTTCTACCCCAGACCGTTGTCCCTTGTGCGGAATCATGTCGTATTGACCAGTTCATGGATTCGTGTGTGTATCAGAACAATGAAGATTCTAGTACCTCATCCGTGACGGTAATAAAATAAATTGATATATCAGTGATATTGTAAGCCAAGACATCGAGGAAGGGAACTGGCTACCCCCATATGATAAAAGCTAAAACCTCTTATTGAGAAGTTTCTACCACAGCATCCCCGACTACAGTATATTTGTATTACTCGATGTATCCATGAATGTAAAAAGCAAGTTGGCTGTGTTTGTATTCTGACATTCTCTCCTTGACATAATCAACAGTTTCTTGGGCGGATTGTCGCTACGGTTGGCACGTTCTAAATGCATGTTTTTGCTCGTGAGCTTCAATCCCTTCTGTATTTTGTGTTGGCCTTTAACTGGTAGTGGGCGGGGTACATTGGAATGTCTTATATGATCACAGCAGTTCATATTTGTCACACAGGTGCATTCGTCAGTACCACCTTTCTTCAGTTTATTGAATAGATGGTACCTCAGTCTGTTGTGGCCTGTGCGGAGTCTGAAGACCACGATCTGCTCTCTTCTGTTCAACTGGTAGTAGGCATCATTTTTTGTGTAGCCAGTATGCTCTGTTTCCCATTTGGCCATGTATCTGGCCCTAAGAAACCTTTTGAACTCTTCGTAGGTCACACTAGAATCTGGTTGTGGTAACCTTGCACCTTCTTTAGCCAGTCTGTCTGCCCCCTCGTCCACTACTCAAGCGATGTTAGGGCCTGCTGCATCCGATTGTTTGCTATGGTGAGATTTTCTTCAGTGGTCCACAAAGCCAGATCGTCTGCAAACATGGAGCTGTGGACTCTTCTTAATATATTCTATATTATGTTGTTTATATACACCAGAAAAAAGTGTGGGTGACAGTACTCCCCCTTGAGGTATTCCCTGCTCCAGTGTCACATTTTTGCTCATCTTCCTTTGTACTTGAACTCTGGCTGATCTGTTTTCGAGATAGTGGCTGATCAATCTGTGCATTTGTCCAGATACGTCACTTCTTTATAGCTTGGCTTTAAGTCCCTCTTTCACCACCTTGTCAAATGCCCTCTCTAGATCCACCCAAACCGCTACTGTATGCTTTTTCTCCTGGTAAGCATCCTCTATTTTATGCGCTTTGAGAGTGATCTGATCCTCAGTGGATCTGTGTTGTCTAAATCCTGCTTTCTGTGGAATTAATATGTGTTTTTCATCAGTCTGATGTTTATCATACGCTCCATCAGTTTACCTACACAGCTCAGTAGACTGATAGGCCTGTATCAAATTTGAATCTGTTCTATCTTTTTCTTTCTTTGGTACTGGTATTCGATGTAAATGATTTTAACATGAAAAGGAAAAGGTAATCCTTTAGCAATCATTGATCTCGAGGTTGAAGTGTTAGAGACTTCACTGTACTAGGCCTCAGCTTTTTATGAGGTGGGGTGGCCAACTCATGTAGTCGCCACATTTCCTTCAATGACACTTAGCGACGTACAGGTTTAGTTATTAATGACAATATCATTTGACAGAGTTGAGAGTAAGTAAACACGATTAGAAAAGTGAATCAGTTTCTACAGCTTTATGAAAATGGTTAGAGCTAGTGTGTGACTTTATCTATGCCGAGATAGCATTTCTTGAAATCATTCCTCCTGCATAGTTTATAAGAATGAAATAGCCGATATCCTGACTTCAAAAGCCATAACAGCATGTTGTTGTTATTGTTGTTGTATTTATTGTTGTTGTAGAATGCCCGTATTATGAAAGATTAATTTTGTGTGCGTCCTGTAAAAGACGTTAAGGGGCCGGCTGCAACAGGATGTAAGAATAGCCTTGAGAGTTTGAAAGATTAGTTGGCAGGGGCATAAACTTAAACATAAAGATAGCTCTTCTACGATAAGGACTCCACACCTGTACATAGTACCCCGATTTAGGTCTAACTAATGCTTTATACAGTTTGTCAATCACCTCATTACTCCTATGTTTAATATTTCTACTTTTTTTTATCATAACTAACGTTTCATTTGACTTATTCACTGCTACCTGGACTTGCTCACTCACCTTACCTGTATGCTCTATTATTACCCCTATGTCCCTTTCGTTATCTATCATTCTAGTATTTTTCTCGCCTATTCTGTAATTTTGTTCCATTTTTTACTTCAGACCACTCAGAGCACTCCTTATTTATGCCAATCGCTGTCTTCTTCCCGTTAACCAACTTTCAATCCTTTCGGCAACCTGCCCATCTATCCCATGTGATTTTAACTTTTTAAATAATCGTTGATGAGGTACTATATCAAAAGCCTTTGTAAAATCTAGATCAATAATATCAACTGGTTCTCCCTTATCTATGATTTTAGTAATCACCTCCATGCACTCCAATAGATTTGTTAAGCACGGTCTCCCTCTAGTAAACCCATGCTGACTATTTGTGATTAGATGGAGGAGTGTTCTTTTATATAGACTGTGCCAAAGTATTGATTTATTAGATTGGCTATCTCCCTATTTTCTCTGCTTATTGTCACTGTACTGTCTATGAGAAAGTCTACCTTGTCTTTAGGTCTTTGTTTATTTCTAACATTAGAAAAGAAGCTTTTACCCTCAGTCTTGATCCTATTAGTAAGTTTTTTTCGAAGTCAATTTTTGCTGTTTTACTTACTTTCTGAGCTATGTTTTGCTTGTCCAAATATTTTTATTATATTTCTTTTGATTTATTTGCCTTTATATACTTTGTCCAGGCTTTATTTTAAGCTCTTGTACATTTAGCTAACAATCTAGTAATCCATTTTTTATGATTGGTGTTTACATGGAACATATTCGACTTTTAGTTGTTCTAAAAGTGTTTTGAAACACTCTGACTCTTGTTCAACGTCTGTACCTCTGACAATATCTTTCCAGTTTATGTGGCTGTCTGTATCTTTCCTCTTCTGTACATCTGTCTTAGAGTAGTCGTATGCTCGTGAGTGTATATTTACATACATTGTAAAGGCTGTTATAGAATATATTTTATGGACAACTGATCACTGCAGCTAAAGGAATCGAATGCCCCACACCGCGATTCAATGACGTATTCAAGATGGACATGACGTCATGCGACATCCAAGCCGAAAGCTCAGGATTGAGTCGATTGCAGACAGTCAGTTGGGAAGTGCACAGTAGTTGCCGACGCTTGTAGAGGCAATCTGGAACCAGAGAAATGGGCACGACTGAAAAGATCGGGGAACACCCCGGCAAGTCAGCCTCCTTAGCCCCGTTGTACGATCTGCGACAGGGACTGCCATTCACGTACCGGCGTTTGCAGCCATAGCAGACTGTGTCGAAATACGGAAGACAGAGCTGGGCAAACTTCGCCGGGGCGCCAGGCGCATGATGATCAGTGACTGAGACGCCATTGAACTTATGAATATTAAATGTATTTACTTGTCTTGGCTTGGCTTCGTTTGTTCTCCATCTCCCGCTACCAAACCCTGACACGGGCCTAAGTAGCAGAACGCAGTCCAGAGAACGGAATGCGTTATGTCGATATTTGCACCTTTCGGTCCAACACATCCGACTTCAGCAAGCATTTTTTGAGTACCGGGTTAGCATTCCCTCTTCGATCCCTTCTCCTTAGCCAGTCTGCTCTGTTGCAGCCTGTTTTCTAGAATACTGCGCGGACGTGTAGAACGGCCTTGGCAGCTCCGGTTCGCTAGCCCTTACGCTATCAGTCAGCTATGGCTCGCTGACCGCTGCAGCTCATGCGCTGCTCACCATCTTGATCCGGTATTTACTTGATTCTGAAGAAATATGATCATGACAATAATAATGGATCTATCGCCGTCGATGAGAATAACCAACATCATCATGTGTCATACTGCGCCCTTAAGGCTGTGGGCGGATGCGTGCATGACAGATTAAGCCAACACCAGCTGGTGCTGGTTTTCCCTCTACTCTATACTTCCATCTCATCGCCCGTCGACCCTCGCTAACTGCATGCAAGGCTCTTTTTGGCCTCGCCTTTTTCAGGCTAAACGATTTACTGCCAGGATTCACTGAATCGCTTTTATTGACGTCCATGTGATCGCCTTACTGCGCTAAGCTCGCTAAACAGAAGTTTCTTTTGGAACCTTTAGCTTGACATTCGAGAAACTTGGCCAGTCTATCTCACTTTAACTTTCTACAAAAGTGTATGAATAGTGTAGTAGTAATGAAACGAGTATGGTTATTTGTGATGTGGTCTTGTAGCCAATTTGGAGTATGTGTCATGTAGAAGTGATTCAACCTCCTGGCGTGTATGGCGTACACACTCCAGCTCTCTCACCCATAGATCAGGGTTTAGAGACTGGCCGGATGTTTACCAATCAGATTAGTTGCTGTTTAACGATATACTTCATTTAAACATTCAAATCTTCTTCGGGCAATATCAGGTAGTACTATTTACTCATGTTTATCTTCTTTTTCTTTCTCTTCTTTTTCTTCTTCTTCTTCTTTTTCTTCTTTTTCGTCTTCTTTGTTGTCTTCTTCTTCTCATTTTTTCTTTCTCTTCTTCTTCTTTTCTTTTTCTTATTCTTTCTCTTCTTATTCTTCTTCTTCTTCTTCTTCTTCTTCTTCTTCTTCTTCTACTACTTCTTCTCTATTTTCTTCTTTATTCTTTACTTCTTCTTTTTCTTCTTCTTTTTCTTTTTTTTCTAGCTCACCGACAATTGTATTAAGTCTACACGTAAAGGCCAGTTCTATCGACAAAGTCTACTGTGGTGGGGAGTTCTTCAAGACTCTCACAAAAGTGTGTATGTGTGGGTTCGTCTCCGTGGGTAAGTATTCACAACGCAGTTGCTTTAGCATGTTACAGTCTTGACAAAGGAAGGGTTCTGATACTGACACGTAACTGGATACCGAAGAGCGCGGTAGCTGTCAATTACACTGGTCAAACAGAAATTGTAGGACTCGACATAATGACACAAGAAACGAAGATCCGCATCTTCAACCTGTATGGCCCACCCAACAAAGACCTGTCGCTCTCGAGTATGGAAATCAAGGACTCCAGCTCCCACGTTGGAACTATAAATGAGCCGACTGGGACAGATTTGCAATTCTGACAGATCGGCTATGTGAAACCATCAACACACGGAATAACAATATGAAACCTATGGTGGAAAGCCTAAGCAAAGCAATAATGCAAGCAGCCACCGAAACCATCCCACGAGGGGCAAGGAAAACTACAAGCCATATTGGAATGATGAATTGCAGAAAGCGGAAGACGAAGTCTCAAATGCTAGGAACATGGCAGAGAGAGAACAATCTATGGAAGCAAATATCGCCCTCAATGCTATCACGGCGAAATACAAAAGAACACTAAACCAAATAACAAGAGAGAGCTGGAAAAATAAAACAGAAAGCCTCAATTTAGATAAAGAAGGGAACAAACTATGGAAGTTAGTCAGAGCCATGAATGAGGAAAAACCATCAAATAAACAAATTACCATCAAGCATGGCGACTACATGCTTACTGAAAAAAAGCAGCAAACGCCTTTATAGAACGAACACTATGCCAGGGCAAACCACATTGATGTCCCTACAGACAGGCACACAGACATTAGTGAAGAACAATAGAGCCACGACAACATCAATATGGCACCAGAGTAGCACATGATGGCAATACTAACAATGAATGAAATGGAAGAGGCCATGAAAACTTTAAAGAAAAAGAAATCGCCCAGAAAAGATGGGGTAACACAAAATGCTGATGGAGTTGGGCCAAACAGCACAGAGGAAGTTACTATCAGTCCTGAACCAAAGCTGGAAAAGGGGAATTGTACCTCAGATATGGAAAGACGCTGTACTTATACTAGTACCAAAGAAAGAAAAACGATAGAACAGATCCAAATGGATACAGGCCTATCAGTCTACTGAGCTGTGTAGGTAAACTGATGGAACGTATGATAAACACCAGACTGATGTGGCATCTGGAAGAAAAACACATACTAATTCCACAGCAAGCAGGCTTTAGACAGCACAGATCCACTGATGACCAGATCACTCTCATAGCCCAGTTAATAGATTATGCTTACCAGTAGATAAAACACACAGTAGCGGTTTGGGTAGATTTAGAGCAGGCAATTGACAAGGTGTGGATAAAGGGACTTAAAGTCAAGCTACGAAGAAGTGAAGTTTGTGGGACAATTTACAGATGGATCAGCGACTACCTCGAAAACAGAACATCCATAGTTCAAGTACAATAGCAGTTGAGCAAAAAGGTGACACTTGAGCAGGGAGTACCCCAAAGGGGAGTACTGTCACCAACACCTTTCCTGGTGTATATAAAAAACATCACAGAAAATCTAACAAGAAGAGTCCACAGCTCCATGTTTGCAGAAGATCTGGCTATGTGGACCTCTGAAAAAAATCTCACCATAGCAAGCAATCGGATGCAGTAGGCCCTAACATCGTTGGAGGAGTGGGCAAACTCATGGCTGGTCAAAATAAATGAGGAAAAAACAACATGTACGATATTCTCGATTTAAAACAAACCCCGGAACACCAAAATAAGTCTTAACGGCAAATATCTGCGGACAAACGGCAACCAAAACTACCTGGGAGTCACATTTGATCGGTGCATGACATGGAAAAGTCAGATCGAGAGAAACCGAATGAGAGCCAGACAAAGAATGGCAATCATGAGGAAACTTGCTGGCACAAGCTGGGTAACAGACGAAACTGTACACTGGAAGAGTGAGACCAGTTCTCGAGTATGGCATTGCGGCATGGGCAACAGCAGCAAAGGCGAATTTTGATAAAATTAGCAAACTTCAAAACCAAGCCATGAGAGTTATAACAGCAGGCATGAAGTCAACGCCAATTGTAGAACTGGAAAAGATTAGAAATCTGCAATCCATGACCTACAGAAGAGACTGCAGAGCCCCCCAGCAGCAAGCAGAGAAACTCAGAAGACTGACAGACCACCCAATGCATCAGAGACTAAATAGATTTGGAAATGAGAAATTAAAACTGAGAAACTTTGCAGAAATAGCCAAAGCAAAGATGAACGAAGACACAATGAACACATTAACACCAAAGCCCATCCCTACTGTACGCAAACCTACCTGGAAGCAGCATATCATTCCAGAGGTGGTAGAAAATATACCAGGTATTTGAAACAAGAACAACAAGACTGAAAAAGAAAGAAGAGACATAACCCTGAGGTACATTACGAAAAACTACCAAAGCATGAACTGGACCCATGCATACACCGACGGGTCTGTAACAAACACAACACAGAACGGAGGGGCAGAGGTATTCCTGAGCCTACCAAACGGTAAAAAAATAACACTGTCAGTGGCAACTGGAAAATACTCATGCACTTTCAGAGCGGAGGCAGACGGCACTGATGGATGCAGCAGAAGCAATGCTGACAGGAAAAAGAAATGAAAGGCAGATAGTCCTGTTTACAGATACCCTGGCCGTAGTCACAGCACTAAAAAGTAGAAAAATACGGAACTAAATGATTTAAGAGCAGTACTCTGTCAACTATGCCAGCAGTCCGCACCAAAAAGAGTAGTGGTACAGTGGGTTCCATCCCACTGTAACATCCAAGGCAACGAGGAGGCAGACAGACTGGCAAAAGAAGGTGCAAGACTACCACAACCAGATTCTAGTGTGACCTACGAAGAGTCCTAAAGGCTTATTAGAGCCAGATACATGGCCAAATGGGAAACAGAACATACTGGCTACACAAAAACGATGCTTATTACCAGTTGGACAGAA
Source organism: Ariolimax columbianus (assembly GCA_036924085.1). NCBI lineage: Eukaryota > Metazoa > Mollusca > Gastropoda > Stylommatophora > Arionidae > Ariolimax > Ariolimax columbianus. Next base: position 70,213,531 of record JAVGWX010000013.1, read on the forward strand.
GAGAGCAGGTCGTGGTCTTCAGACTCCGCACAGGCCACAACAGACTAAGGTACCCCCTTTTCAATAAACTGAAGATAGGTGGCACTGACGAATGCACTTGTGGCACCGGCAAAACTGCCCGACATACGAGGACCAGAGAAAGCACATGTGGCCATCACCAGTGGCAAACACTAGACATGCTCTTTGGCAGTGTCGACAGCCTTAGGATGACCGCTGCTTTTTTCGAAAAAATACAGGTTGACGAAGAAGAAGAAGAATAAACAGCAGTAGTATTCTTGACAATATGATTCTCAATTTGCGTTACATTACTCGACGATATTCCGGCGATTTGCGGCCCCTTCACAATGGCGGCATTCCCCGGTAGAATAAATTTCTTTCTTTATTTCATTTCTCAATTTTGTGCATCGGTTGACGTTAAAGTGAGCTAAACTGCGAGAACTGTTACCGGTAAAAGTGTCAATGGTAAGCTACATAAGCTGTACAGTGGTGAATGCTTGGAATGTATTGCCATATGAAGTAGTTTTAGGCTGGAACAATTAATACATTTAAGAATAGATTAGATGCACATAGCTTTTAGAGCTAGGAAATGTAACTGCAACTGGTTGTTTACAGAGTGCATAGTTTTCTAAGCCAGTATAAAGACGTAGTCTTCTAAACCAGTATAAAGATATAGTCTTCTAAAGCAGTATAAAGACACAGTCTTCTAAACCAGTATAAAGAAACAGCCTTCTTAACGAGTATAAAGAAACAACCTTCTTAACGAGTAAAAAGACAGTCTTCTAAACCAGTATAAAAACATAGTCGTATAAACCAATATAAAGACACAGTCTTCTAAACCAGTATGAAGTTTCAGTCTTCTAAACCAGTAGAAAGACATAATCGTCTAAACCAGTATAAAGAGGGTCTTCTCAACCCGTATAAAGACGTTAACTTAGTTACATATTGTACATTAAATAGAGTATTTCTCTTTAGCCCAAAAATGAAAGGTGTTCACCGCACGCTGCTGCCCATTGGTGATCATTCTTATTCAGCAAATGATGTAAACTGTAGATACAAATTGTTCATGTAACTCAACGGTTGTGTCATGTTCTGATGCCCATCGCAGGCCATGATGGCGACTATGTCAAGACAGGTTTTTGTTAATCGTCTAAGGGAAAGTTGTTAGCCATTTGTGTTCTATGGTCTCCCTTGTCAAGTGTATGTCACGTACCCCTTCTCGGAATAATATTTTTAAATACATAAAATACAATAGCCAAGAACCAGTTATATAGAAATAGTTAAAAAACAAACATAAAAGTACATGTGATATTTGTGTCTTTCTTAACAATTTCAATAGAAACACAATACATTTAAAATTGAAGAAAGTTAATTTCATTATTGTTTGAATGAACGTGCTGCGTATATATGCAGAACAATCTGCAACCTGAACAACCAAAATCGTCGCCGCTGGGACTGGGAAGCCTTCTCGTTCATTAAAACAGTCCAAAATCACTGGAGAACAAATTGAGAGTGATCCACGGCCTCTCTTGAGAGACGCTTGGTCGGAATCACTCTCCGTAACCAAGGCATGCAAAATTACTACAATTTGGACATAACGACGATTGTCCCTGATACGGTATTCTGTGCAGACAAGGCAAACTATAGATGGGCAGGTCACATGTTGAGACAAAATGGTCGATGGAGCACAGCGACAGTTGTCTGGTTTCCCCGAAGTAAAAAAAAGAGACCCCGGGAAAACATCCATTGCGTTGGTAAAGCTCTCCTGCTTTCCGCAATATCTGAGATGTCTGTAGTAGAATGCTTACCAACCACTGTACTTCCGTGACCCAAGGGAAGGTCCGCTGGAAACGGATAGGAAGCCCGCAGCAAGGCTGAGGAACGGGTCACAAAGATCAAGAAATGCTGACAGCGTGAAGGCTTGTTGTTTCCCTTTCTCGAAGAGGACTCAACTGTTGTGTTGTACAAACCACACGTTTGCCATGTTCGACATCTAATCGGTTTTGATTTGTTTTTCTTTTTTGCTACAAATGTCGAAAATCCATATTTGCAGAGATATATTGTTGGAAATGGAATGAAAACTTGCATAGCTCGCTTTACAAGATGAGGCTAGTTTACTAACTGCATTGTAGATAGTCTGTTCACACAAGGACTGTGTCCACGTGCGATCTAGCCCGGTGGGTCTAACAACTAGCGAACTGTAAAAGTACTGATGAGCATAAACACAACTCAACGAAGTCTAAAATCTATACCTGAATTTAAAGTACAACTAAGATAACGATCACAGGCAAGGCAAAAAGTTATTTTAGAACAACAGAAGATTGAGAAAGTCACAAGCTTTGAGTACATCGGTTCAGTTATAAGCGCCAATGGCTACGGCAATGCAGAGGTTCAATAAAATGAGAAACTGATGACAGAACATTAATAAAATGAAAATAACTATTCTGTGAACTTGCATTATACCGATGAAGACATACGGATGTGAAACGTGGACCCCCACACAAACACTTAAGAAAAGGATTGCATCTTTTGAACTAAAGGGCTACAGAAAAGTGCTCAAAATACAATGGATAGCAAAAAGGAAAAATGCAGATATCCTTAACTTAACTTAACGTCCTTAAACTGGTTTAGAAGACTCTGCAGAATCTGTATACATACAGTTTCATTTCATCACCTTGCTCTAAAAGCTATGCGCATCCAATTTATTCGTAAATGCATTAACTGTCCCTCCCTCCACTACCTTCCCTGGCAATGCATTCCAAGCATTCACCACTCTAATTAACAAAATATTTCCTAATATCGAATCTGGACCTCTCTTTAGTTAATGTGTAACTATGCCCTCTTGTTCTAGTTGGTGGCTGTATTTGTTTTTTTAAAACTTGTTATAGTCTAATTTATCCATTCCTCTGATCATCTTATAAGCCTATATTAAGTTACCACAAATTCTTCTATCTTCTAGACACTGTAGGCCGGTTTTTCCTCATTACTGTAATTCTGCAATCCCACTATCAGCGTTGTCGCTCTTTTTTGTATTCTTTCCAGCATGTTTGTATCCCCTCTATGATAAGGACTCCACACCTGTACACATAACTCCAATCTAGGTCTAACTAATGCTTTATACAGTTTGACTACCACTTCCTTGCTCCTATGTTTAATATTTATTTTTATCATACATAACATTGCATTTGCCTTCTTCATTGCTACCTGAACGTGCTCACTCACCTTACCCGTATGATCTAGTATAACTTCTATGTCCCTTTCCTTATCAATCTTTCTAATATTGTTCTCTCCCATTCTTTAATTATGTTTCATATTGGTTCTACCCATGTGGATGATTGTACATTTATCTACATTAAACTCCTTTTGCGAACCTACAAACCACTCTCGAATTTTATCTAAATCCGATCTCAATATATGAACATCTGCTTGAGATATAGATAAAGATATAGATATAATATAGATCCTACTTAATATCAAGCAAAATTGGTTAGTAAACAACATCTTGTCTCGAAAGCAAAAATAGTTTCTTCTTCTTCTTCGTTCGTCTTCAGACCTCAGCTTCAATGATTTTAACGAAGGCAGCAGTCGACTCAAGGCTCTGTACCCTTCCGTACAGCTTCTCGTGGAAGGACACTGGCTGTTGCCAATTGTTACTTCTTTTGTCGGTATACAGCGGCCATGACTGCAAAATATATTCTGCCTTCATGGGGGCTGTGCCGCAGACACAAATGTCTGTAGTGCCAATCTTGAACTTGTTGTACAGATGGCATCTGAGTCTGTTGTGACCTGTGCGTAGCCGGAAAATAATCACCTGGTCTCGCCTGGAGAGTTGATGGTAGGCATCGTTTTCTATGTGGCCTGGGTGATCCTATTTTCCATTTTGCACTGTACGTTGTCCTGATGAATGCTTTAGTTTCATTGTATGTGATTTCTGTATCACTCTGCTGTAGCATTCCTCCCTCTCTGGCGAGCCTGTCCGTCTCCCCGTTGCCTGGAATGTCGCAGTGGGCTGGTGCCCATTGGACTGCTTTTTTTTTAAGCACTGGGCTCTTGAGGGCCATTACACTGCTAGGTCGTCTGTGAAAATGACCACTTGCTTTGCTATATAATAGTTTGACCACATCGAACGCCATACTGACCTAGAAAGAACGATACAGGAGGGTTTGGTGCTTGGAAAGCTGGGCTGAAGCAGACCGATGAAAAGATGGAAACAAGACATCACGGAGGTCCTGACGATGACAACGATAGAGGCGATACTTCTGGCTAGAGATCAAGTTACAGATCGGCTGTTGTAAAAGAGATTTTCTGCAAATGACATGCAACATGATGATGATCATGATGATGATGATGATGATGATGATGATGATAATAATGATGATAATGATGAACGTGAGCTATTTTTTGTGCTATATAATAATGCTTTTTATGGTATACAAAAATATATGTGACTTTATTGTTGACGTAGATCTAGCAAATACTATTTTCATTTATAAACATCATTGCATAATTTTAGAAGTGCCGGTTATGCTAGCAATCAGCTAGAGGTTAGTGATATTTAAGATAATATATGTGGGTAACTGAGACGCTAGTCCGGTCAAGCACAACACATTGTCCAGGACGTTGCGTCAGGGTCAATCACAATGTTTTTCGTCCATCACGAACCTTGACTTTTTGCACCCAGCCAGTCCATCCAGTCGAGTATTCTGTAAATCCGGGTTGTGGATGGGTGGGAAGATGGGAACTGCATATTCGCAGTCAAGTGAAAGCAGAGAAAGTTTGCTTCGCGAGACGGTGATCATGATTGTCAGCAAATCCATGAACCTCAGCCGCTTTATTGCTCAGCAAGGTGTCCCGCAACTGACGCAGCTTTTTGACTGTAGTTTAGCTTGTCAGCGGACCTACGCTCTCTGCTCGCCCGTCGTCACAGGACTCGACTGTGTTAGTACTGGATACATGAAAAGAGAATGACTTGTGCGATGAATTTCCTTTAAGTGAGAAAGGGTTGCGCAGTTTGTCGACCACACTCTCTCGCTCGAGTCCAACTTTAACCAGTGGCAAGACAAGTCAGGACGACTGGATATGAGCTCGGGTGCAGTGGTTGACCACGGATACTCGTGCCTGGCCGTGTTCTGTGCGGTCCACACCGATCAGCACATTTGCATTCCGTTCTCTGGACAACATTCTGCTACTTAAGCCATATCAGGGCTTGGTGGTTCAAGATTGAGAACGAACGACCCTGGGGGATGAACACTTCTATAAAAGCTTAACACATGCAATTCCAAATTCATATCTTTTCTATCGTTATCGCTGCTTGTTTCAAATCTATCAATAACATGACCTCCCATAGTGTATCCGGGGTCCCTTACTGAGAATGGTAGAATATAACCGCCACAGAATACTGTCACATTAGATCAAGGGCAAACAATCTTAAGGTGAGCGATGTATGTATTTCTCCTGAGTGGCCAAAACATTAATTGCATGTTGAAAGCAAGTACTTAGAGTTGTCCATGGATGTGGCAATCTCAAAATGTACAAATTATCGCTACCCTACTGCAAATAACTAGAAAAAGTCTTTCCTAAAAGCTGGTTATGGTAAGTCAAATACAATGCTGGACCTGTGCTTCGACAAAAAGAGATGAGTAATCTTGATTTAACTTAACTTAACGTCTTTATACTGGTTTAGAAGACTATGCAGAGTCTGTACGCAACCAGTTTCATTTACATTTCCTTGTTCAATAAGCTATGCGCATCCAATGTATTCTTAAATGCATCAACTGCCTCTGCTTCCATCACTTCCTGTGGAAATGCATTCCAAGCATTCACCCCTCTCTGACTAAAGAAATATTTCCAAATATCCAATCTTGACCTTTCTTTATATAATTTGAAGCTATGCCTTTTTGTTCTGATTTGATTGATTGAACTCCATGCATGTATTGAAAGGCGTGACTAAAGAGAGTTGTGCATGAGGATAGCAACCTCATCATGCAAGTAAACTGTTACATAAACTCCTACTGCAAGATCATGCAAAGCTTTTTGCTGAAGTCATCTTGATGGAGGTTGAATGTACTTGTACTGATGTGCTTCGGTTGGCGCGAAAAATGTCAAGAAAAGAGATCTTCCTTGTTCGTCTGCAGACCTCGAATTCAATTACTCAAGGCAGCAGTCAACTTGAGGGTCTGATCACTTCTGTACAGCTACTCGTGGAAGGACACTGGTTGTTGACAAATGCTACTTCTTGTCGGTAAACGATGGGCAGGGCTGCAAAATGTGTTCTGATGTCATGGGGGATGTGCCGAGAAGATAGATGGCCAGCTAGAGTCGTTGCCTTGTGTTTTAAGTCAAGTCAGGTAATCCTCATTCTTAACCATTGTCTTTCGTGTTGATCGTCCACGGAAACGGTTGATGAGTCTCGGGCAGCGTGGAGGAAGACGGAGTATAATCAAAATGTCTCAGCGAGGTGTTCCGCGGGAGACTCCATTAGTGGTGAGGTCTTGTATTTCGTATAGTGTAAAGTGCAGAATCTGCAACAAAAGAAATAGTATTTGTAAGATTCTTTGTTTATATTAATCTTAGTCTTAGTAGACCTGTAATTCTACAAGGGAAGATGACCCTGTGGAGGTCCCAGCTGTGGTGTGAGCTGGATAAAGGAGGGATGAGGATTTCCTGCTTAGCGTGTTAGGCTCGAGCAGCTTATTACTCCGCTGTGTTAAGACAAGTGCCAAGAAGTTTGGTTAATAGATCTGCGAGTCCATCTTAAAAGACTCAAACACTAGACCAACTTGACACGCAGCCTGTTAGGCGCCATCTATGCTGCTCTTAACAAACCAACTAAGCATGGCCGGTGTTGTGCCATATCACACAGTTAGTCGCCTCTTATGACATGCTCTAAGTAGGGCAGTGGTGCTATTCTTGTCATTGCCATACCCAAAGATCCAGAATCATTCGGGATGTTTACTGTAGTACGCCGCCCATACAGTGGGTTAGAGGACATACGTTGCTTATACAGAGAATACTAGTTGTTTTTGCTTGTGAATGCACATAGCGACAAAGGGGCATTTTGCTACTCAGATATTAAGCTCGCAATATCACTAGACCTATAAACGAATAATGCGAATCACAATGTAAACATGCAATTCCCTAGTAGTGGATCCAACGGGAAGCTTCGACTGGTTCATTTCTTCTTCTCCTTTTTCGTTCGTCTTCAGACATCAACTTTAATGACTCTAACGAAGTCATCAGTCGACTCAAGGCTCTCTACGCTCCCGTACAGCTTCTCGTGGAAGGACACTAGCTGTTGCCAAATGCTACTTCTTTTGTCGGTATACTGTGGACATGAGTGAAAAATATGTTCTGCCTTCATGGGGGCTGTGCCGCAGGCACGAATGTCTGTAGTACCAATCTTGAACTTGTTGTACAGATGACATCTCAGACTGTTGTGACCTGTGCGTAGCCGGAGAATGATAATCTATGTGGCCAGGGTGTCGTTTTTTTTCTCCATTTTGCACTGTACGTTGCCCTGATGAATGCTTTAGTCTCATTGTATGTAATTTTTGTATCTAACGTAGGTTAGGTTCTTAATTTTGTTCCATAGCGGTATTTTAACCATTCCTATCTATTTTTTATACTTCACAGACGATAAGAGAGACTGTAACATGAGGGAACTACGTTTTGAACTCTCCCAGTTTTACTATTATAATCGCTCAGCAATTTATATAATGTAAAGACCGACACTATGCATTAATGTCTGAAATAGTATCTTGCTATCCACATGTTAACAAATTGACCCTAGGCATTACAGTTCTAACTAGTATCTTACTATCCATATTTTAACAAACTCACCCTAGGCATTACAGTCCTAGCTAGTATCTTACTATGCTACATCAAGTTTTAATGTCCTATATATAGTATCTTACTATCCACAGACTATCATACCAGCATTAAATTGTGATGTCCTACACAGTATCTACCTAAGCACACGGTAACAGTCTTTTATATAATACCTTACTATATGAATATTAACATACAGACAATAAACGGTATTGTCCTACAAAGTATCGCACTATCCCCATTAAACATAAGTTCACTGACTCGAAACTTTACAGTCCTACATTGTAATTTGCTATCTATATATTAACAGACCAATACCAAGTTTTATTGTTCTTCAAAGTATTGTACAATCCCAATGGCATCAGACTGACAGAGAGCTTTAATGTCTTACACAGGATCTTACAATCCACATATTAACAAACCAACTCTAGATTGAATGCACTGCACAGTATCCACTATCCAGAAGTTAGACTTACCCAACACATTGATGTCCTACATAGTTCCTTACTGCCACCATGTTAACAGGCCAACACAGAGTTTGAATGTCTTACAGAGTATCTTACTATCCACATGTCAACAGGCCAAGACAGAGCTTTAATGTGCTACAGAGTATTTTACTATCCACATGTTGACAGGCCAACACAGAGCTTGAATGTCCTACAGAGTATCTTACTAATCCAATGTTAACAGGCCAACAGAGCTTGAATGTCCTACATAATATCTTACTATCCACATGTCAACAGGCCAAGAAAGAGCTTGAATGTCCTACAGAGTATCTTACTATCCACATTTTAGCAGGCCAACATAGAGCTTAAATGTCCTACAAAGTATCTTACTATCCACATGTCAACAGGCCAACACAGAGCTTGAATGTCCTACATAGTATTTTACTATCCACTTGTCAACAGGCAAACACATAGCTTGAATGTCCTACAGAGTATCTTACTATCCACATGTCAACAGGCCAACACAAAGCTTTAATGTCCTACATAGTACTTTACTATTCACATGTCAACAGGCAGACACATAGCTTGAATGTCCTACAGAGTATCTTACTATCCACATGACAGCATACTTTGAAGAAGATATCTTACTGTACCTATGTCATCAGCCCGACTCTGAGCTTTGCTATCCTACATGATATTGTACTATCCACATGTTTTAATGTCATTCATAGCATTTTACAGTCTCCATGTCAACAGACCAACACCAAGCTGTAATGTCCTAATATAAAATCTTTCTTTCTAAATGTTAGTAGACCTAATATCAAGCTGTAATGTACTACATAAAATCTTACTATGTAAATGTTAACAGACCGATGCTATTCGCTAATACCCTAGATATTATCTTACTGTCACCATGATGAGGGTGTGGCCTAGTGGTTAAGGTGGCACGGCTGAACTCAAAACCCAAAGGTGCTGGGTTCAAACCCCATAAATGCGCCGTTACCCCGGTAAAGCGAAACCTTAGAAAATGCAAGAGGACGCAGACCATTACAAAAAATTCATGCTGAAGTTGGATGCACTTAGCCGACAGGCGCAAAATAAAAACCACAGTACAATGTACACCACCTTGGGAATTAGAGAAATAAGGCGAACTAAATTAAGAAAAAAAACTGTCACCATGTCAACATAATTACACTAAGCTTCAGTGTCCTATATATTATCTTAATGTCCTCATATAACCAACCGATTCTTTAGATTTAATGCGATACATAGCATTTTACTGTCTACATATTAGCATGCTATCTGAGTATCCCAACAGTAACATACACTAACAGTCACCCAACTTTACTGTCCTGCATAGCATTTTACAATCCCCATGTTAACAAACCTACCTAAAAGCATTAGTGTCCTACATAATATCTCACTGGCAACACTTTAACAGATCTAAAATGAGCTTGATGGTCCTATAAAGTATCTCACTGACGCCACTTTAATAGACCAAATCTGATTTTTAATCTCCTACATAGTATCTTAGTATCAGCATGACAAAAGATGAAGGCTAACACTGAGCTTGAAGGTCCTAGGTAGTATCTTACTGTCTGTATATTAACAGATGGACATCAAGATAATTGTCCTGTAATGTATCATACTATCCCTATTTTAGCAGGCCAACAACAAGCTGTAATGTCCTACATAGTACATTACTAATTTGCATGTTAATAGTTAAAAACCAAGCTTTTTGCATAGATGACGGAAAAAGTATCTAACTATACAACTATTAGCAGACAGACACTTAGTTTTATTGTCCTATGTAGCATTAAACTGTTTGCATGTTTACAAACCATTCCCATTTGTTAATGTCCTACATGTAATCTTACTGTCCAGAAGTTAATATACTAACACAAAGCTTAAATGACCTACTTTTTATTTTTCTGTACAAAGATAGCAGTCTGACACAGATCTTTAATGTCCTACCTATTGTTTTACTATCCACACGTTATAACAGAATGAAAGCAAGCTTCACTTTTCTACATAACATCAAACTATCCTCTTTATAACACACAGACAGTGAACTTTCATGTCCTACTTATTTTCTTAATATCCACATGTTAATATACATCAACGGAGAAATAATGTTGTATATATTTTCTCACTATCCACTTGAAAACAGACCAACCTCATGAATAGGTGTCCTACATAGTATATTTTTGCCCCAGGTAAACAGACCAAAACTGAGTAGTTATGTCCTACATAGTATCTTACTCTCCGCTTGTTAACAGACCAACACTGATCTGTAATGTCCTTTATAGTATCTTACTATCCCCAGGTCAAAATACCAACACAGAGCAGTAATGTCCTACATAGTATCTTACTATCCGCGTGTTAACAGAATGACAGCTAGCATTACTTTACCTCATAATATTGTACTATCCACTTGGTAGCATACGAACAGTGAGCTTTCATGTCCTACATATTTTCTTAATATTCAAATGTTAACGCATAACAGCCGAGATGTAAAGTTGTATATATTATCTTTCCCCTTGATAAAACATCAATACTGAGCTGTAATGTCATACATAATATCTTACTAATCATCATGTTTACAGACTAACACAGAGAACACGTGTCCTACACAATGTCTTACAGTTCACATGTATTAACAGACCAACACTGAAAACACGTGTCCTACACAATATCTTACAGTTCACATGTATTAACAGACCAACACTGATATTCACAGGACAAAAGAAGTAGACGGACAACAAACTCTACTGTCCCACATAGTATCTTACTTTCCACCTCTCAACAAACTGACCATGTCCGTTAATGTTGTACATATTATACTACTAATCACATGTTAATAGATCCACACTGTGCTTAAATGCCCTACATTTTATCTTTGAATCCCCATGCCAGAAGAACACTTAGCTTTACTGTTATACATACTATCTTACCATCCACATGTCGACAGACCAGCACCAAGATTTGCTACCCTAAATATTATCTTACCATTCACATGTTAACAGACCAGAACCGAGATTTGATACCCTACATATTATCTTACCCTATAAATGTTAACAGACCAGCACCATGATTTGATACCCTAAATATTATCTTACAATCCATTTGATAACTGACCAATACTAGGATTGGATACCTTACATATTACTTTACTATCCACATGGCAATATATGTATATCGCAATGTAATTTTACAGTCTTACATAGTACCTACAATCAATAAATTAACAGACCAACACCAAAATGTGTGTTCTACATAGCATTTTACTTTCACTGTATTTTAGTGAAATGAGATACCAAAGGATGCAGAGCTGAGGCAAAAGCTATGGTGCAGCCACTATGTCCTGGTAAAGATTATGAACTGCATCATGATTACTGGCTTGCAGATATAACATGACCAAAGGATCCTGAACGCAAAGATGAATAAAGAATTTTTGCCCGCTAGAGGACTAAAATTGAGTTTTAATATCCTACATATTATCTCTTTATCTACATATTAACAGATAGACACTAAGATTTAATGGTGTACATATTATCTTACTATCCACATGTTAGGAGTCAGATTCTGAGCTTAAATTTCTTACATAAGGTCTTACTATTTACAAATCAACAGATGCAAACCAACTTGGAGATTTACTGTCTTGAAATTATCTTACTATCCACATGTTAGTAGACTAACACTCAGCTTTAATGTCCTACTTAGTATCTCACTATCAACATATTAGCAGATTGACACCAAGCTTTAATCTTCTACATGATATTTTACTATTCAAATGTTAGGACACCAACCGCAAGCTTGTTAGCAGTCTAATGCAGAGCTTTGATGTCCTACATAGTATCTCACTATCAACATATTAGCAGATTGACACCAATCTTTAATCTTCTACATGATATTTTACTATTCAAATGTTAGGACACCAACCGCAAGCTTGTTAGCAGTCTAACGCAGAGCTTTGATGTCCTACATAGTATCTCACTATCAACATATTAGCAGATTGACACCAAGCTTTAATCTTCTACACAGTATCTTGCTATCCATATGTTAACACACACACAGCAATATTTACGTTCTTACATATAATCTTACTACCCACATGTTAACCACAATAGCATTATCAACTCTCAAACCCTTCGACGGTTTGCAAAGACTGACCTTTTCAAACAAGCTAAACGCAAACTGTGTATGTATTTCCTTAATGGATGAATCAACAACAACAGAACCAATCGAAGGTGTTTTGCAATCAATTCTAGAGCTGCATTTATAGTGACAGTAGGAACAGTACGTAATAAGTAGTTTTGGAAATGTATGTTTAAAATAATAAGATATGAATTACTACCATTACTACCATGCTTTCAATTTAGTGTATTTTAATAGTGTTAGTATTCGAATATATCATAAATACACAGATTGACAGCAAAGAGCAATGTTATCAATACCTGGGCTTAAGAAATGTGTACTTTAATATATGTTTGTTTACATTTGTTAATATGGCAACTTATGCGTCTTGTGAAATAAAGAAATAAACAAGAAACAAACACACACTGGAACAATGTTCAATTTAATGTTTACGTATTTCTTATGTCACATTATGAATATTATGTCTACATATATTCAGCCAGCAGTAAACATGCAAGATTCCATATGGCTAGTGTTATTAAAATGATGGTAATGGGTGTCCTGTTCTAAAAAATGTACAGTTTAAAATTTTGATATGTACAATGAGATTAACAATCTATAGATGGTATGTTAGAGAAATTAAAACATAACAGTCTACATACATTTGCTTTTACATATCCAAGCTTGAACAATTTAAAAGTAGCACACACGGAATATAAGCACGCTTAACCATAAACAACTTTCAGCACAGGATCTTCGATTAGCTAGATAACAGTTTCACGGTGTAGTAGTGAACTGTATTTACACGGACAATGATTACTTCGTCATAAGGGCAATGTATTCAAAAGAAAGGGATGTAATAAATGCACTACAATAATAAAAATGATTTAATAATTACATGAAAATAAAGCAAATACTTATAATAGTTAAGGTTGCGTATAATGGAGCATACCATACGAAATTTAACATTCGGAAATTTCTAACATTTATTTGCATTTTATGAATATTATTAAATTCATTTTAAAAACAATATGCGAGTCGCTGTCACCACAACAGAGCTAACTTAAACAGGCATCAGCATATATGCTAACTCTAACCTTACTATTAACAGCTGGTAGTAGGAGGCTCACCCTGGGGGCCACTCTTCCCCTTCTCTCTCTTCTCTTACCTCACTCTGTTTCATTTGACTCTGTCCCACAGTCACACCCTTTCACAACTTTCACACGCGCCCTCGTGGTAAAGCCCTTCCATTGCACTTTGGTTGGGCTAGCTTCTGAGGGCGCACAAACCTAGCATAGGTACATACAGATGCACACATGCATCCAAGCACTGGTTTATGCGTCCTGATATCGCCCAATGGACTACGGTCTGGGGTGGAAAATGGCGCGCCTCCGCCAGTAGAAACTAGTGAGGCAAACATTTAAGCAAAAAAAAAAAAAACTATTAACAGCTACAGGAGCAGCCAGTGTTGTCTTCTGCCAGTTACTTGTCTAGTTCGCTCCATGACTTCGACGCCGGTCACGGTTCAAGGTTCAGTTCTTGTGATAAGCACGGCTTTGCTGTCACAATCGTCGCCGACGAGCGCCCGGGGTCGCGAGCTGTTCCTCCCCATATGTCGTGCACGAGGACGACAACAAGCGTGAGAAATTTGGTCGGGTGGATAATTAACACCTATCGCCTTCAGTGTACAGATGCCAATGTACACGTCCATGTGGTTCTGGTGTAGGGCCATAGCTCACTCGTTCTAAGGTTTGTAACCTGGATAAAGAGGGGAGACGCCCAAGCCAGAACCTCTCACGCAAATTTTTTATGATGGGATAACTCTTATTTATATATTTTTTGTATTTGTTTGGTTATGTCCCTCGCTATGTTTAAAGAAACACTGGATGTCAACAACATCGGCGACGAAGATGGCACACGACATAAAACTACACCCCCTTCCACGCCTTCTAACGACACAAGTTGAAAGAAGATGATGAGGATGATGATGATAATAATCATGACAATAATAATAACAAAACATTGGCCATTGACCTACAATAGAGCAATTAGATAGATGTTTAAGCATACAACCATGAAGGAATGATTATTCCGTGAGATAAGCAGAAGAAACGGTGTGATTCCCATTAAGACATGTTATTAGAGGAAACATAAGACCACACTATATGTACATGTAGAGCGTAGGATACAACGTTGGTAGAGTGGCTGCTTCTTTCCGGCTGCAACTTGTTCCAGCCAACCCAGCTGTAAACGAGTACCAGATTTACTGTTAGGAGAAATGATAGAGGAACAGGAATTGGTTTTCACAAAACCTGAAGTTTTTGGTTTGATTAGAGGTTTCAATTTCTGGATTCTGGGACGGAGACTTGCCCTTTTCTACACCAGACCGTTGTCCCTTGTGCGGTATCATGTCGTATTGACCAGTTCATGGATTCGTGTGTGTATCAGAACAATGAAGATTCTAGTACCTCATCCCTGACATTAATAAAATAAATTGATATATCAGTGATATTGTAAGCCAAGACATCGAGGAAGGGAACTGGCTACCCCCATCTGATAAAAGCTAAAACCTCTTATAGAGAAGTTTCTACCACAGCATCCCCGACTACAGTATATTTGTATTACTCGATGTATCCATGAATGTAAAAAGCAAGTTGGCTGAGTTTGTATTCTGACATTCTTTCCTTGACATAATCAACAGTTTCTTGGGCGGATTGTCGCTACGGTTGGCACGTTCTAAATGCATGTTTTTGCTCGTGAGCTTCAATCCCTTCTGTATTTTGTGTTGGCCTTTAACTAGTAGTGGGCGGGGTACATTGGAATGTCTTATATGATCACAGCAGTTCATATTTGTCACACATTAGTTGGTAGTCAGCATTGATTGCTGAGAGTACAGAGAAACAAGAAGACCAAAGTAGAGAGATAAAAAGAGAGAGAGAGAGAAAGAGAGAGAGGATGAACAACAGAAATATGAATATTGTTAGATGACTGTTAATTTGTGCAGTTGTTAAAAACAATTCGAGGTAAATCTTCATCTTCGTACGCTGTCAGACGTCAATTTGAATTTTTTCGAAGAAGGTAGCTGTCATCCTGAGGCTGTCGACACTGCCAAAGAGCTTGTCTAGTGTTGCCACTGGTGATGGCCACATGTGCTTTCTCTGGTTCTCGTATGTCGGGCAATTTTGCAGCAGATGTTCCGCGGTTATTTTCCCTGTACCACAGGTGCATTCGTCAGTACCACCTTTCTTCAGTTTATTGAATAGATGGTACCTCAGTCTGTTGTGGCCTGTGCGGAGTCTGAAGACCACGACCTGCTCTCTTCTGTTCAACTGGTAGTAGGCATCATTTTTTGTGTAGCCAGTATGCTCTGTTTCCCATTTGGCCATGTATCTGGCCCTAGCAAACCTTTTGAACTCTTCGTAGGTCACACTATAATCTGGTTGTGGTAACCTTGCACCTTCTTTAGCCAGTCTGTCTGCCTCCACTACTCAAGCGATGTTAGGACCTGCTGCATCCGATTGTTTGCTATGGTGAGATTTTCTTCAGTGGTCCACAAAGCCAGATTGTCTGCAAACATGGAGCTGTGGACTCTTCTTAATATATTATATATTATGTTGTATATATACACCAGAAAAAAGTGTGGGTGACAGTACTCCCCCTTGAGGTATTCCCTGCTCCAGTGTCACATTTTTGCTCATCTTCCCTTGCACTTGAACTCTGGCTGATCTGTTTTCGAGATAGTGGCTGATCAATCTGTACATTTGTTCAGATACTTCACTTCTTTATAGCTTGGCTTTAAGTCCCTCTTTCACCACCTTGTCAAATGCCCTCTCTAGATCTACCCAAACCGTTACTGTATGCTTTTTCTCCTTGTAAGCATCCTCTATTTTCTGCGCTTTGAGAGTGATCTGATCCTCAGTGGATCTGTGTTGTCTAAATCCTGCTTTCTGTGGAATTAATATGTGTTTTTCTTCCAGGTGCCACATCAGTCTGATGTTTATCATACGCTACATCAGTTTACCTACACAGCTCAGTAGACTGATAGGCCTGTATCAAATTTGGATCTGTTCTATCTTTTTTTTTCTTAGGTACTGGTAGTCGATGTAAATGATTTTAACATGAAAAGGAAAAGGTAATCCTTTCGCAATCATTGATCTCGAGGTTGAAGTGTTAGAGACTTCACTGTACTAGGCCTCAGCTTTTTATGAGGTGATGTGGCCAACTCATGTAGTCGCCACATTTCCTTCAATGACACTTAGCGACGTACAGGTTTAGTTATTAATGACAATATCATTTGACAGAGTTGAGAGTAAGTAAACACGATTAGAAAAGTGAATCAGTTTCTACAGCTTTATGAAAATGGTTAGAGCTAGTGTGTGACTTTACCTATGCCGAGATAGCATTTCTTGAAATCATTCCTCCTGCATAGTTTATAAGAATGAAATAGCCGATATCCTGACTTCAAAAGCCATAACAGCATGTTGTTGTTATTGTTGTTGTATTTATTGTTGTTGTAGAATGCCCGTAATATGAAAGATTAATTTTGTGTGCGTCCTGTAAAAGACGTTAAGTGGCGGGCTGCAACAGGATGTAAGAATAGCCTTGAGAGTTTGTAAGATTAGTTGGCAGGGGCATAAACTTAAACATAAAGATTCACCTAAGTACCTAGGAATTACAATGGATCGCACATTGTCCTACAAAGAACAATGTGAAGCGGTGAAACAAAAAGTTAGCACAATCATAAGACGTACTGAGTAAGCTAACAAACACGGCATAACTTAACTTAACATAACGTTTTTATATTGGTTTAGAAAATTCATCAGAGTCTGTAGACAACCAGTCCCATTTGCATTACCCTGCTCTAATAACTATGTACATCATATTTATTCTTAAATGCATTAACTGTCTCTGCCTCCACTATTTCCTGGGGCAAAACATTCCAAGCATTCACCACTGTCTGAATAAAAAAAAATGTCCTTTGTCCAATTTGGACCTTTCGTTAGTTAATTTGTATCTGTGCCCTCTTGTTCTCGCTGGTGGTTGTATTTTGAAAAAAACTTGTTATAGTCTAATTTAACTTTTCCTGTGATTATCTTATCAACTTAGATTAAGTCACGTTTAATTCTTCTCTTTTCTTAACACTAACGGTTGGTTTTTCTGAGTCTTTCCTCGTAACTGTAATTCTGGAATCCCAATATCAGTTTTGTCGCTATTCTTTGTATCCTTTCCAGCATATTTATAGCTCTTCTACGATAAGGACTCCACACCTGTACATAGTACTCCGATCTAGGTCTAACTAATGATTTATACAGTTTGTCAATCACCTCATTACTCCTATGTTTAATATTTCTTCTGGTTTTTATCATAACTAACGTTGCATTTGACTTATTCACTCCTACCTGGACTTGCTCACTCACCTTACCTGTATGCTCTATTATTACCCCTATGTCACTTTCGTTATCTATCATTCTAGTATTTTTCTCGCCTATTCTGTAATTTTGTTCCATTTTTTACTTCACACCACTCAGAGTACTCCTTATTTATGCCAATCGCTGTCTTCTTCCCGTTAACCAACTTTCAATCCATTCGGCAACCTGCCCATCTATCCCATGTGATTTTAACTTTTTAAATAATCGTTGATGAGGTACTATATCAAAAGCCTTTGTAAAATCTAGATAAATAACATCAACTGGTTCTCCCTTATCTATGATTTTAGTAATCAGCTCCATGCACTCCAATAGATTTGTTAAGCACGGTTTCCCTCTAGTAAACCCATGCTGACTATTTCTGATTAGATTTAACCTGTCTAGATGCATTACAATGTTTTCTTTCATTATTGACTCTAACAATTTACAGACTATGCTCGTTAAACTTACTTAATTAGCTGGATCTCATTTCTTTCCTCTTTTGAATAAGGGAATCACTCCTGCATCTTTCCAATCTCTTGGAACAATAAATTTTGCAAAGTGATTGAGAAAATAATATAGCCAAT
This sequence comes from Ariolimax columbianus, assembly GCA_036924085.1. NCBI lineage: Eukaryota > Metazoa > Mollusca > Gastropoda > Stylommatophora > Arionidae > Ariolimax > Ariolimax columbianus. The sequence goes on from JAVGWX010000013.1 coordinate 70,231,930, forward strand.
GGTTTAACTAGTTAGTCTATACTTCAAATAGCATTGATGAATGGATACCATCTTGATCTATACATTTATCCACTTTTAATCCTTCCAATCTTTTTAGAACCATTTCCTTCGTAATACAGAATGATTTTAATCTCACTATATCTTTTGACATTTGAAAATGTGTATAGGATCTGGTATCATGGAGGAGTGTTCTTTTGTATAGACTGTGCCAAAGTATTGATTTATTAGATTAGCTATCTCCCTATTTTCTCGCGTATTGTCACTGTACTGTCTATGAGAAAGCCTACCTTGTCTTTAGGTCTTTGTTTATTTCTAACATTAGAAATATTTTTAATATATTTCTTTTGATTTACTTGCCTTCATATACTTTGTCCAGGCTTTATTTTAAGCTCTTGTACATTTAGCTAACAATCTAGTAATCCATTTTTTATGATTGGTGTTTACCTCCATACATGGAACATATTCGACTTTTAGTTGTTCTAAAAGTGTTTTGAAACACTCTGACTCTTGTTCAACGTCTGTACCTCTGACAATATCTTTCCAGTTTATGTGGCTGTCTGTATCTTTCCTCTTCTGTACATCTGTCTTAGAGTAGTCGTATGCTCGTGAGTGTATATTTACATACATTGTAAAGGCTGTTATAGGATATATTTTATGGACAACTGATCACTGACTGCAGCTAAAGGAATCGACTACCCAACACCGCGATTCAAGGACGTATGCAAGATGGACATGACGCCATGCGACATCCAAGCCGAAAGCTCAGGATTGATTCGATTGCAGACAGTCAGTTGGGAAGTGCACAGTAGTTGCCGACGCTTGTATAGGCCATCTGGAACCAGAGAAATGGGCACGACTGAAAAGATCGGGGAACACCCCGGCAAGTCAGCCTCCTTAGCCCCGTTGTACGATCTGCGACAGGGACTGCCACTCACGTACCGGCGTTTGCAGCCATAGCAGACTGTGTCGAAATACGGGAGACAGAGCTGGGCAAACTTCGCCGGGGCGCCAGGCGCATGATGATCAGTGACTGAGACGCCAATGAACTAATGAATATTAAATGTATTTACTTGTCTTGGCTTGGCTTCGTTTGTTCTCCATCTCCCGCTACCAAACCCTGACACGGGCCTAAGTAGCAGAACGCAGTCCAGAGAACGGAATGCGTTATGTCGATATTTGCACCTTTCGGTCCAACACATCCGACTTCAGCAAGCATTTTTTGAGTACCGGGTTAGCATTCTCTCTTCGATCCCTTCTCCTTAGCCAGTCTGCTCTGTTGCAGCCTGTTTTCTAGAATACTGCGCGGACGTGTAGAACGGCCTTTGCAGCTCCGGTTCGCTAGCCCTTACGCTATCAGTCAGCTATGGCTCGTTGACCGCTGCAGCTCATGCGCTGCTCACCATCTTGATCCGGTATTTATTTGATTTTGAAGAAATATGATCATGACAATAATAATGGGCCTATCGCCGTCGATGAGAATAACCAACATCATCATGTGTCATACTGTGCCCTTAAGGCTGTGGGCGGATGCGTGCATGACAGATTAAGCCAACACCAGCTGGTGCTGGTTTTCCCTCTACTCTATACTTCCATCTGATCGCCCGTCGACCCTCGCTAACTGCATGCAAGGCTCTTTTTGGCCTCGCCTTTTTCAGGCTAAACGATTTACTGCCAGGATTCACTGAATCGCTTTTATTGACGTTCACGTGATCGCCTTACTGCGCTAAGCTCGCTAAACAGAAGTTTCTTTTGGAACCTTTAGCTTGACATTCGAGAAACTTGGCCAGTCTATCTCACTTTAACTTTCTACAAAAGTGTATGAATAGTGTAGTAGTAATGAAACGAGTATGGTTATTTGTGATGTGGTCTTGTAGCCAATTTGGAGTATGTGTCATATAGAAGTGATTCAACCTCCTGGCGTGTTTGGCGTACACACTCCAGCTATCTCACCCATAGATCAGGGTTTAGAGACTGGCCGGATGTTTACCAATCAGATTAGTTGCTGTTTAACGATATACTTCATTTAAACATTCAAATCTTCTTCGGGCAATATCAGGTAGTACTATTTACTCATGTTTATCTTCTTTTTCTTTCTCTTCTTTTTCTTCTTCTTTTTCTTCTTTTTCGTCTTCTTTGTTTTCTTCGTCTTCTTCTTCTTATTTTTTCTTTCTCTTCTTCTTCTTTTCTTTTTCTTCTTCTTTTTCTTCTTCTTCTTCTTCTTCTTTTTCTTTTTCTTCTTCTTCTTCTTCTTCTTCATCTTCTACTACTTCTTCTTTATTTTCTTCTTTATTCTTTACTTCTTCTTCTTTTTCTTCTTCTTTTCCTTTTTTTTCAAGCTCACCGACAATTGTATTAAGTCTACACGTAAAGGCCAGTTCTATGGACAAAGTCTACTGTGGTGGGGAGTTCTTCAAGACTCTCACAAAAGTGTGTATGTGTGGGTTCGTCTCCGTAGGTAAGTATTCACAACGCAGTTGCTTTAGAAGGTTACAGTCTTGACAAAGGAAGGGTTCTGATACTGACACGTAACTGCATACCGAGGAGCGCGGTAGCTGTCAATTACACTGGTCAAACAGAAATTGTAGGACTCGACCAAATGACACAAGAAACGAAGATCCGCATCTTCAACCTGTATTGCCCACCCAACAAAGACCTGTCGCTCTCGAGTATGGAAATCAAGGACTCCAGCTGCCTAGTAGTTGGAGACTTCAACAGCCACTCGGAGAGATGGGGATATTCGGACACAGACAACAGAGGTGATGAAGTGGAAGACTGGGAGATAGACACAAATCTCTATCTTCTCAATAGGCCGGAGGACAGCCCTATCTTCTATTCTAGAACATGGCATACCACCTCTACTCCAGACTTGGCCTTTTCCACCCTTGATATTCATCACAAAATAGACGGCCAGGTGCTCAACAAATTGGCAGGTAGCGACAAAAGGCCAATTAGGCTATAAATTAATATGGAAGTAGGCCCACAGGAAATAAAAGCGCTCCCACGTTGGAACTATAAACGAGCTGACTGAGACAGATTTGCAATTCTGACAGATCGGCTATGTGAAATCATCAACACACGGAATAACAATATGAAACCTATGGTGGAAAGCCTAAGCAAAGCAATAATGCAAGCAGCCACCGAAACCATCCCACGAGGGGCAAGAAAAACTACAAGCCATATTGGAATGATGAATTGCAGAGAGCGGAAGACGAAGTCTCAAATGCTAGGAACATGGCAGAGAGAGAACAATCTATGGAGGCAAATATCGCCCTCAATGCTATCACGGCGAAATAAAAAAGAACACTAAACCAAATAACGAGAGAGAGCTGGAAAAATAAAACAGAAAGCCTCAATTTAGATAAAGAAGGGAACAAACTATGGAAGTTAGTCAGAGCCATGAATGACGAAAAACCATCAAATAAACCAATTACCATCAAGCATGGCGACTACATGCTTACTAAAAAAAAAGCAGCAAACGCCTTTATAGAACGAACACTATGCCAGAGCAAACCACATTGATGTCCCTACAGACAGGCACACAGACATTAGTGAAGAACAATAGAGCCCCGACAACATCAATATGGCACCAGAGGAGCACATGATGGCAATACTAACAATGAATGAAATGGAAGAGGCCATGAGAACTTTAAAGAAAAAGAAATCGCCCGGAAAAGATGGGGTAACACAAAATGCTGATGGAGTTGGGCCAAACAGCAAAGAGGAAGTTACTATCAGTCCTGAACCAAAGCTGGAAAAGGGGAATTGTACCTCAGACATGGAAAGACGCTGTACTTATACTAGTACCAAAGAAAGAAAAAGAAAGAACAGATCCAAATGGATACAGGCCTATCAGTCTACTGAGCTGTGTAGGTAAACTGATGGAACGTATGATAAACACCACACTGATGTGGCATCTGGAAGAAAAACACATACTAATTCCACAGCAAGCAGGCTTTAGACAGCACAGATCCACTGATGACCAGATCACTCTCATAGCCCAGTTAATAGATGATGCTTACCAGTAGAAAAAACACACAGTAGCGGTTTGGGTAGATTTAGAGAAGGCAATTGACAAGGTGTGGATAAAGGGACTTAAAGTCAAGCTACGAAGAAGTGAAGTTTGTGGGACAATTTACAGATGGATCAGCGACTACCTCGAAAACAGAACATCCATAGTTCAAGTACAATAGCAGTTGAGCAAAAAGGTGACACTTGAGCAGGGAGTACCCCAAAGGGGAGTACTGTTACCAACACCTTTCCTGGTGTATATAAAAAACATCACAGAGAATCTACCAAGAAGAGTCCACAGCTCCATGTTTGCAGACGATCTGGCTATTTGGACCTCTGAAAAAAATCTCACCATAGCAAGCAATAGGATGCAGTAGGCCCTAACATCGTTGGAGGAGTGGGCGAACTCATGGCTGGTCAAAATAAATGAGGAAAAAACAACATGTACGATATTCTCGTTTTCAAACAAACCCCAGAACACCAAAATAAGTCTTAACGGCAAATATCTGCGGACAAACGGCAACCAAAACTACCTGGGAGTCACATTTGATCGGTGCATGACATGGAAAAGTCAGATCGAGAGAAACCGAATGAGAGCCAGACAAAGAATGGCAATCATGAGGAAACTTGCTGGCACAAGCTGGGGAACAGACGAAACTGTACACTGGAAGAGTGAGACCAGTTCTCGAGTATGGCATTGCGGCATGGGCAACAGCAGCAAAGGCGAACTTTGATAAAATTAGCAAACTTCAAAACCAAGCCATGAGAGTTATAACAGGAGGCATGAAGTCAACGCCAATTGTAGAACTGGAAAAGATTAGAAATCTGCAATCCATGACCGACAGAAGAGATTGCAGAGCCCCCCAGCAGCAAGCAGAGAAACTCAGAAGACTGATAGACCACCCAATGCATCAGAGACTAAATAGATTTGGAAATGGGAAATTAAAGCGGAGAAACTTTGCAGAAATAGCCAAAGCAAAGATGAGGGAAGACACTATGAACACATTAACACCAAAGCCCATCCCTACTGCACGCAAACCTACCTGGAAGCAGCATGTCATTTTGGAGGTGCATGCACTGGACCCATGCATACACCGACGGGTCTGTAACAAACAAAACACAGAACGGAGGGGCAGAGGTATTCCTGAGCCTACCAAATGGTAAAAAAATAACACTGTCAGTGGCAACTGGGAAATACTCATGCAATTTCAGAGCGGAGGCAGACGGCACTGAGGGATGCAGCAGAAGCAATGCTGACAGGAAAAAGAAATGAAAGGCAGATAGTCCTGTTTACAGATACCCTGGCCGTAGTCACAGCACTAAAAAGTAGAAAAATACTGAACTAAATGATTTAAGAGCAGTACTCTGTCAACTATGCCAGCAGTCCGCACCAAAAAGAGTAGTGGTACAGTGGGTTCCATCCCACTGTAACATACAAGGCAACGAGGAGGCAGACAGACTGGCAAAAGAAGGTGCAAGACTACCACAACCAGATTCTAGTGTGACCTACGAAGAGTCCAAAAGGCTTTTTAGAGCCAGATACACGGCCAAATGGGAAACAGAACATACTGGCTACACAAAAACGATGCTTATTACCAGTTGGACAGAAGAGAGCAGGTCGCGGTCTTCAGACTCCGCACAGGCCACAACAGACTAAGGTACCCCCTTTTCAATAAACTGAAGATAGGTGGCACTGACGAATGCACTTGTGAGAAAGCACATGTGGCCATCACCAGTGGCAAACACTAGACATGCTCTTTGGCAGTGTTGACAGCCTTAGGATGACCGCTGCTTTTTTCGAAAAAATACAGGTTGACGAAGAAGAAGAAGAATAAACAGCAGTAGTATTCTTGACAATATGATTCTCAATTTGCGTTACATTACTCGACGATATTCCGGCGATTTGCGGCACCCCACTCCCCCCCCCCACACACCCCCCCCCCCCCCCCCTTCACAATGGCGGCATTACCCGGTAGAATACATTTCTTTCTTTATTTCATTTCTCAATTGTGTGCATCGGTTGACGTTAAAGTGAGCTAAACTGCGAGAACTGTTACCGGTAAAAGTGCCAATGGTAAGCTACATAAGCTGTACAGTGGTGAATGCTTGGAATGTATTGCCATATGAAGTAGTTTTAGGCTGGAACAATTAATGCATTTAAGAATAGATTGGATGCACATAGCTTTTAGAGCTAGGAAATGTAAATGCAACTGGTTGTTTACAGACTGCATAGTTTTCTAAGCCAGTATAAAGACATCGTCTTCTTAACCAGTATAAAGATATAGTCTTCTAAGGCAGTATAAAGACATCGTCTTCTAAACCAGTATAAAGACATCGTTTTCTAAACCAGTATAAAGACACAGTCTTCTAAACCAGTATAAAGAAACAGCCTTCTTAACGAGTATAAAGACAGTCTTCTAAACCTGTATAAAAACATAGTCTTATAAACCAATATAAAGACACAGTCTTCTAAACCAGTATAAAGTTTCAGTCTTCTAAGCCAGTAGAAAGACATAATCGTCTAAACCAGTATAAAGAGGCAGTCTTCTCAACCCGTATAAAGACGTTAACTTAGTTACATATTGTATATTAAATGGAGAATATTTCTCTTTAGCCCAAAAATACTTTCTTAACAATTTCAATAGAAACACAATACATTTAAAATAGAAGAAAGTTAATTTCATTATTGTTTGAATGAACGTGCTGCGTATATATGCAGAACAATCTGCAACCTGAACTAACAAGATCGTCGCCGCTGGGACTGTGAAGCCTTCTCGTTCATTAAAACAGTCCAAAATCACTGGAGAACAAATTGAGAGTGATCCACGGCCTCTCTTGAGAGACGCTTGGTCGGAATCACTCTCCGTAACCAAGGCATGCAAAATTACTACAATTTGGACATAACGACGATTGTCCCTGATACGGTATTCTGTGCAGACAAGGCAAACTATAGATGGGCAGGTCACATGTTGAGACAAAATGGTCGATGGAGCACAGCGACAGTTGTCTGGTTTCCCCGAAGTAAAAAAAAAAGAGACCCCGGGAAAACATACATTGCGTTGGTAAAGCTCTCCTGCTTTCCGCAATATCTGAGATGTCTGTAGTAGAATGCTTACCAACTACTGGACTTCCGTGACCCAAGGGAAGGTCCCGCTGGAAACGGATAGGAAGCCCGCAGCAAGGCTGAGGAACGGGTCACAAAGATCAAGAAATGCTGACAGCGTGAAGGCTTGTTGTTTCCCTTTCTCGAAGAGGACTCAACTGTTGTGTTGTACAAACCACACGTTTGCCATGTTCGACATCTAATCGGTTTTGATTTGTTTTTCTTTTTTGCTACAAATGTCGAAAATCCATATTTGCAGAGATATATTGTTGGAAATGGAATGAAAACTTGCATAGCTCGCTTTACAAGATGAGGCTAGTTTACTAACTGCATTGTAGATAGTCTGTTCACACAAGGACTGTGTCCACGTGCGATCTAGCCCGGTGGGTCTAACAACTAGCGAAATGTAAAAGTACTGATGAGCGTAAACACAACTCAACGAAGTCTAAAATCTATACCTGAATTTAAAGTACAACTAAGATAACGATCACAGGCAAGGCAAAAAGTTATTTTAGAACAACAGAAGATTGAGAAAGTCACAAGCTTTGAGTACATCGGTTCAGTTATAAGCGCCAATGGCTACGGCAATGCAGAGGTTCAATAAAATGAGAAACTGATGACAGAACATTAATAAAATGAAAATAACTATTCTGTGAACTTGCATTATACCGATGAAGACATACGGATGTGAAACGTGGACCCCCACACAAACACTTAAGAAAAGGATTGCATCTTTTGAACTAAAGGGCTACAGAAAAGTGCTCAAAATACAATGGATAGCAAAAAGGAAAAATGCAGATATCCTTAACTTAACTTAACGTCCTTAAACTGGTTTAGAAGACTCTGCAGAATCTGTATACATACAGTTTCATTTCATCACCTTGCTCTAAAAGCTATGCGCATCCAATTTATTCTTAAATGCATTAACTGTCCCTCCCTCCACTACCTTCCCTGGCAATGCATTCCAAGAATTCACCACTCTCTAATTAACAAAATATTTCCTAATATCGAATCTGGACCTCTCTTTAGTTAATGTGTAACTATGCCCTCTTGTTCTAGTTGGTGGCTGTATTTGTTTTTTTTTAAACTTGTTATAGTCTAATTTATCCATTCCTCTGATCATCTTATAAGCCTATATTAAGTTACCACAAATTCTTCTATCTTCTAGACACTGTAGGCCGGTTTTTCCTCATAACTGTAATTCTGCAATCCCACTATCAGCGTTGTCGCTCTTTTTTGTATTCTTTCCAGCATGTTTGTATCCCCTCTATGATAAGGACTCCACACCTGTACACATAACTCCAATCTAAGTCTAACTAATGCTTTATACAGTTTGACTACCACTTCCTTGCTCCTATGTTTAATATTTATTTTTATCATACATAACATTGCATTTGCCTTTTTCATTGCTACCTGAACTTGCTCACTCACCTTACCTGTATGATCTAGTATAACTTCTAAGTCCCTTTCCTTGTCAATCTTTCTAATATTGTTCTCTCCCATTCTTTAATTATGTTTCATATTGGTTCTACCCATGTGGATGATTGTACATTTATCTACATTAAACTCCCTTTGCGAACCTACAAACCACTCTCGAATTTTATCTAAATCCGATCTCAATATATGAACATCTGCTTGAGATATAGATAAAGATATAGATATAATATAGATCCTACTTAATATCAAGCAAAATTGGTTAGTAAACAACATCTTGTCTCGAAAGCAAAAATAGTTTCTTCTTCTTCTTCGTTCGTCTTCAGACCTCAGCTTCAATGATTTTAACGAAGGCAGCAGTCGACTCAAGGCTCTGTACCCTTCCGTACAGCTTCTCGTGGAAGGACACTGGCTGTTGCCAATTGTTACTTCTTTTGTCGGTATACAGCGGCCATGACTGCAAAATATATTCTGCCTTCATGGGGGCTGTGCCGCAGGCACAAATGTCTGTAGTGCCAATCTTGAACTTGTTGTACAGATGGCATCTGAGTCTGTTGTGACCTGTGCGTAGCCGGAAAATGATCACCTGGTCTCGCCTGGAGAGTTGATGGTAGGCATCGTTTTCTATGTGGCCAGGGTGATCCTATTTTCCATTTTGCACTGTACGTTGTCCTGATGAATGCTTTAGTTTCATTGTATGTGATTTCTGTATCACTCTGCTGTAGCATTCCTCCCTCTCTGGCGAGCCTGTCCGTCTCCCCGTTGCCTGGAATGTCGCAGTGGGCTGGTGCCCATTGGACTGCTTTTTTTTAAAGCACTGGGCTCTTGAGGGCCATTACACTGCTAGGTCGTCTGTGAAAATGACCACTTGCTTTGCTATATAATAGTTTGACCACATCAAACGCCATACTGACCTAGAAAGAACGATACAGGAGGGTTTGGTGCTTGGAAAGCTGGGCTGAAGCAGACCGATGAAAAGATGGAAACAAGACATCACGGAGGTCCTGACGATGACAACGATAGAGGCGATACTTCTGGCTAGAGATCAAGTTACAGATCGGCTGTTGTGAAAGTGATTTTCTGCAAATGACATGCAACATGATGATGATCATGATGATGATGATTATGATGATGATGATGATGATAATAATGATGATAATGATGAACGTGAGCTATTTTTTGTGCTATATAATAATGCTTGTTATGGTATACAAAAATATATGTGACTTTATTGTTGACGTAGATCTAGCAAATACTTGTTTCATTTATAAACATCATTGCATAATTTTAGAAGTGCCGGTTATGCTAGCAATCAGCTAGAGGTTAGTGATATTTAAGATAATATATGTGGGTAACTGAGACGCTAGTCCGGTCAAGCACAACACATTGTCCAGGACGTTGCGTCAGAGTCAATCACAATGTTTTTCGTCCATCACGAACCTTGACTTTTTGCACCCAGCCAGTCCATCCAGTCGAGTATTCTGTAAATCCGGGTTGTGGATGGGTGGGAAGATGGGAACTGCATATTCGCAGTCAAGTGAAAGCAGAGAAAGTTTGCTTCGCGAGACGGTGATCATGATTGTCAGCAAATCCATGAACCTCAGCCGCTTTATTGCTCAGCAAGGTGTCCCGCAACTGACGCAGCTTTTTGACTGTAGTTTAGCTTGTCAGCGGACCTACGCTCTCTGCTCGCCCGTCGTCACAGGACTCGACTGTGTTAGTACTGGATACATGAAAAGAGAATGACTTGCGCGATGAATTTCCTTTAAGTGAGAAAGGGTTGCGCAGTTTGTCGACCACACTCTCTCGCTCGAGTCCAACTTTAACCAGTGGCAAGACAAGTCAGGACGACTGGATATGAGCTCGGGTGCAGTGGTTGACCACGGATACTCGTGCCTGGCCATGTTCTGTGCGGTCCACACCGATCAGCACATTTGCATTCCGTTCTCTGGACAACATTCTGCTACTTAAGCCATATCAGGGCTTGGTGGTTCAAGATTGAGAACGAACGACCCTGGGGGATGAACACTTCTATAAAAGCTTAACACATGCAATTCCAAATTCATATCTTTTCTATCGTTATCGCTGCTTGTTTCAAATCTATCAATAACATGACCTCCCATAGTGTATCCGGGGTCCCTTACTGAGAATGGTAGAATATAACCGCCACAGAATACTGTCACATTAGATCAAGGGCAAACAATCTTAAGGTGAGCGATGTATGTATTTCTCCTGAGTGGCCAAAACATTAATTGCATGTTGAAAGCGAGGACTTAGAGTTGTCCATGGATATGGCAATCTCAAAATGTACAAATTATCGCTACCCTACTGCAAATAACTAGAAAAAGTCTTTCCTAAAAGCTGTTTATGGAAAGTCAAATACAATGCTGGACCTGTGCTTCGACAAAAAGAGATGAGTAATCTTGATTTAACTTAACTTAACGTCTTTATACTGGTTTAGAAGACTATGCAGAGTCTGTACGCAACCAGTTTCATTTACATTTCCTTGCTCAATAAGCTATGCGCATCCAATGTATTCTTAAATGCATCAACTGCCTCTGCTTCCATCACTTCCTGTGGAAATGCATTCCAAGCATTCACCCCTCTCTGACTAAAGAAATATTTCCAAATATCCAATCTTGACCTTTCTTTATTTAATTTGAAGCTATGCCTTTTTGTTCTGATTTGATTGATTGAACTCCATGCATGTATTGAAAGGCGTGACTAAAGAGAGTTGTGCATGAGGATAGCAACCTCATCATGCAAGTAAACTGTTACATAAACTCCTACTGCAAGATCATGCAAAGCTTTTTGCTGAAGTCATCTTGATGGAGGTTGAATGTACTTGTACTGATGTGCTTCGGTTGGCGCGACAAATGTCAAGAAAAGAGATCTTCCTTGTTCGTCTGCAGACCTCGAATTCAATTACTCAAGGCAGCAGTCAACTTGAGGGTCTGATCACTTCTGTACAGCTACTCGTGGAAGGACACTGGTTGTTGACAAATGCTACTTCTTGTCGGTAAACGATGGGCAGGGCTGCAAAATGTGTTCTGATGTCATGGGGGATGTGCCGAGAAGATAGATGGCCAGCTAGAGTCGTTGCCTTGTGTTTTAAGTCAAGTCAGGTAATCCTCATTCTTAACCATTGTCTTTCGTGTTGATCGTCCACGGAAACGGTTGATGAGTCTCGGGCAGCGTGGAGGAAGACGGAGTATAATCAAAATGTCTCAGCGAGGTGTTCCGCGGGAGACTCCATTAGTGGTGAGGTCTTGTATTTCGTATAGTGTAAAGTGCAGAATCTGCAACAAAAGAAATAGTATTTGTAAGATTCTTTGTTTATATTAATCTTAGTCTTAGTAGACCTGTAATTCTACAAGGGAAGATGACCCTGTGGAGGTCCCAGCTGTGGTGTGACCTGGATAAAGGAGGGATGATGATTTCCTGCTTAGCGTGTTAGGCTCGAGCAGCTTATTACTCCGCTGTGTTAAGACAAGTGCCAAGAAGTTTAGTTAATAGATCTGCGAGTCAATCTTAAAAGACTCAAACACTAGACCAACTTGACACGCAGCCTGTTAGGCGCCATCTATGCTGCTCTTAACAAACCAACTAAGCATGGCCGGTGTTGTGCCATATCACACAGTTAGTCGCCTCTTATGACATGCTCTAAGTAGGGCAGTGGTGCTATTCTTGTCATTGCCATACCCAAAGATCCAGAATCATTCGGGATGTTTACTGTAGTACGCCGCCCATACAGTGGGATTAGAGGACATACGTTGCTCATACAGAGAATGCTAGTTGTTTTTGCTTGTGAATGCACATAGCGACAAAGGGGCATTTTGCTACTCAGATATTAAGCTCGCAATATCACTAGACCTATAAACGAATAATGCGAATCACAATGTAAACATGCAATTCCCTAGTAGTGGATCCAACGGGAAGCTTCGACTGGTTCATTTCTTCTTCTCCTTTTTCGTTCGTCTTCAGACATCAACTTTAATGACTCTAACGGAGTCATCAGTCGACTCTAGGCTCTCTACGCTTCCGTACAGCTTCTCGTGGAAGAACACTAGCTGTTGCCAAATGTTACTTCTTTTGTCGGTATACTGTGGACATGAGTGAAAAATATGTTCTGCCTTCATGGGGGCTGTGCCGCAGGCACGAAGGTCTGTAGTACCAATCTTGAACTTGTTGTACAGATGACATCTCAGACTGTTGTGACCTGTGCGTAGCCGGAGAATGATAATCTATGTGGCCAGGGTGTCGTTTTTTTTCTCCATTTTGCACTGTACGTTGCCCTGATGAATGCTTTAGTCTCATTGTATGTAATTTTTGTATCTAACGTAGGTTAGGTTCTTAATTTTGTTCCATAGCGGTATTTTAACCATTCCTATCTATTTTTTATACTCCACAGATGATAAGAGAGACTGTAACATGAGGGAACTACGTTTTGAACTCTCCCAGTTTTACTACTATAATCGCTCAGCAATTTATATAATGTAAAGACCGACACTATGCATTAATGTCTGAAATAGTATCTTGCTATTCACATGTTAACAAATTGACCCTAGGCATTACAGTTCTAACTAGTATCTTACTATCCATATTTTAACAAACTCACCCTAGGCATTACAGTCCTAGCTAGTATCTTACTATGCTACATCAAGTTTTAATGTCCTATATATAGTATCTTACTATCCACAGACTATCATACCAGCATTAAATTGTGATGTCCTACACAGTATCTACCTAAGCACACGGTAACAGTCTTTTATATAATACCTTACTATATGAATATTAACATACAGACAATAAACGGTATTGTCCTACAAAGTATCGCACTATCCCCATTAAACATAAGTTCACTGACTCGAAACTTTACAGTCCTACATTGTAATTTGCTATCTATATATTAACAGACCAATACCAAGTTTTATTGTTCTTCAAAGTATTGTACAATCCCAATGGCATCAGACTGACAGAGAGCTTTAATGTCTTACACAGGATCTTACAATCCACATATTAACAAACCAACTCTAGATTGAATGCACTGCACAGTATCCACTATCCAGATGTTAAACTTACCCAACACATTGATGTCCTACATAGTTCCTTACTGCCACCATGTTAACAGGCCAACACATAGTTTGAATGTCTTACAGAGTATCTTACTATCCACATGTCAACAGGCCAAGACAGAGCTTTAATGTGCTACAGAGTATTTTACTATCCACATGTTGACAGGCCAACACAGAGCTTGAATGTCCTACAGAGTATCTTACTAATCCAATGTTAACAGGCCAACAGAGCTTGAATGTCCTACATAATATCTTACTATCCACATGTCAACAGGCCAAGAAAGAGCTTGAATGTCCTACAGAGTATCTTACTATCCACATGTTAGCAGGCCAACATAGAGCTTAAATGTCCTACAAAGTATCTTACTATCCACATGTCAACAGGCCAACACAGAGCTTGAATGTCCTACATAGTATTTTACTATCCACTTGTCAACAGGCAAACACATAGCTTGAATGTCCTACAGAGTATCTTACTATCCACATGTCAACAGGCCAACACAAAGCTTTAATGTCCTACATAGTACTTTACTATTCACATGTCAACAGGCAGACACATAGCTTGAATGTCCTACAGAGTATCTTACTATCCACATGACAGCATACTTTGAAGAAGATATCTTACTGTACCTATGTCATCAGCCCGACTCTGAGCTTTGCTATCCTACATGATATTGTACTATCCACATGTTTTAATGTCATTCATAGCATTTTACAGTCTCCATGTCAACAGACCAACACCAAGCTGTAATGTCCTAATATAAAATCTTTCTTTCTAAATGTTAGTAGACCTAATATCAAGCTGTAATGTACTACATAAAATCTTACTATGTAAATGTTAACAGACCAATGCTATTCGCTAATACCCTAGATATTATCTTACTGTCACCATGATGAGGGTGTGGCCTAGTGGTTAAGGTGGCACGGCTCAACTCAAAACCCAAAGGTGCTGGGTTCAAACCCCATAACAGCGCCGTTACCCCTGTAAAGATAAACCTTAGAAAATGCAAGAGGACGCAGACCATTACAAAAAATTCATGCTGAAGTTGGATGCACTTAGCCGACAGGCGCAAAATAAAAACCACAGTACAATGTACACCACCTTGGGAATTAGAGAAATAAGGCGAACTAAAAAAAGAAAAAAAAACTGTCACCATGTCAACATAATTACACTAAGCTTCAGTGTCCTATATATTATCTTAATGTCCTCATATAACCAACCGATTCTTTAGATTTAATGCGATACATAGCATTTTACTGTCTACATATTAGCATACTATCTGAGTATCCCAACAGTAACATACACGAACAGTCACCCAACTTTACTGTCCTGCATAGCATTTTACAATCCCCATGTTAACAAACCTACCTAAAAGCATTAGTGTCCTACATAATATCTCACTGACAACACTTTAACAGATCTAAAATGAGCTTGATGGTCCTATAAAGTATCTCACTGACGCCACTTTAATAGACCAAATCTGATTTTTAATCTCCTACATAGTATCTTAGTATCAGCATGACAAAAGATGAAGGCTAACACTGAGCTTGAAGGTCCTAGGTAGTATCTTACTGTCTGTATATTAACAGATGGACATCAAGATAATTGTCCTGTAATGTATCATACTATCCCTATTTTAGCAGGCCGACAACAAGCTGTAATGTCCTACATAGTACATTACTAATTTGCATGTTAATAGTCAAAAACCAAGCTTTTTGCATAGATGACGGAAAAAGTATCTAACTATACAACTATTAGCAGACAGACACTTAGTTTTATTGTCCTATGTAGCATTAAACTGTTTGCATGTTTACAAACCATTCCCATTTGTTAATGTCCTACATGTAATCTTACTGTCCAGAAGTTAATATATTAACACAAAGCTTAAATGACCTACTTTTTATTTTTCTGTACAAAGATAGCAGTCTGACACAAATCTTTAATGTCCTACCTATTGTTTTACTATCCACACGTTATAACAGAATGAAAGCAAGCTTCACTTTTCTACATAACATCAAACTATCCTCTTTATAACACACAGACAGTGAACTTTCATGTCCTACTTATTTTCTTAATATCCACATGTTAATATACATCAACGGAGAAATAATGTTGTATATATTTTCTCACTATCCACTTGAAAACAGACCAACCTCATGAATAGGTGTCCTACATAGTATATTTTTCCCCCAGGTAAACAGACCAAAACTGAGTAGTTATGTCCTACATAGTATCTTACTCTCCGCTTGTTAACAGACCAACACTGATCTGTAATGTCCTTTATAGTATCTTACTATCCCCAGGTCAAAATACCAACACAGAGCAGTAATGTCCTACATAGTATCTTACTATCCGCGTGTTAACAGAATGACAGCTAGCATTACTTTACCTCATAGTATTGTACTATCCACTTGGTAGCATACGAACAGTGAGCTTTCATGTCCTACATATTTTCTTAATATTCAAATGTTAACGCATAACAGCCGAGATGTAAAGTTGTATATATTATCTTTCCCCTTGATAAAACATCAATACTGAGCTGTAATGTCATACATAATATCTTACTAATCATCATGTTTACAGACCAACACAGAGAACACGTGTCCTACACAATGTCTTTCAGTTCACATGTATTAACAGACCAACACTGAAAACACGTGTCCTACACAATATCTTTCAGTTCACATGTATTAACAGACCAACACTGATATTCACAGGACAAAAGAAGTAGACGGACAACAAACTCTACTGTCCCACATAGTATCTTACTTTCCACCTCTCAACAAACTGACCATGTCCGTTAATGATGTACATATTATACTACTAATCACATGTTAATAGATCCACACTGTGCTTAAATGCCCTACATTTTATCTTTGAATCCCCATGCCAGAAGAACACTTAGCTTTACTGTTATACATACTATCTTACCATCCACATGTCGACAGACCAGCACCAAGATTTGCTACACTAAATATTATCTTACCATCCACATGTTAACAGACCAGCACCAAGATTTGATACTCTACACATTATTTTACCATCCACATGTTAACAGACCAGCACCGCGATTTGATACCCTATATATTATCTTACCACCCACATGTTAACAGACCAGCGCCAAGATTTGCTACCCTAAATATTATCTTACCATTCAGATGTAAACAGACCAGAACCGAGATTTGATACCCTACATATTATTTTACCATCCACATGTTAACAGACCAGAACCGCGATTTGATATCCTATATATTATCTTACCACCCACATGTTAACAGAACAGCGCCAAGATTTGCTACCCTAAATATTATCTTACCATTCACATTTTAACAGACCAGCACCGCGATTTGATACCCTATATATTATCTTACCACCCACATGTTAACAGACCAGCGCCAAGATTTGCTACCCTAAATATTATCTTACCATTCACATGTTAACAGTCCAGAACCGAGATTTGATACCCTACATATTATCTTACCCTCCAAATGTTAACAGACCAGCACCATGATTTGATACCCTAAATATTATCTTACAATCCATTTGATAACTAACCAATACTAGGATTGGATACCTTACATATTACTTTACTATCCACATGGCACACATGTAGATCGCAATGTAATTTTACAGTCTTACGTAGTACCTACAATCCATAAATTAACAGACCAACACCAAAATGTGTGTTCTACATAGCATTTTACTTTCACTGTATTTTAGTGAAATGAGATACCAAAGGATGCAGAGCTGAGGCAAAAGCTATGGTGCAGCCACTATGTCCTGGTAAAGATTATGGACTGCATCATGATTACTGGCTTGCAGATATAACATGACCAAAGGATCCTGAACGCAAAGATGAATAAAGAATTTGTGCACGCTAGAGGACTAAAATTGAGTTTTAATATCCTACATATTATCTCTTTATCTACATATTAACAGATAGACATTAAGATTTAATGGTGTACATATTATCTTACTATCCACATGTTAGGAGTCAGATTCTGAGCTTAAATTTCTTACATAAGGTCTTACTATTTACAAATCAACAGATGCAAACCAACTTGGAGATTTACTGTCTTGAAATTATCTTACTATCCACATGTTAGTAGACTAACACTCAGCTTTAATGTCCTACTTAGTATCTTACTATCAACATATTAGCAGATTGACACCAAGCTTTAATCTTCTACATGATATTTTACTATTCAAATGTTAGGACACCAACCGCAAGCTTGTTAGCAGTCTAACGCAGAGCTTTGATGTCCTACATAGTATCTCACTATCAACATATTAGCAGATTGACACATACTTTAATCTTCTACATGATATTTTACTATTTAAATGTTAGCACACCAACCGCAAGCTTGTTAGCAGTCTAATGCAGAGCTTTGATGTCCTACATAGTATCACACTATCAACATATTAGCAGATTGACACCAATCTTTAATCTTGTACATAATATTTTACTATTCACATGTTAGCACACCAACCGCAAGCTTGTTAGCAGTCTAACGCAGAGCTTTAATGTCCTTCATAGTTTCTCACTATCAACATATTAACAGTCTGACACCAAGCTTTAATCTTCTACACAGTATCTTGCTATCCATATGTTAACACACACACAGCAATATTTACGTTCTTACATATAATCTTACTACCCACATGTTAACCACAATAGCATTATCAACTCTCAAACCCTTCGACGGTTTGCAAAGACTGACCTTTTCAAACAAGCTAAACGCCAACTGTGTATGTATTTCCTTAATGGATGAATCAACAACAACAGAACCAATCGAAGGTGTTTTGCAATCAATTCTAGAGCTGCATTTATAGTGACAGTAGGAACAGTACGTAATAAGTAGTTTTGGAAATGTATGTTTAAAATAATAAGATATGAATTACTACCATGCTTTCAATTTAGTGTATTTAAATAGTGTCAGTATTCGAATATATCATAAATACACAGATTGACAGCAAAGAGCAATTTTATCAATACCTGGGCTTAAGAAATGTGTACTTTAATATCTGTTTGTTTACATTTGTTAATATGGCAACTTATGCGTCTTGTGAAATAAAGAAATAAACAAGAAACAAACACACACTGGAACAAGGTTCAATTTAATGTTTACGTATTTCTTATGTCACATTATGAATATTATGTCTACATATATTCAGCCAGCAGTAAACATGCAAGATTCCATATGGCTAGTGTTATTAAAATGATGGTAATGGGTGTCCTGTTCTAAAAAATGTACAGTTTAAAATTTTGATATGTACAATGAGATTAACAATCTATAGATGGTATGTTAGAGAAATTAAAACATAACAGTCTACATACATTTGCTTTTACATATCCAAGCTTGAACAATTTAAAAGTAGCACACACGGAATATAAGCACGCTTAACCATAAACAACTTTCAGCACAGGATCTTCGATTAGCTAGATAACAGTTTCACGGTGTAGTAGTGAACTGTATTTACACGGACAATGATTACTTCGTCATAAGGGCAATGTATTCAAAAGAAAGGGATGTAATAAATGCACTACAATAATAAAAATGATTTAATAATTACATGAAAATAAAGCAAATACTTATAATAGTTAAGGTTGCGTATAATGGAGCATACCATACGAAATTTAACTTTCGGAAATTTCTAACATTTATTTGCATTTTATGAATATTATTAAATTCATTTTAAAAACAATATGCGAGTCGCTGTCACCACAACAGAGCTAACTTAAACAGGCATCAGCATATATGCTAACTCTAACCTTACTATTAACAGCTACAGGAGCAGCCAGTGTTGTCTTCTGCCAGTTACTTGTCTAGTTCGCTCCATGACTTCGACGCCGGTCACGGTTCAAGGTTCAGTTCTTGTGATAAGCACGGCTTTGCTGTCACAATCGTCGCCGACGAGCGCCCGGGGTCGCGAGCTGTTCCTCCCCATATGTCGTGCACGAGGACGACAACAAGCGTGAGAAATTTGGTCGGGTGGATAATTAACACCTATCGCCTTCAGTGTACAGATGCCAATGTACACGTCCATGTGGTTCTGGTGTAGGGCCATAGCTCACTCGTTCTAAGGTTTGTAACCTGGATAAAGAGGGGAGACGCCCAAGCCAGAACCTCTCACGCAAATTTTTTATGATGGGATAACTCTTATTTATATATTTTTTGTATTTGTTTGGTTATGTCCCTCGCTATGTTTAAAGAAACACTGGATGTCAACAACATCGGCGACGAAGATGGCACACGACATAAAACTACACCCCCTTCCACGCCTTCTAACGACACAAGTTGAAAGAAGATGATGAGGATGATGATGATAATAATCATGACAATAATAATAACAAAACATTGGCCATTGACCTACAATAGAGCAATTAGATAGATGTTTAAGCATACAACCATGAAGGAATGATTATTCCGTGAGATAAGCAGAAGAAAAGGTGTGATTCCCATTAAGACATGTTATTAGAGGAAACATAAGACCACACTATATGTACATGTAGAGCGTAGGATACAACGTTGGTAGAGTGGCTGCTTCTTTCCGGCTGCAACTTGTTCCAGCCAACCCAGCTGTAAACGAGTACCAGATTTACTGTTAGGAGAAATGATAGAGGAACAGGAATTGGTTTTCACAAAACCTGAAGTTTTTGGTTTGATTAGAGGTTTCAATTTCTGGATTCTGTGACGAAGACTTGCCCTTTTCTACCCCAGACCGTTGTCCCTTGTGCGGTATCATGTCGTATTGACCAGTTCATGGATTCGTGTGTGTATCAGAACAATGAATCCCTGGCGGTAATAAAATAAATGTATATATCAGTGATATTGTAAGCCAAGACATCGAGGAAGGGAACTGGCTACCCCCATCTGATAAGAGCTAAAACCTCTTATAGAGAAGTTTCTACCACATCATCCCCGACTACAGTATATTTGAATTACTCGATGTATCCATGAATGTAAACAGCAAGTTTGCTGTGTTTGTATTCTGTCATTCTTTCCTTGACATAATCAACAGTTTCTTGGGCGGATTGTCGCTACGGTTGGCACGTTCTAAATGCATGTTTTTGCTCGTGAGCTTCAATCCCTTCTGTATTTTGTGTTGGCCTTTAACTGGTAGTGGGCGGGGTACATTGGAATGTCTTATATGATCACAGCAGTTCATATTTGTCCCACATTAGTTGGTAGTCAGCATTGATTGCTGAGAGTACAGAGAAACAAGAAGACCAAAGTAGAGAGAGAGAAAGAGAGAGAGAGAAAGAGAGAGAGGATGAACAACAGAAATATGAATATTGTTAGATGACTGTTAATTTGTGCAGGTGTTAAAAACAATTCGAGGTAAATCTTCTTCTTCGTACGCTGTCAGACGTCAACTTGAATTTCTTCGAAAAAGGCAGCTGTCATCCTGAGGCAGTCGACACTGCCATAGAGCTTGTCTGGTGTTGCCACTGGTGATGGCCACATGTGCTTTCTCTGGTTCTCGTATGTCGGGCAATTTTGCAGCAGATGTTCCGCGGTCATTTTCCCTGTACCACAGGTGCATTCGTCAGTACCACCTTTCTTTATTTTATTGAATAGATGGTACCTCAGTCTGTTGTGGCCTGTGCGGAGTCTGAAGACCACGACCTGCTCTCTTCTGTTCAACTGGTAGTAGGCATCATTTTTTGTGTAGCCAGTATGCTCTGTTTCCCATTTGGCCATGTATCTGGCCCTAATAAACCTTTTGAACTCTTTGTAGGTCACACCAGAATCTGGTTGTGGTAACCTTGCACCTTTTTTAGCCAGTCTGTCTGCCTCCTCGTCCACTACTCCAGCGATGTTAGGGCCTGCTGCATTCTATTGTTTGCTATGGTGAGATTTTCTTCAGTGGTCCACAAATACCAGATCGACTGCAAACATGGAGCTGTGGACTCTTCTTAATATATTCTCAATTATTTTGTTTATAAACACCAGAAAAAAGTGTGGGTGACAGTACTCCCCCTTGGGGTACTCCCTGCTCCAGTGTCACACTTTTGCTCATCTTCTCTTGTACTTGAACTCTGGCTGTTCTGTTTTCGAGATAGTGGCTGATCAATTTGTACATCTTTCCAGATAATTCACTTCTTTATAGCCTGACTTTAAGTCTTTCTTTCCCCACCTTGTCAAATGCCTTCTCTAGATCCACCCAGACCGCTACTGTATGCTTTTTCTCCTGGTAAGCATCCTCTATTTTATGCGCTATGAGAGTGATCTGATCCTCAGTGGATCTGTGTTGTCTAAATCCTGCTTTCTGTGGAATGAATATGTGTTTTTCTTCCAGGTGCCACATCAGTCTGATGTTTATCATACATTCCATCAGTTTACCTACACAGCTCAGTAGACTGATAGGCCTGTATCAAATTTGGATCTGTTCTATCTTTTTCTTTCTTTGGTACTGGTATTCGATGTAAATGATTTTAACATGAAAAGGAAAAGGTAATCCTTTCGCAATCATTGATGTCGAGGTTGAAGTGTTAGAGACTTCACTGGCATAACTTAACTTAACATAACGTTTTTATATTGGTTTAGAAAACTCATCAGAGTCTGTAGACAACCAGTCCCATTTGCATTACCCTGCTCTAATAACTATGTACATCATATTTATTCTTAAATGCATTAACTGTCTCTGCCTCCACTATTTCCTGGGGCAAAGCATTCCAAGCATTCACCACTGTCTGAATATAAAAAAATGTCCTGTGTCCAATTTGGACCTTTCGTTAGTTAATTTGTATCTGTGCCCTCTTGTTGTCGCTGGTGGTTGTATTTTGAAAAAAAACTTGTTATAGTCTAATTTAACTTTTCCTGTGATTATCTTATCAACTTAGATTAGGTCACGTTTAATTTCTAGACACTAACGGCCGGTTTTTCTGAGTCTTTCCTCGTAACTGTAATTCTGGAATCCCACTATCAGTTTTGTCGCTATTCTTTGTTTTCTTTCCAGCATATTTATAGCTCTTCTACGATAAGAACCACACCTGTACACAGTACTCCGATCTAGGTCTAACTAATGCTTTATACAGTTTGTCAATCACCTCATTACTCCTATGTTTAATATTTCTTTTTTTTCATTAAACCTAACGTTGCATTTGACTTATTCACTGCTACCTGGACTTGCTCACTCACCTTACCTGTATGCTCTATTATTACCCCTATGTCCCTTTCGTTATCTATCATTCTAGTATTTTTCTCGCCCATTCTGTAATTTTGTTCCTTTTTTTACTTCATACCACTCAGAGTACTCCTTATTTATGCCAATCGCTGTCTTCTTCCCGTTAACCAACTTTCAATCCATTCGGCAACCTGCCCATCTATCCCATGTGATTTTAACTTTTTAAATAATCGTTGATGAGGTACTATATCAAAAGCCTTTGTAAAATCTAGATAAATAACATCCACTGGTTCTCCCTTGTCTATGATTTTAGTAATCACCTCCATGCATTCCAATAGATTTGTTAAGCACGGTCTCCCTCTAGTAAACCCATGCTGACTTTTTCTGATTAGATTTAACCTGTCTAGATGCATTACAATGTTTTCTTTCATTATTGACTCTAATAATTTACAGACTATGCTCGTTAAACTTACTTAATTAGCTGAATCTGATTTCTTTCGTCTTTTGAATAAGGGAATCACTCCTGCATCTTTCCAATCTCTTGGAACAATCCATTTTGCAAGTGATTGAGAAAATAATATAGCCAATGGTTTAACTAGTTAGTCTGTTATAGACTGTTATAGGATATATTTTATGGACAACTGATCACTGCAGCTAAAGGAATCGAATACCCCACACCGCGATTCAAGTACGTATACAAGATGGACATGACGTCATGCGACATCCTAGCCGAAAGCTCAGGATTGAGTCGATTGCAGACAGTCAGTTGGGAGGTGCACAGTAGTTGCCGACGCTTGTAGAGGCCATCTGGATCCAGAGAAATGGGCACGACTGAAAAGATCGGGGAACACCCCGGCAAGTCAGCCTCCTCAGCCCCGTTGTACGATCTGCGACAGGGACTGCCACTCACGTACCGGCGTTTGCAGCCATAGCAGACTGTGTCGAAATACGGGAGACAGAGCTGGGCAAACTTCGCCAGGGCGCCAGGCGCATGATGATCAGTGACTGAGACGCCAATAAACTGATAAATATTAAATGTATTTACTTGTCTTGGCTTGGCTTTGTTTGTTCTCCATCTCCCGCTACCAAACCCTGCCACAAGCCTAAGTAGCAGAACGCAGTCCAGAGAACGGAATGCGTTATGTCGATATTTGCACCTTTCGGTCCAACACATCCGACTTCAGAAAGCATTTTTTGAGAACCGGGTTAGCATTCACTCTTCGATCCCTTCTCCTTAGCCAGTCTGCTCTGTTGCAGCCTGTTTTCTAGAATACTGCGCGGACGTGTAGAACGGGCTTGGTAGCTCCAGTTCGCTAGCCCTTACGCTATCAGTCAGCTATGGCTCGCTGACCGCTGCAGCTCGTGCGCTGCTCACCATCTTGATCCGGTATTTACTTGATTTTGAAGAAATATGATCAGGATAATAATAATGGGCCTATCGCCGTCGATGAGAATAACCAACATCATCATGTGTCATACTGCGCCCTTATGTCTGTGGGCGGATGCGTGCATAACAGATTAAGCCAACACCAGCTGGTGCTGGTTTTCCCTCTACTCTATACTTCCATCTGATCGCCCGTCGACCCTCGCTAACTACATGCAAGGCTCTTTTTGGCCTCGCTTTTTTCAGGCTAAACGATTTACTGCCAGGATTCACTGAATCGCTTTTATTGACGTCCACGTGATCGCCTTACTGCACTAAGCTCGCTAAACAGAAGTTTCTTTTGGAACCTTTCACTTGACATTCGAGAAACTTGGCCAGTCTATCTCACTTTAACTTTCTACAAAAATGTTTGAATAGTGTAGTAGTAATGAAAAGAGTATGGTTATATGTGATGTGGTCTTGTAGCCAATTTGGAGTATGTGTCATGTAGAAGTGATTCAACCTCCTGGCGTGTTTGGCGTACACACTCCAGCTATCTCACCCATAGATCAGGGTTTAGAGACTGGCCGGATGTTTACCAATCAGATTAGTTGCGGTTTAACGATATACTTCATTTAAACATTCAAATCTTCTTCGGGCAATATCAGGTAGTACTATTTACTCATGTTTATCTTCTTTTTCTTTCTCTTCTTTTTCTTCTTCTTCTTCTTTCTCTTCTTTTTCGTCTTTTTTTTTTCTTCGTCTTTTTCTTCTAATTTTTTTTTTCTCCTCTTCTTTTCTTTTTCTCATTCTTTCTCTTCTTCTTCTTTTTTTTTCTTCTTTTTCTTCTTATTCTTCTTCTTCTACTTCTTCTTCTCTATTTTCTTCTTCATTCTTTACTTCTTCTTCTTTTTCTTCTTGTCCTTCTTTTTCTAGCTCACCGACAATTCTATTAAGTCTACACGTAAAGGCCAGTTCTATGGACAAAGTCTACTGTGGTGGGGAGTTCTTCAAGACTCTCACAAAAGTTTGTATGTGTGGGTTCGTCTCCGTGGGTCAGTATTCACAACGCAGTTGCGTTAGCATGTTGCAGTCTTGACAAAGGAAGGGTTCTGATACTGACACGTAACTGCATACCGAGGAGCGCGGTAGCTGTCAATCACACTGGTCAAGCAGAAATTGTAGGACTCGACATAATGACACAAGAAACGAAGATCCGCATCTTCAACCTGTATGGCCCACCCAACAAGACCTTTCGCTCTCTTGTATGGAAATCAAGGACTCCAGCTGCTTAGTAGTTGGAGACTTCAACAGTCACTCAGAGAGATGGGGATATTCGGACACAGACAACAGAGGTGATGAAGTGGAAGACTGGGAGATAGACACAAATCTCTATCTTTTCAATAGGCCGGAGGACAGCCCTATCTTCTATTCTAGAACATGGCATCCCACCTCTACTCCAGACTTTGCCTTTTCCACCCTTGATATTCACCACAAAATAGACGGCGAGGTGCTCAACCAATTGGCAGGTAGCGACAAAAGGCCAATTAGGCTAGAAATTGATATGGAAGTAGGCCCACACGAAATAAAAGCACTCCCACGTTGGAACTATAAACGAGCCGATTGGGACAGATTTGCAATTCTGACAGATCGGCTATGTGAAACCATCAACACACGGAATAACAATATGAAACCTATGGTGGAAAGCCTAAGCAAAGCAATAATGCAAGCAGCCACCGAAACCATCCCAAGAGGGGCAATGAAAAACTACAAGCCATATTGGAATGATGAATTGCAGAAAGCGGAAGACGAAGTCTCAAATGCTAGGAACATGGCAGAGAGAGAACAATCTATGGAGGCAAATATCGCCCTCAATGCTATCACGGCGAAATACAAAAGAACACTAAACCAAATAACAAGTGACAGCTGGAAAAATAAAACAGAAAGCCTCAATTTAGATAAAGAAGGGAACAAACTATGGAAGTTAGTCAGAGCCATGAATGACGAAACACCATCAAATAAACAAATTACCATCAAGCATGGCGACAACATGCTTACTGGAAAAAAAAGCAGCAAACGCCTTTATAGAACGAACACTACGCCAGAGCAAACCACATTGATGTCCCTACAGACAGGCACACAGACATTAGTGAAGAACAAAAGAGTCACGACAACATCAATATGGCACCAGAGGAGCACATGATGGAAAGACGCTGTACTTATACCAGTACCAAAGAAAGAAAAAAGATAGAACAGATCCAAATGGATACAGGCCTATCAGTCTACTGAGCTGTGTAGGTAAACTGATGGAACGTATGATAAACACCAGACTGATGTGGCATCTGGAAGAAAAACACATACTAATTCCACAGCAAGCAGGCTTTAGACAGCACAGATCCACTGAGGACCAGATCACTTTCATAGCCCAGTTAATAGATGATGCTTACCAGGAGAATAAACACACAGTAGCGGTTTGGGTATATTTAGAGAAGGCATTTGACAAGGTGTGGATAAAGGGACTTAAAGTCAAGCTACGAAAAGTGAAGTTTGTGGGAAAATGTACAGATGGATCAGCGACAACCTCGAAAACAGATCATCCAAAGTTCAAGTAGAATAGCAGTTGAGCATAAAGGTGACACTTGAGCAGGGAGTACCCCAAAGGGGAGTACTGTCACCAACACCTTTCCTGGTGTATATAAAAAACATCACAGAGAATCTACCAAGAAGAGTCCACAGCTCCATGTTTGCAGACGATCTGGCTATGTGGACCTCTGAAAAAATTCTCACCATAGCAAGCAATCGGATGCAGCAGGTCCTAGCATCGTTGGAGAAGTGGGCGAACTCATGGCTGGTCAAAATAAATGAGGAAAAAACAATATGTACGATATTCTCGCTTTCAAACAAACCCCAGAACACCAAAATAAGTCTTAACAGCAAATATCTGCGGACAAACGGCAACCAAAACTACCTGGGAGTCACATTTGATCGGTGCATGACATGGAAAAGTCAGATCGAGAGAAACCGAATGAGAGCCAGACAAAGAATGGCAATCACGAGGAAACTTGCTGGCACAAGCTGGGGAACAGTCGAAACTGTACACTGGAAGAGTGAGACCAGTTCTCCAGTATGGCATTGCGGCATGGGCAAAAGCAGCAAATGCGAACGTTTATAAAATTAGCAAACTTCAAAACCAAGCCATGAGAGTTATAACAGCAGGCATGAAGTCAACGCCAATTGTAGAACTAGAAAAGATTAGAAATCTGCAATCCATGACCGACAGAAGAGACTGCAAAGCCCAGCAGCAAGCAGAGAAACTCAGAAGACTGACAGACCACCCAAAGCATCAGAGAATAAATAGATTTGAAAATGGGAAACTAAAGCGGAGAAACTTTGCAGAAATAGCCAAAGCAAAGATGAGCGAAGACACTATGAACACATTAACACCAAAGCCCATCCCTACTGAACGCAAAACTATCTGGAAGCAGCATATCATTCCGGAGGTGGTAGAAAATATACCAGGTATTTGAAACAAGAACAGCCAGACTGAAAAAGAAAGAAAAGACATAACCCTGAGGTACATAACGAAAAACTATCCAAGCATAGACTGGACCCATGCATACACTGACGGGTCTGTAACAAACACAACACAGAACGGAGGGGCAGAGGTATTCCTGAGCCTACCAAATTGTAAAAAAATAACACTACCAGTGGCAACTGGAAAATACTCAAGCAATTTCAGAGCGGAGGCAGAGGCACTGAGGGATGCAGCAGAAGCAATGCTGAGAGGCAACAGAAATGAAAGGCAGATAGTCATGTTTACAGATGCCCTGGCCGTAGTCACAGCACTAAAAAGTAGAAAAATACTGAACTAAATGATTTAAGACCAGTACTCTGTCAACTATGCCAGCAGTCCGCACCAAAAAGAGTAGTGGTACAGTGGGTTCCATTATACTGTAACATCCAAGGCAACGAGCAGGCAGACATACTGACAAAAGAAGGTGCAAGACTACCACAACCAGATTCTAGTGTGACCTACGAAGAGTACAAAAGGCTTATTAGAGCCAGATACATGGCCAAATGGGAAACAGAACATACTGGCTACACAAAAAACGATGCTTATTACTAGTTGGACAGAAGAGAGCAGGTCGTGGTCTTCAGACTCCGCACAGGCCACAACAGACTAAGGTACCACCTTTTCAATAAACTGAAGATAGGTGGCACTGACGAATGCACTTGTGGCACCGGGAAAATGACAGCTGAACATATGCTGCAAAACTGCCCGACATACGAGGACCAGAGAAAGCACATGTGGCCATCACCAGTGGCAAACACTAGACATGCTCTATGGCAGTGTCGACAGCCTTAGGATGACCGCTGCTTTTTTTCAAAAAAATACAAGTTGACGAAGAAGAAGAAGAAGAAGAAGAAGAAGAAGAAGAAGAAGAAGAATAAACAGCATTGTGAATATTCTTCAAAATCTGATTCTCAATTTGCGTTACAATACTCGACGATATTCTGGCGATTTGCGCCCCCCCCCCCCCTCACCACACCACTCACACCCCCCCCCCCCTTCCACAATGGCGGCATTCCCCGGTAGAATAAATTTATTTCTTTATTTCATTTATCAATTTTGTGCATCGGTTGAAGTTAAAGTGAATTAAACTGCGAGAACTGTTACCGGTAAAAGTGTCACTGGTAAGCTTCATAAGCTGTACAGTGGTGAATGCTTGGAATGTATTGCCATATGAAGTAGTTTTAGGCTGGAACAATTAATGCAGTTAAGAATAGATTAGATGCACATAGTATTTAGAGCTAGGAAATGTAAATGAAACTGGTTGTTTACAGACTCTGCATAGTTTTCTAAGCCAGCATAAAGACGTAGTCTTCTAAACCAGTATAAAGATATAGTCTTCTAAAGCAGTATAAAGACATCGTCTTCTAAACCAGTATAAAGACATCGTTTTCTAAACCAGTATAAAGACACAGTCTTCTAAACCAGTATAAAGACATCGTCTTCTAAACCAGTATAAAGACATCGTCTTCTAAAAGAGATTCATTAACATCAAAATGAATTGGGAATTACTAATAAAAGAGGATACCCCAGTTTGGCTTGGCTTGCCATCGTTCGTTCTCAATCTCCCGCTACCAAACCCTGAAAGGGCTTAAGTAGCAGAATGTAGTCCAGAGAACGGAATGCGTTGTGTCGTAGTTTACAGCTTGACTGCGATATTTGCACCTTTCGGTTCAACACATCCGATTTCAGCAAGCATTTTTTGAGTACCGGGTTAGCATTTCCTCTTCGATCCCTTCTCATTAGCCAGTCTGCCCTGCTGCAGCCTATTATCCAGGATCACTGCGTGGAAGTGTAGAATGGTCTTGGCAGCTTTGGTTCGCTGGCCCTGACGCTAGCAGTCAGGTATGGGTCGCTGACCACTGCAGCTCATGCGCTGCTCGGCATCTTGATCCCGGATACCCCAGTTTATTTGAGAGTAACACTGAACAGACAGTTGAAATTTGGCAGCCACATCTGCAACATCAGAAGTAAAGCAACCAAGCGTTTGAACTTAATCACAAGACTTGCTAGTACAAATTGGGGAGCTGATAAACAAACTCTTCGGCAACTATACCTTGGTTATGTATGACCGGTGATAGACTGCAGCCTACCTATACAGACGACTGTGAGTACAAATAACATCTCATCTATTGACCCGGTGCAGAATGAATCTCTCTGACTAATTTGTGGGGGGATGAGATCAACACCTACAGTGGCGTGCGAGATAGAGGCCAACATAGAACCGCTAGATATCAGGAGAAAGGGTGCACAGACTGAAGCGGTAGAGATATACAAGAGACAAGAAAACGGCCATCCAAATAGGGTACAAATAGACCCTTGGAAGAAAAGGAAGAGATTGGAGCAATTGTCCTCACTTGATGTAGCAGAAGAGGAAAGCCATATTCACCATCTGCCAGAGGAGAGAGAAATGGAAAAAAGGTTTTTTGGACCAACCCCTTTGGAAAATCTTTGCCTGCCAGTCATAAAAACACACCTGGCAGAAAAGGCAGCCACCAAGGAGACTACACCTAATATCCTGAAGACATGTGCCTTAGAGACAGTCTCTAGCTTCCAAAAATCGGCAGTCCTGGTTTATACGGATGGATCAGCATTCAAATCTACCTCTTTTGCAAGGCAATGTATCCATATGAAATAACCGTTTTGGTCCATATACGAGTTTTGTGATTCATGCGGCCAAAACTGTTCAAATGATGAAGCAGAGGTCGGGACTCTAAAAAACAGCAGTTGAGATTTTGCACAAACAGTTTGACTTGGGCAAATTGTTGCCGATAGAATTGATAATTTTTAGTGACTCCAAGTCGGTTCTGGAGGAGCTGAAGAATACCCCATACAAAGAAAAGGAGATATTCTTGGTGGGAGGGCAATCAACAACATCATCACTGCCCACCGCATAAACGTCACATTGCAATAGATCCCTGGACATAGTGGGCTACTAGGGAACGAGATGGCCGACAGATTGGCAACAACAGAAGCCTCAAAACAACATTTGGATAGACCCTGCAGTAACCACACAGTAAAACAAATTATTAAGAATAATACTCTGGAAATCTTGATGAACAGGTGAGCGACGGGAACAACAGGTCGCAGTGTATTTAGCAAAATGTCACAGTCAAAAAGTAACAATGAAATGAATAAACTACATATAAGAGATCAAGTCTCATCTTTCAGTTTCGAACAGGACATACCAGTCAATAGCCACTTGAACCACATCAATCCCCAGCACCTGCCCTTGTGCAGACATTGCTCTCATACTGATGAAACAGCTCGGCATCATCTCATTGAGTGGCAAGGCGCTTGCGGTCATGAGAAAAAAGATTCTTACAAGCACTGCCTACAATTACCAACACACTGTACGGAGCAGTGACACAACTGAAGAAGACCTGTACATACTTTAGAATGGCATTTTACTGCCAAAAGCAGGCTTGCTCAGCAGCTATGGGAAAATAACAACAACAAATCTCCTCTAAGATTAGAGCTTCACACATGTACACAATTTTCGAATCTAGGTCTAACTAATGCTTTATTCAGTTTGACTGACAATCACCTTTTTACTCCTATGTTTTATATTTCTTTTTATCATACCTAACATTGCATTTGCCTATTTCACTGCTACCTGGACTTGCTCACTCATTTTTCCTGAATGCTCTATTATAACCCACAGGTAACTTTCCTTATCCATCATTCTAATATTGTTCTCTTTCTCTCCGATTCTGTAATTATGTTCCATATTGGATCTACCCATATGGATGACTATACATTTATCAATATTAAACTCTTTTGACATTTCACAGACCAGTCTCGAATTTTATCTAAATCTGACCTCAATATATCCACCTCTGCTATAGATGAGACACTTCTACATAGTTTTGTGTCATCTGCACATTTTTCAATCATGGATCCTATATCAATGTCCAACTCGTTTATATATATCAAGAACAATATCGGTCCCAAAACCGAGCCTTGTGGCACTCTACTTTTTATTTCACACCACTCAGAGTACTCCTTATTTATGCCCACCCTCTACCTTCTTCCCGTTAACCAACTTTCAATCTATTCGGCCACCTTCCCCACCTATTCCATGTGATTTTAACTTTTTAAATAATCTTCAATGAGGTACTCTATCAAAGGCCTTTGTAAAATCTAGATAAATAACATCCATTGGTTCCCCTTTATTTATCATTTTAGTAACTTCCTCCATGAAATCCAATTGCTTTGTTAAGCACGATCTCTCTAGTAAACATATGCTGTCTATTTCTGGATGGTTCTGGATGATTCTATTTCTGGACCTGTCTAGATACATTATCATGTTTTCTTTGATTATTGACTCACAATTTACAGACTATGCTCGTTAAACTTACCGGTCTATAATTTGCTGGATCTGATTTCTTTCCCTTTTTGAATAAGGGAATCACTCCTGCATCTTTCCAATCTCTTGGAACAATCCATTTTGCAAGTGATTGAGAACATAATATAGCCAATGGTTTTGCTAGTTGGTCTCTAATTTCAAATAGCATTTTTGGAGGGATATCAACTTGACCTGGACTTTACCCACTTTCAACCCATCCAATTAAAAAAAAACCATTTCCTCCGTAATACAGAATGATTTTAATCCCACTATATCCATTTCACATTTCAAAATACAGTTGCATCTTATTGGGACGTAACAATAGACATTTCAATAAGTTTAAATCATCTCCATCATGTAGCATGTCCTTGGCAGAACATCGCTCTCATCACAGCCATTCGATAGGAAAACCTCGATCCGCATTCAGTCTACCCTCCTGCTCTATGTTCATGGTTTGAGTGTCCTTGATGTCGTGTGTCTATCTATACCTTGGTCGGCCTCTGCCTCATCTTCCTGGAACATGTTCTCAAGAACTGCTTTTTCTAGTCCGTCATATCGCTTGATGTGGCCAAAAAACCTCAGTTTCCGAGACATAACGGGTTTATAAGCCAGTTCCCTTCGACACTCAGGTCTTGCAGGACGGCTTTATTTGTTATTTTCTTTACACAATGTATTTTTTAAAATTCGTCCGTAGCATTTTGTCTCGAAATCCTCGATCCACTTTTTTAATATTTGTGTAATTGTCCATGTCTCACATCCGTACATTGCCACCTGCAATAAACATGTTCTGGGGATCTTCAATGTTAATTCTTTGTAAGTATTCTGATACATTTTGCTTACTATTCAGTTTCTGCATCTCTATGGACAATCGTCTTCTTATTTCCATTGCACAGTCCCCATCGCTTGTTAGCAAAGAGCCAAGGTATTCAAAGTAATCCACGAGTTCAATTTCTTCATTACGAAAAGTGATCTGAGTTATGTGCGTGCCAATTGACGTTATCTTTGTTTTGGTTTTTATTATGGCATTCAATAAGTTTTTTTGTTTTTGTTTTTGCTTTTGCCTTATTTCTCTAATCCACAAAGCGGTGTGCGCTGCATTGTGGTTTTTATTTTGCGCCTGTCTGGCCAGTGCATCCGACTTCAGCATGTTTCAATAAGTTGACGGACGAAAATCACAAAGATGGAAAAATGCAATATGATAAGCTTCTAAAGCAATGTGTGAGTACTTTCAAGATGGTCCGTTCTTCAACGGGGATCGTACCCATGCAGGTCCGAACTTCGTCTCCAAAAAAAGCTATCCTTGACTCTGGAGGTTGTTGTTGCTGAATGCCCACAATGAGTAGGTCTACTCTTTTGTGCGCCCTAAAAAGGACGTTAAGTGGCGGGTTGTCGTAGCTTTCCTCACATCCCGAGCGTGCTGATGAAGGTGGATCGAGGTCCTTCAAACGGTTGTGCTGTGCTTGGCTTCATCTGCGTGCACTCACTACTACGGGGATCACGTCGAACCTCACCTTGTTAGCCAGACTGTTGTCCTCGACAACAGGCCGTTTCCAGGACGACCAACGAAGAGGCGAGGTGAGGGTCTTGGCCAATATATTTCTGCTGACCCTGGCTAACATTCTCTGATCAGTGTGTTTTGCCTGACCAGACGTTAGCCTCATCGTCCCGTCAGGTGAGTGTCTTGGCCAATATATTTCTCCTGACCATGGCTAACATTCTCTGATCAGTGTGTTTTGCCTGGCCAGACGTTAGCCTCATTGTCCTTGACTCTGGAGGCGTAATGAGTAATAAACTATCTTTTTGGCATATCTTGCGTGTTATGTAGTACAGCACAAGTGGGTCTGTCCAATTCATTGGACGTCTACCCAGCAGTCCTTTTTCCGTCTCGATGTTACCACACTGCTGTCTCCCGTGCTCCAACGGCCATCCTCTCTTCTTACAATGTAGCCTGGCCACCAATGTTTGGTCTTGTCTGCGTGAACAGCTCGCCTACAAAAAAGATTTGCGACAGGTTTGGAATGTAAAGTCGACCATGCATCTCACTACATAGGCATGAGCCACTCACAGTGTGTTCTTTTATAAGTGTCCATGTTTCAGCAGCAGATCACATTGCAGGGAGTACAGCGGGGTTGAAGAAAAAAACGCGTAGTGTCCTATCAGGACTGTCTGAAGGAGAAGGCTGTACAGATTGTGCAGCAACGTCTTGTTACTTCTAATTCTACATTAGTCTATATGTTGAGGAGGAGTGTAACAGTTCCCGCCGGAGCAAGGGGAGTTTAGGATGCCTGAACATGTTAAAGCTTAAAGCTACATGAATGCATGTCAAGGTCACTCACTGTCTCAGCAAAGGAGAACAGAGTTGGGTTAAGGAATGTGGACAGGTAGAAACTGACCACTGGCCTTCCGATTTTGGTAGGGGGAGATTGATTGACAGACGAAATTGGCAACGGGGCTTGCTGCGAGAGAATGAGTGACAGGTGTGCAAAGTGTTTCGTTCCAATTGGAATTGAAGATGACCATACCTGAGATCGATTGGTCAAGCTCTGGCCTTGCTTGAGGATATATAACTCGAGACAAAGTTTAGCTCGAGAGGCTGGAGGAGAGATGGAGAGGCTGGAGAGAGAGAGGCTGTATGGAGGAGAGTGAGAGAGAGAGAGAGACTGAATGTGGATAGTATGTTTAACTCACCGACTTAGGTAGAGGAGCGATTGATAGACTGTTGGACAAATGTTTAGTGATAGAACAGGGTCGCTCAAATAGGTGTGTGAGTTTTGCATTAATAGATAATCTGAACGTGTGTTTGTAAGCAAGGACACATTGTGAACGAGTATGTCGAGATCGCCCGCCTGAGGGGATTTCAGTGAGGAAGAGTATTTGATAAGGTGTGTTGAAGACGCAGTTAAGGCGATGTGTGTGTGATGTCATTGCAAGGCAATAGAACTGGGTTTTTAGATAGTTGGGAATTCCATCAATAGCTAATGCTTACAATTCCCGTTTTAGTAGAATGTTTAGTTAAGATATGTATTATATTGTGTTTGTAATTTCTCTACTCATTGTATGATATGAGTATGATATAATAAATATGCCACCTGATGTGTGATATGTCATTTACTGAGTATGGTCATGATGATGTGGATGAGTGTGAGAATGTTCTAAGTTAGATCACGGCCAAGGCAAACAGTGGGATCTGTTACACGTTATTATTATTTTGGTGCCAGTGACCACGGATAGTTATAGATTTATAAATATAGTGTGTGTAGCTACAGATCTTTATTTGCCTGTGTAACACAAGTGTTACATTTATATATAACTTGTGTGTGTAGTTAGGAATAGAGGAGTAGCTAGTGGTTAGAGTGTTAGTACCATAGACAGCTTTTCCAATCATCTGACTGGTAAGTGTGACATTTTTCTTCCACCCATTGTTGTATTATTGACAAGACTTTGTGCGTACTTGACAGTCTTATAAATTTTTTTGGTGGGCCAGACGGGTTTTTTCAATATGTCGAGGTTGGACAATGTTAAACAATGTTATCATTGTCTAGCTTTTGGACATTTGTCTATCGGATGCCCTAATATTCTTCGGAATATTAAGAGTTCCTGGAGAAGAGGACTGTTTGTCAAAAACAAGCCTTTCAGGGCACGAGCTGCAGTCAGCGATAAGTGGGAGGACAAAAGTCAACTACAAAACCAGCTAAGAGAACTAACAGGCAGAGTCATTCGGCTGGAAAGACGGGAAAAAGACCTCCAATGGAAGCTGCGACAGCTGTTGCAACAGTTTGAAAACGGAGCTTTCAAACCAGCTAGGAAGGGGAGAAGAAGTCAAGAAATCACAGGAGTAAACACTGTCCAGTATTTTGGAAGGGGACAGAGTGGTAGGAAAGTGAGTAGGAAGCCCATCCAAGTTCCACATTCCGATCCGTGGAGGGACAGAGGTGGAAATCTCAGGACGGACGTGTGTGGACGACTGGAAAGAGGTGTCAAAAAGGGGAGTTTGACCCAGGTGGAGAGGCCAAGTCAAATGAGAGGAGGAGGAATGGTTGGGCAGAAGTTTGAATCGGGCAGATTCTTAGCCCACAAGAGGCCTTTTGCACGGTTACAGATGGAGAGGCAGAACAGGAGCTATCAAAGAGACTTTGAGCACGAGGCGGATGGACGGAAAGAAAGAGATACAGGTTTTGTGTATCCAGAAAAGTTAGGGACGGAGGGCAGGTTACGCAATGCAAACGAGACAAACGTTCGCTCAGAGGTCCAGATGAAATGTTACATCATTGGACAGCGTAGGCCTAGAATTCAGGAAGAGGGTATTACGTCGATTAACATGGTCGGGCGTGCTGAAAGGGGCCAAGTTTACCAGGAACTTGTGGTCAAGCCTGGTAGAAAATTAGTTAAAGTCGACGAAGAATCGAACAAGGAAATAGTCAGAGATTCGTCAGATAAAGAAGAAAGGAGAGGAGGAGGAATGGTGGCAGGACCAGCTATGGTTTCGTGCCCACCCAAGCCAGGTTCTAGCCATGCGGGAGAAGTGGTTGAACAGACCGAAAGAAGGGACAACCCTTCGGCCACCGAGGAAGGAAGTGGAAATGACGCACAGTTGGAATGCGAAACGGACGCACCAACAGCAGCCAACAAAGGAGGAACAGAGTTTCTAAGGAAAACGAAGAAAAGGGAAAGACAGGTTAACCACAGCCAGGACAGCGAACCAGTCATCGAAGCAAAGATGAAAAGATCTCAGTTCGAGATAAGCCAACAGTCAAACGAACAGTGTGAAAAGTCTTTCCCACAAATAGTGAATACAGATGGACGGAAGGCTGAAGTAGCGGACGATGTAAGTGTACGAAACACTACCAGAGAACCGGTGGATCCGAACCAAACAACCGTGAAACAAACAGACCAGACGATGGGCGTTTTACAAGAGGAAATCGCGCAGCAATCAGAGACAGCTGGTGGGGCAGCGCATAGTCTGGTTAAAATAAGCAGTAGTGATAAGGAACGGTTGATACAATGTTTACTGACGCTAGCCAAAAACATGGAAATCAGAAATGGAATTAGGTAAAGTCGTGTGGAGTACTTACACACATGGGCTATCATGTGAAACTCCAGTTAATGTATGCATTTGCATAAAATTTGTTTCATCTACCGTTATCCTTGGGAAACGGAGATTTTGATAATTAGGGGGTAGGGTATAGAGATGGAGGAATGACCAGATGTTAAAAATTCCTTTGAATTCGTTGTCTGAAGAACACGCCAGACAACGAGCGGACGGTCAGTCGGAAGCGAAGACTGACCGAGATCAAAGGGACATTTCCGACCAGAGAAACGGACAAGAGACGCGGGATAGCTGGATGCGCCAGGTAATGATTACGCGACGCGGGGTAACACGTGGACGTGATGTTTCGGTCAAAATCTGACCAGGGAGTTTTTGATGTGGGGAAACAGCGGTAAATTAGTTAGATCAGAACACTCGGTTTTGATTCCTCGTGACAAAGACTGCACCTGGACTAGTAGGGTTACAGCATGACGTAATTCGACAGGTGGACGATTCGGTTTTTGACTTTTGACTCAGACATAGTTTAGTATCTGATTAAATTAGAACTTAGTCATAGTTTAGTGACAAAGTTTAGTATCTGATTAAGTTACAACTTAGTCATAGTTTAGGGACATAGTTTAGTACCTGATTAAGTTAGAACTTAGTCGTAGTTTAGTATCTTATAAAGGGGGCATTAACAGGTGCTCATCTGTGGGGCACGAGCAGGAGTGAAGGTGTGATACGGACTGAAATACTGATATCATGAGTATGCGTGCAAATATTTTGACATTTGTATTTAGTGTTTGGGTTTTGACTAATGGTATTACTTGCATTTTTAGTGGGTTGTATGGTCGATATAGTATGCATTGAATTTTTCTTTATTTTGTTGTTGTTTTTTTTGTTGTTGTTGTTGAATCATCATGTTTACAGGTATTTGATACAGGTTATTTAGGTGATCTACAGAGCAGTATATCTCATCCAGACTGTAGGCCTCCGCAAGCACAAGTCACCACGAGTTCCAGAATCACATGTATGTGGAGTCTTTGCAGAGAAGACTACATTGATCAGAAGTTTTAATATTGACTATGACATATGTTGTCAAATATCGTTTTTGTGGGAAACATAAAGAATTTTGCTGTTTTCTTTGAGAGGGGATAGCTGTCAAGAGAGACAATGATAACTAGCCTGAGGATAACCCACGTAAATTCGTGGCCTCACAGGAGTTAGTATGAAGTGAATCGT
This sequence comes from Ariolimax columbianus, assembly GCA_036924085.1. Lineage (NCBI taxonomy): Eukaryota > Metazoa > Mollusca > Gastropoda > Stylommatophora > Arionidae > Ariolimax > Ariolimax columbianus. Next base: position 70,270,233 of record JAVGWX010000013.1, read on the forward strand.
CGGCCAGGCGTGTAATGAGACCGCCTGAGAAAATTGACCTGAACTGGTCGAGTGTAACAATGAAGGTTCGTGTCCTTAGAGGAAGGCACGGGAAGCAGGGCGAGGTATGTTGACCTCAAATGAGTAAGGAGAATTCCTTAAGGTGTTTCTGTTTTGATGAGTTCAAGGTCCCGCAGGGACAGACTTTGGTGTATTTGACTGCAAAACGATGTAAAAGTGGTGGTTTGTGTTGTAAAAACGCCCAGCCACAGTGTTTTTCTTCTGCTTGTATTGATTGTGTATGTATTACAAAAAGTTTATATGTATCAAATGACATGTCCTTTTATGCATGTACGATGTGAGTGAAGTTGTAAACAGGAGTAGTGTTTACATTTTGGATAGTAGAGACGAAAATGGTGGTCATTTGCCAGATGAAAAAAATGACCATCCATGTTTCGGTCTGTAGTTTAGGGAGGTAATGTAACAGTTCCCGCCGGAGCAAGGGGAGTTTAGGATGCCTGAACATGTTAAAGCTTAAAGCTACATGAATGCATGTCAAGGTCACTCACTGTCTCAGCAAAGGAGAACAGAGTTGGGTTAAGGAATGTGGACAGGTAGAAACTGACCACTGGCCTTCCGATTTTGGTAGGGGGAGATTGATTGACAGACGAAATTGGCAACGGGGCTTGCTGCGAGAGAATGAGTGACAGGTGTGCAAAGTGTTTCGTTCCAATTGGAATTGAAGATGACCATACCTGAGATCGATTGGTCAAGCTCTGGCCTTGCTTGAGGATATATAACTCGAGACAAAGTTTAGCTCGAGAGGCTGGAGGAGAGATGGAGAGGCTGGAGAGAGAGAGGCTGTATGGAGGAGAGTGAGAGAGAGAGAGAGACTGAATGTGGATAGTATGTTTAACTCACCGACTTAGGTAGAGGAGCGATTGATAGACTGTTGGACAAATGTTTAGTGATAGAACAGGGTCGCTCAAATAGGTGTGAGTTTTGCATTAATAGATAATCTGAACGTGTGTTTGTAAGCAAGGACACATTGTGAACGAGTATGTCGAGATCGCCCGCCTGAGGGGATTTCAGTGAGGAAGAGTATTTGATAAGGTGTGTTGAAGACGCAGTTAAGGCGATGTGTGTGTGATGTCATTGCAAGGCAATAGAACTGGGTTTTTAGATAGTTGGGAATTCCATCAATAGCTAATGCTTACAATTCCCGTTTTAGTAGAATGTTTAGTTAAGATATGTATTATATTGTGTTTGTAATTTCTCTACTCATTGTATGATATGAGTATGATATAATAAATATGCCACCTGATGTGTGATATGTCATTTACTGAGTATGGTCATGATGATGTGGATGAGTGTGAGAATGTTCTAAGTTAGATCACGGCCAAGGCAAACAGTGGGATCTGTTACAGGAGGAGTCCAGGATAGCAGTATTCCTGGACGTTATCCAAATGATTGGGTCCCAATTGGGGAAACAGTGTAATATAGGGCAAATGATTGGGTCCCAGTTGGGGAAACAGTGTAATACAGGGCAAATGATTGGGTCCCAGTTGGGGAAACAGTGAAATACAGGGCAAATGATTGGGTCCCAGTTGGGGAAACAGTGTAATATAGGGCAAATGATTGGGTCCCAATTGGGGTACAGTGTAATACAGGACAAATGATTGGGTCCCAGTTGGGGTAACAGTGTAATATAGGGCAAATGATTGGGTCCCAGTTGGGGAAACAGTGTCATACAGGGCAAATGATTGGGTCCCAGTTGGAGAAACAGTGTAATACAGGACAAATGATTGGGTCCTAGTTGGGGAAACAGTGTAATATAGGGCAAATGATTGGGTCCCAGTTAAGGAAACAGTGTAATACAGGGCAAATGATTGGGTCCCAGTTAAGGAAACAGTGTAATACGGGGCAAATGATTGGGTCCCAGTTGGAGAAACAGTGTAATACAGGGCAAATGATTGGGTCCCAATTGGGGTACAGTGTAATACAGGACAAATGATTGGGTCCCAGTTGGGGAAACAGTGTAATACAGGGCAAATGATTGGGTCCCAGTTAAGGAAACAGTGTAATACAGGGCAAATGATTGGGTCCCAGTTGGGGAAACAGTGTAATACAGGGCAAATGATTGGGTTCCAGTTGGGGAAACAGTGTAATATAGGGCAAATGATTGGGTCCCAGTTGGGGTACAGTGTAATACAGGGCAAATGATTGAGTCCCAGTTGGGGAAACAGTGTAATATAGGGCAAATGATTGGGTCCTAATTGGGGTACAGTGTTATACAGGGCAAAGGATTGGGTCCCAGTTTGGGTACGGTGTAATACAGGGCAAATGACCCCGATTTTACCACGCAAAGATGTAACAATGGATACAAATGATAACGCTATATTCATTCCCACATTGTGCTATCAGAGCCAGAATTGGACATTAATGAACAGAGATATAAGAAACATTGTAACAACAGAGATATAAGAAACATTGTAACAACAGAGGTATAAGAAACATTGTAACAACAGAGATATAAGACACATTGTAACAACAGAGATATAAGAAACATTGTAACAACAGAGATATAAGACACATTGTAACAACAGAGATATAAGAAACATTGTAACAACAGAGATATAAGAAACATTGTAACAACAGAGATATAAGACACATTGTAACAACAGAGATATAAGAAACATTGTAACAACAGAGATATAAGAAACATTGTAACAACAGAGATATAAGAAACATTGTAACAACAGAGATATAAGAAACATTATAACAACAGAGATATAAGAAACATTGTAACAACAGAGATATAAGAAACATTATAACAACAGAGATATAAGAAACATTGTAACAACAGAGATATAAGAAACATTGTAACAATAGATATATAAGAAACATTGTAACAGCAGAGATATAAGAAACATTGTAACAATAGATATATAAGAAACATTGTAACAACAGAGATATAAGAAACATTGTAACAATAGATATATAAGAAACATTGTAACAGCAGAGATATAAGAAACATTGTAACAACAGAGATATAAGAAACATTGTAACAACAGAGATGAAATGCCTGCTCAGAATGCTCGGAGTAGCAAAAATGGATATAATCAGAAACCTAGGTATTAGGAGACAAGTAGGTACAACACCAGTGCTAGACCTCATCAAGAGAGAGCAAACCAAATGGTTCTGCCACGTGACACGTCAAACACTAGATAGTATCCCTTATACAGCAATGCCATACATATACAATGGATACAAAGCCAAGGGCCTACCAAGCAGAAGATGAATAGCAGAAATAACAGAAGCAGTAAAGCTTCCCGTATACGAAGCACATACTAGGGTCCAGTCAAGGAAACTCTTCACAACTTGACGTTGAAAAGAATAAATAGCACACAAGCTAAAAGAGTATAATACAGGAAAACAAAATACGAATAACTTATTCACACAGGGTTCACGGTAGTGCAGAGGAGAATGTACAGAGTTTATGAACAATGTTTACTCCCCTAGATTAGCCGTGTTTAAAACCATCAAGGTTGGGGAACTGAGACCTAGTCCGGTCATGCGCAACATACTGACCTGTACATCCCATCAGGGTCAGGCACAATATACTGACCAAGACATGTCTCTTCCATGTATCGCTGATTATGGGCATTTAACAACAACAACATCAGCAACAACAACACACCCCTAAGGCTAGCGAGCACACTACTTACCTCGACCACATGGAAGAGTGTGTTAGCTCGTTAACGCAAACCACAGTCCAACGTTATGAGGAGTTGTGCCAATACAGGAGCCTTCAGAGTGGAATCACTTGGTGAACGAAACATCTGGGAGTCATTTTCTTCTTCTTTGTCTTCTTTCGTTCTCAATCCCCCGCTACCAAGTCCTGAATGTTCTCTCACTCACGCTACCGAGTTCTGAACGTTCTCAATCTCCCGCTACCAAGCCCTGAACGTTCTCAATCCCCCGCTACCAATCCCTGAACGTTCTCAATCCCCCCCCCCCCTACCAAGTCCTAAACGTTCTCAATCTCCCGCTACCAATCCCTGAACGTTCTCAATCTCCCGCTACCAAGCCCTGAACGATCTCAATCTCCCGAAACCAAGCCCTGAACGTTCTCAATCTCCCGCTACCAAGCCCTGAACGATCTCAATCTCCCGAAACCAAGCCCTGAACGTTCTCAATCTCCTGCTACCAAGCCCTGAACGTTCTCAATCCCCCGCTACCAAGTCATGAAAAAAACTTTGCAAGCAGCAACAATGTTGTCCGAAGAACGGAATGCGCTGTGTCGTAGTTTACCGCATGACTGCGATATTTGCATCTGTCGGTCCGACACATCCGACTTCAGTAAGCATTTTTTGAGTACCAGGTTAACATTCCCTCTTCGATCCATTCTCCTTAGCCAGTCAGCTCTGTTCCAGCCTGTTATCCAGAATCACCACGTGAAGATGTAGAACGGTCTATCCAGCTCTGGTTCACTGGCTCTGGCGCTGGCAGTGAGTTATGGGTCTTGACAGCTGCAGCTCATGTGCTGCTCAGCGTTGTGATCCCCATCAGGGAATTAGTTACATAACCTTAACTCTCTGGCTGACATAATAAACTCGGATCCATGTAACCAAAATGACGAATTACTAGTTTTCTTCATTCTCTCGCAAGAAAACATTTATTTCCATCATCAAATTGGCAGTCTGTCTCACGTTTCTCTTACCCTATCGAATTCCTATTTTTCTTCATTCTCTGGCAAGAAAACATTTATTTCCTTCATCAAATTGGCAGTCTGTCTCACATTTCTCTTACCCTATCGTTTATGCTCTAAAATAATAAGAAGGCAGTGGATCAAATCCAAGGTAAGGCATATGTCGTTTTTCTGTTAGGGGTGAAATAAACAAACATAACGAGCACACGACGCGGCAACAGCAGTGGCGAAGCGGCTTGTAGTCCTCAGCCCCCACCCCCACCTCCGACTACCCCAGCAATGGGAATCAAGTCGTACGACAGTAGTAATAATCATATATGTGAGGGAAAGTCAGTAAATAGGTCACATACTTTATGGGATAGCAAAAAAATGCAGTTTGTAATTTCTAAATGTGTCATTGAGTGGTAGCAACATCCAGCTTTGTTATTGCTGTAGATGAGGTTTGTCCATCACGTGTAATGGTGACCACTCTCACTGTTCTGCCACATGGAAATCTTTGCCTTTTGCTGTGTCCGCTGAAATGGCTGACGCACGGTGATTTGGATTACAGTGAGAAAGCTTTGCACAATTTGCCAACCTTACTCTCTCGTCCTGAGCTATCTTTGGTCAGTGGCAAGGCGATAACGAGACGACTTGATATAGCACAGGATGCAGATGTTTCCTTAGGATTTACTACCGAAGCCTTTTCCGTAAAGAGGTATCCAGCAAGGCAGATGGGGAATAGGTTGGGAATGTAGGATGATCTGTATGTTCATAACTGTAGGTAGCAGACGTTAGGCGTGACATGTGCGAACACAACCAGATACAAAATGGCGTCCTTGTTCACATAGTGTCAAATCAAAGAACAGCATGGCCTGCGTTTCTTTTGGACAAAAGCTTCTGTTTCTGTTTCTAAGAATCGACATCACTGTACTCCGGGCATACCCATAGGTGCTCAGTCTCTCTCATCAAATGGCGTAAGGTATGGATGCTGATGGTTCCTGTAGCTCGCTGGTTGTACACCCTCCTGCGACGTTCTCTCTTGTGCCACACTCCGCTCGAATCTCGTTTAATGTAGAAACTTTGCAGTCTGTGGATTGCTGCTTCATCTATTGCGGTGTCCTCATCCAGCAGGCGGTCATGGATTGATTTCAAAATGTCACTTCTATCCATCACTAATGTGCCCATGATGGGAGCTTGTGAAGCCATGATGTCAGCTCTTTCATTGCCCTAAACCCCTGCATGAGCAGGACAGTAGATCCATGTCAACCCCTAGAGGTTTGAGGCCTCAACAGCTGCTATCCAGCGTACCTAAGCCACCCTTTCTGTACTTTCTGAAGTACAGCTTGCGCATCTGTCACGATGACTGCCCTTGTTACAAAAGTAGTTTATGCGAAGGATTTAAATAAAGAAATGCTTCCTGTTTATGCTGATAAGTGTTTGCTGCGTAAACTGGTACATAATCTGGGTCAACAATTTTGTGAAGGACGCTTACACATTGCTGATGAAGCCCGACCTGGTCGTCCTGTTCAGATTCCAACAGAAGCATCTATGTGGTGGGTTGGGGAGAGGAGTCGAGCTAACTGGCAAGTAATGAATGATAGACACTGTAGCAACTGCTATAAGGTGTTTGAGCGATTACAACTAGGTTACATCATTTACATCACAAGACATGCTCCCACTCCGCCGTGATACGTTTCAAAAATGGCGAATAAGGTGAAGTGCAAATGTGGCTGAGACAGTAGACCAAGGCCTTCTATGCTGCAGGTTTCAGTGCATTGATAAAGGGGTGGGATAAATGTATCAATGTTGGTTGAAATAATATTGCGAAATAAGGAACAATGTAAGTGCAATAATAAATTATTTTCAAGTTCGTATTTAGTTTAGTTTTTTTCAATAACCATTTGTGACTTATTTACCGACTTGCCATCTATTTCCGCCACAAGAATATCGTTCTGTCTAAGGTTTGTCTCGTCACCATACGGTTTCAGGTCAGGTCATGTCAGGTTATTCCGTAACCGGTGAGGTCGTTGGGGCGCACATGAAGACATCCTCACAACTCCACGCCACCCTTCTCTGTCAGATGCCGCTGCCTGTGACTCTTCTGGTCGGAGATTGGTTCATTCTTTTCTGTTGTCCTCCCATCTCTTTTTTGGCCGGCTTCTTCGTCGTCTGCCATGCACCTTTCCGTGGAGGATTGTATTTGCAAGACCATTTGATCTCGATATGTGACCGTATCAAGTGAGTTTCCTTCTTCTGACAGTTGCCAAGAGGTCTTCGAAAGACCCTCTTGCTGTTGTAATTCTATCTCGTATTTCCTCATTTGCAATTCGATCTTTGTACGTGACGTTTCAACGTTTTCCGAAACATCTCATCTCCAAGGCCTGTATCCTTCGTTGAAGGTCAGCTGTAACTGTCCATGTCTCACAAGCATAGAGGAATATTGACAGGACCAGTGTACGCATTAATCTGATTGGCGTGCATAATGCTAACCGTTTATCTTGCCAGATTTTGTTAAGCCGTGCAAGCGCTGCTATTGTCTGTGCTATTCTGGCCAATACCTCACATTTTGATCCTTCATAACTGACAATCGACCCAAGATATTTAAAACGGTCAACCACTTCGAGTTCCCGACCGTTAGCTTTTATCCTGCTGTTGAAGCCCTTGGCGTTGTTGGTCATTAATTTTGTCTTTCCAGCGTTTATCTCCATACCATAGTCAAGAGCTGTTTCATCGAGCCGTCGGACCCATTCCTGGAGTTCTGCTTCTGAACCAGCCAACCCGTCGATATCATCTGCAAAACGAAGGTTGGTAATCGTTCGGCCCCCTATCTTGACAGTACCAACGTGACCTCAAAGTGCCTCACTCATAATTCTTTCAAGGAATATATTGAAAAGAGTTTGAGAGAGTGTACACCCCTGTCTCACACCAGCTGATGTGCGAAACCAGTCCTATCGCCTCCCATTCACAAGAACTGCGCTAGATGCCTTGGCATACAGGTGTTTAAGGACCGTTATAATATTTCCGTTGGTTTTATACATCCTCATGGTTGCCCAAAGCGCTTAATGCCAAACCCTATCAAACGCCTTCTTAAAATCAACAAACACATGATACAGTGTTTGCTGCTGTTCTAGATATTTCTCGCTTAGCAGCCTTAAATTAAATATCTGTTCTGTAGTGCTTCTTCCCTGTCTGAACCCTGCTTGCTCCTCGGCAATGATGTTCTCTGCTTGGGGTTTCAATCGGTCGAGGGTTAATCTAAGCATGACCTTGCTAGGGTGGCTGATGATGCTTATTGTTCTGTAATTTTGGCACAGCTTTAGGTTTCCAGATTATGTAACGGTATAACTATTGATTTCGTCCATAAGTCCGGCCAGTTTCCTGTCGCCCATATTTTGTTACAGATGTGTGTCAGGCCTTCCACCACTACCTCTCCACCTGCTTATAAGAGTTCTGCTGGTATATTGTCCACTCCGGCCGCCTTCCCTCTTCTCAATGTCTTTACCGCTGCAGTTACTTCTTCCTTCGTTATCAGTTGGTTATCCCCTATCTTTGTTTGTGTTGGGGGGATTGTTTTCTCAGGTTCGTTTCGCCCTTCATAGTTATGTCGCTCAGAACAGTACTCTGTCCATCTTGCCAGTACGTCATTTTCCCCAATAAGGCACTTGCCGCTTTTATCCTGGATCATAAAGTTCCTGCCATGTCTTGGTGTTACCAGTTCTTTGACAACCTTGTATGCTCCCTTAGCATCATTTCTGTTTAGTCTCTCTTCGATGCTTGTGCATTGCTCACATATCCACGCTTCTTTCGCCTCTCTCATCTTTTGGTGTATCGCTTTCTTGACCTCTTTATAACTGCCGACCTTATCAGGTGGGTGATTGTGATTTTTCAGTGACCTTCTTTTATCACAAAGGTCTAGATATTCTTTGGTCACCCATGGCTTCTTTTTTGTTTGGTGGCATCCCAGGATCTCTGTTGCAGTATCTATGAGAGCTGCGTTAAGAGACTCTGTAACTGTATCTGTATCCAGTCCCTCTCTGAGAGCCAACAGTGGCGCAAATCTCCCTCCCACCCTTGCTTGGAACACTTCGGTGATTTTTGGGTCCATTAGTTTGTCCAGGTCAAACTTTAGCCTGGTCACATCCTTCTTTGCGACTCCCTTCAATCGCAGACGCATGGTCATCATAACCAGATCGTGGTCACTTCCTATATCAGCACCGGGGAAACCTCTTGTTTTGTCGGTGATGATATTCGATCGGAACCTCCTCTGGACCAGTATATAGTCAATCTGGCTGTGCACTTCCTTGCTTGGGTTATGCCATGTCCAGCGTCTAATCTAAACGTATTTGCCACCAACAGCTGGTTTCATCTTGCAAATTATAGGAGTCTGAGGCCCCGATCATTTGTTTCTTTATTTCCGTATGGGCCACATGTTCCCCTCCAGTCGTGGACTGCATCTTCCCCAATTTTTGCATTCCAATCACCCTGGACTACCAATATGTCTTTTTTTGGCGTTTCGTGTATCAGACTTTGAAGTTGATCACAGAATGCCTCTATTTCACAATCTTCGTAGTCTGCAGTGAGTGCGTAGCACTGTATTATGGTAATATTAAACGGAAAAGCCTTTAGCGTAAGATGATAAATCGGCTAGATATTGGACGGCAACCCAATATGCATCTGACTGTGTCTTTATGCACCAGTATCCCTACTCCATGTAGATGTTTGTCCTCCCTGCCGCTGAAGTAGAACTTGTGGCCCTCCTCCATACGGGTTATGCTCTCAAATCTGTTTTCATCGTGGTATTATTCCCATTTATGCTGTTCCCCGGGAGAATGAAATGCTATTGGATTCAAGGCCCATGCAATAGCTACGATCTGTCCAGCATGTTTCTTTAATCTACCTCATAAATGAACGACTTTACCGAGATTCGTTCCTAAAACAACCCCTCGGTCAGTCCCTCCATGCTAGCCGCACATTTCGCATTTGATTGATAGGAAAGTTTTGTGTCGTTGAGAATATAAAGGCACCTCGGCCAGTTGTCGCTACGTACTGTTCAGACTAGGTTTTTATTTGCATCCTTATATACAGAGTGCCTCAATTGCTAACGGTCCCTGGTTTTTCCTTATAACTTTCAAACCAATGGACGTAATTCAATAAAAATTTGACGTGAGAAGCATAGTTACAGCTGGTGAACCAGCTGAAAGAGAAGAAAATCTGTACTGGCTATTTTCACTAAGACACAACTTGCCCATGGCTATCTGTAATCTAGAGTAGTTAATGACTTGCCCATGGCCATCTGTAATCTAGAGTAGTTCATGACCTGCCCATGCCCATCTGTAATCTAGAGTAGTTCATGACTTGCCCATGGCCATCTGTAATCTAGAGTAGTTCATGACCTGCCCATGCCCATCTGTATTCTAGAGTAGTTCATGACTTGCCCATGGCCGTCTGTAATCTAGAGTAGTTCATGACTTGCCCATGGCCGTCTGTAATCTAGAGTAGTTCATGACTTGCCCATCTGTAATCTAGAGTAGTTCATGACCTGCCCGTGGCCATCTGTAATCTAGAGTAGTTCATGACCTGCCCATGGCCATCTGTAATCTAGAGTAGTTCATGACCTGCCCATGGCCATCTGTAATCTAGAGTAGTTCATGACTTGCCCATCTGTAATCTAGAGTAGTTCATGACTTGCCCATCTGTAATCTAGAGTAGTTCATGACTTGCCCATCTGTAATCTAGAGTAGTTCATGACCTGCCCATGGCTATCTGTAATCTAGAGTAGTTCATGACCTGTCCATGGTCATCTGTAATCTAGAGTAGTTCATGACCTGTCCATGGCCATCTGTAATCTAGAGTAGTTCATGACTTGCCCATCTGTAATCTAGAGTAGTTCATGACTTGCCCATCTGTAATCTAGAGTAGTTCATGACTTGGCCCACCTCAAATGTCAACATAGCTAAAATTGCTTTCTTCTTTGTAGATCGTGTCATTTCTAAGGGATTTCTTCCCATGGGACATGCTAAAATTATTAGAACTAATAGAATGATAGATAAGGAAAGGGACCTATGGTTTATGATAGAGCATACAGGAAAAATGAATGAGCAAGTCGAGGTAGCACTGAGTAAGGCAAATGCAATGTTAGGTATGATAAAAAGAAATATTAAACCTAGGAGTAAGGAGGTGATTGTTAAACTGTATAAAGCATTAGTTAGACCTAGATTGGAGTACTGTCTACAAATGTGGAGTCCTTATCATAGAGGAGATATAAAAATGCTGGAAAGGATACAAAAAAGAGCAACAAAACATAGTGGGGTTACAGTTGCGAGGAAAAACTCAGAAAAACCGGCCTACAATGTCTAGAAAAGAGAAGAAATTGAAGCTGATAAAGGTGGACCGGGGTCCTCCAGGCTGTTGTGCTATGCCTGGCTTCATCTGCGTGTCACTCACTACTACAGAGATCATGTTGATCTCTCACCTTGTTAGCCTAGCCGGGCTTCCATGAAAACAGCCCATTTCCAGGAAGGGCTACAGCGAAGGCGAGGAAACGGTCTTGGTCAGTATATTTTGCCTGACCCTGACTAACATGTCTGATCAGTATATTTTGTCTGACCCTGACTAATATGTCTGATCAGTATATTTTGTCTGACCCTGACTAATATGTCTGATCAGTATATTTTGTCTGACCCTGACTAACATATCTGATCAGTATGTTTTGCCTGACCAGACATTATTCTTCCTTCCCCTCTCGTCACCATAAAGTTTATAATCTGCAGTAGACACACCTATTTCCTTTGTAAACGTGACGTTTGTCTCAGGATCGCTATTACCTTACTCTTTGCTACTCTGATTCTCCACAGGTGGGCACAGTCTTTACTGCATAATAATAAATACTCAAAACTTTCACACATACACTTATAAACTGAGAAATTCAGGAAGAAATATTGCATACATTTTATTTAGTTAATTTAGTCATATTCTGTATGTTTCAAGAACATTCTCAGAAGACGAAAAGTCGATTCCATTTTAACGAGTCTTGCTCTGGCAGTCGCATTTCGTAGCAGTCAGATACTGTAAAATGTTTACAAATGTGAATTAGTAAATGTAAAATGCATGAAAAAATGTAAAATAACTTTGCTAATGTTTAAAATAAAATACAGATTGTATGCTACAGGCAATATGTCATAGGTCACTTAACATTCAAGTATATAATTTAAGAGTTCAAAGTGTAGGAAGCTTTTTTTTTTTTTTTTTTTTTTTTAACGAAAGATGGAACGCTTGATAAGATAATGTAAACTATATAACAGAAAGTCTATATGTCATAACTGAACTTTATGTTTTATTTATTTTTTTTGCGTTTGCCTTATTTATCTATTCCCCTAGGCGGTGTGTTGCACTGTGGTTTTCATTTTGCACCTGTCGGCCCAGTGCATCTGACTTCACCATGCATTTTATGTAAGGGTCTGCTTCCTCCTGCATTTTCTAAGGGTTTGAACCTTCCTCGGGGTAACAGCCGGTGCTGTGATGGCAATAGAACCAGCACCTTAACCACTAGCCCACGCCGTTCTCTACTTAACTTTATGAGTTTGGGAAGTTATAAGTGGCAAGGAAGGGAACTGACCACCCCACCTCCCATAGGCTGCGGCTTCGTACATGATGAATTATCTTCATCTCCAATGCCAATTGTTGCCATGAGACTCACCTTTAGCTGTAATTACTTACTTACTTAGTCGCTCTTCGTCTACCTTGAGGTGTATAGGTTTGCCAGAGAGAACGCCACACTGCTCTATCCACCGTCTTTTTCCTGGCCTCTTTCCAATCCAGCCCTCTATCACATAGGGACTGTATGTTGTCTTCCCAACGTACTTTGGGACGTCCTGGGGGGTCTGTGTCCTTGACTTTTTATCTCTTATGACCACTTTGGTATCCGATCTTCTTTCATTCTACAGACATGGCCAAACCACTGTAGTTGGGACTGCTCCACTCGTGTCTGCAGGGGTTGAACTTCAAGATTGCTATGTATTGTCTGGTTACGGATCTTGTTCCTTTTCGTCACCTGAACCGCCTTTCTTAGGTACCTCATTTCTGAAGTTTGTAATTGCCTTTCTTGGGCTGTAGTCATTGCCCATGACTCACATCCATATGTCAGGACAGGCACATAGGTCGAGCGGTATACATCCATCTATGTTTTCCTGTAGCTGTAATTACTACTTCAAACAATAGAAGAATAGACTCTGCAGTAATTCTAGAGTTAAATGAATCGTTAGGGATAATATTAGGGAAATTTGGTTGAGCAGGTGGGCGACAGGGACATATTAGCGAAATGTCACAGCCAAAAAAAATGATGACTTAAATAAGACAGAAGAGATCAAAATCTCATCTTTCAGTTCTGAACAAAACACACCAAAGTTATGTCACTTAAACTGCATCGATTCTCAACACCTGCCCATGTATAGACAAAAGCTCTCTCCCTGATGAAACAGACACCTTTTCATTGAGTGCAAAGCACTTGCATTTATGAGGAAAACATTCTTAAAAGTGTTGCGGACAATCAACAATACACTGTACGGCCCAGTGGAACAACTGAAGATGACCTGTACTTATATATAAATGGCATTGAGCTGACAACTTAACAACTTCTTTATACTGGTTTAGAAGGCTCTACAGAGTCTGTATACAACCAGTTTATTTCACTCCCTCCACCGATACTAAAAATGACTGATCATCCAATCTATTTTTGAGTGTATTAACTGAACTTACATCCATCACATATTGTGGCAATGCATTCAAAGCATTCATTCCTCTTTTACTAAAAACATGTTTCTGAATATTTAATCTGGACCTCTCTTTAAATACTTTGAAGCTGTGCCCTTTAGTTCTTGCAGCTGGTTGTACTTTATCTGATAACTGGCTGTCTGCCTGTCTGTTTGTTATATCTGTTCTGATATGCTATCCATGTGACACCATACACCTGATCACATCATATATGACATGCAGTCCATGTTACACCAAACCTGATCTGACATGCAGTCCCTGTGATGCCACACATCTAATCTGACATGCAGTCCCTGTGACACCACACATGGTCTGACATGCAGTCCTGTGACACCACACCTGATCTGACATACAATCGATGTGACACCACACACCTGGTCTGACTTGCAGTCCCTGTGACACCACACACCTGATTTGACATGCAATCTCTGTTACACCACACCTGATCTAACATACCATCCAAGTGACACCACACCTGGTCTGACATGCCGTCCATGTACACACCTGATCTGACATACCATCCATGTGACACCACACCTGATCTGACATGCCGTCCATGTGATACTCCACACCTGATCTGACATACCATCCATGTGACACCACACCTGATCTGGCATGCCGTCCATGTGATACTCCACACCTGATCTGACATACCATCCATGTGACACCACACCTGATCTGACATGCCGTCCATGTGATACTCCATACCTGATCTGACATACCATCCATGTGACACCACACCTGATCTGACATGCCGTCCATGTGACACCACATACCTGATCTGACATACCATCCATGTGACACCACACACCTGATCTGACATACCATCCATGTGACACCACACACCTGATCTGACATACCATCCCCGTGACACCACACCTGGTCTGACATACCATCCATGTGACACCACACCTGATCTGACATACCATCCATGTGACACCACACACCTGATCTGACATACCATCCATGTGACACCACACCTTATCTGACACGCCGTCCATGTGATACTCCACAACTGATCTAAAATGCCATCCATGTGATACTCCACACCTGATCACACCTAAAATAACTTACTGTATGTCTCTTCCGTCCTGTACTGAGGTTAGTCTCCAAATTGTAACAACTTAGCCAAACTTCCACCTTATCAAAAGCAGTTGCCCTACAACATGTGCTAGCCTCTCCTCCGCATAGAAGATCACCGCAAGAGCCAACGTCCACTAGATCACCCAGACAACGTATCCCTTTGACTTCCAAGTCATATTTAATAGTAACATGGACTGGTCCATGATCACAGGTTCGCTTGTTATGACCATCTGAAAAACAAATGATAATTGAAAGCTTCAGAGTTGCGTTATGTTTAGGAAAATAACATTTGTTTTATTAAGAACATAAAACAAATGATTAGGTGAGAGTTAAAATACATTCTCTCGCAAGTCAACAAGAAATACCTTTGTCAGTAGCGAAAGGTAAAAAACTGAAATGGTTTGGGCATGTACGAGACATGACTTGATCGCAAAAATAATATTGTAGGAAACAGTTGAAGTCACGAGAAAGCAAGAAGGAAATAGAAGTCAGTTGTCCATTGCAAGCGATGATGACCATGGTTTTGTCTTAATGATGTAACTTGAGCTGTATTTGGATTATAGTGAAGAAGAAACTGCGTTGGACGTTAACTTGAATATCTGGTCCTGCACTACTTTGACCCAGTGGCAAGACGAAATGTTGAGATGACTGGAGGTAACTCAGGGTGCAGACCAATCTGCGCCCCCTTTTGAGAAAAAGGGTGGTTTGAAACCTGTGGGACTAGATCCCTCCCTGTTTTCGTTTATCGCTTTGAAAGACGATTGCCTTGTCTCTCGACCACAGCGACCCCTAGCACAAAGTCCGGGCTTTATGACATCAAAGACTGGACATGACAACACGATTTTTGCCATTCCTTAGAAAGACTGAAGATAGAGGACTAAGGAAGAGGGACTTTTTCTGTTGATGTTTCCACCATTGCACCCTAACGGGTTAATGATTGGTTGATTGATTGATAGATAATCTATATCACTGCACTCCGGGTATATCCACAGTTGCTCAATCTCAATCAGCAGATAGCGTCAAAACATTAAAAAAATTTGAATAATAGAGTCGATGAATGGACCATTCCCAGACTACTGAAGTTCTTCTTTGTCTTTCGTTCTTAAACTCTCACTTCCAAGCCCTGAAAAGGGCTTTGTAAGTAGTAGGGTGTTGTCTGGAGAACTGAATGTATTTTATCGTAGTTTGCAGCTTGTATAGGATCAAGATGCTGAGCAGTGCATGAGTTACAGCAATCAGTGACCCAAAGCTGACTGCTAGTATCAGGGCCAGCAAACCAGAGCTGTCAAGATCCTTCTACGCCTCCACACGGTGATCCTGGATAACAAGCTGCAGCAGGGCAGACTGGCTAAGGAGATGGGATCGAAGAGGGAAGGCTAACCCGATATCCAAAAATGCTAAAGTTGGATGAGTCAGACCAAAAAGTGCAAATTTGCAATAAAACTGTAAACTACAGCACAACGTATTCCTTTCTTCGGACAATATCTTACTATTTGCAAAGCCCTTTTCAGGGCTTGGTAGCGGGAATTTAAGAATGAACAACCAAGAAAAACCTCATATACGTAAAACATAAGATGAAGTATAAAGTGGGGTAGATACAGGTACAGTTGGGAAACATAACAAATAGAAATTATATTATACTTTATCATTACTGTCACAGAGCTGAGGATGTTTGTTTTTTTGTTTTGTTTTTTTGCGTTCTCCCCAAGGCAGTGTGATTTTTATTTTGCGACTGTCGGCTCAGTGCATCCGACTTCAGCATGCATTTTATGTAAGGGTCTGCTTCCTTCTGCATTTTCTAAGGGTTTGCTTCCCTGGTGTAACGGCCAGTGCTGTGATGGGGATCGAACCCAGCATCTTCGGATTGTGAGCCATGCCACTTAACCACTAGGCCACGCCGTCCCCAATGAGGATGTGATAATCTTTGCATTTCTATGGAGCACAACATAATGAAATAACATATATTTATGACGGTGTCAGTAAGAAGGCAACACACTGGTAGAGGAAAGTAGTTTCTAGCCGGTGAAGTTGGATGTGGACTGAAAAGTTGGGGTGGCAAAAGAACTTTTGAACTTCTTGCAAAGGATATTCATAAAGAAATGCTTCCTGTTTACAGGGAGAAGTGTTTAATGCGATGCATAACTTGGTCGATAAATGTTCTCAAGAACGCTAACAAATTGCTAATGAAGTCCAACCTGGCTGATTTGTTCTGATTACAACAAAAGCATTTGTGCATCAGGTGAGGGAGGTAATTCAAGCCAACAGGCGAGGAACGATAGACAGTGTAACAACTGCAATAGGGCGTTCGCATGGTTTAGCCTACAGAATAATGCATGATTGACTGAATTGGCAGAAAGTCTGCTCTTGGTAGATACAAAGACAACTTACTGACGGAAAGAAAATGATCCGAATGGGACTGTAACTGCCCTGATAAAACGATGGGATAAGTTTGTCAATGCTTGTGAAAATTATGTTGAGAAATAAGGTACAATGTAAGTGCAATAACAAATGGTTTTCTAATTTGTATCTCATTTAGTTAAAAAAAAAAAAGAAGACCTTTGTGACCTTTTTACTGATGCTAGTGACGCCAGGAGGCTAAATCAGTTTCACATGACCTGTCTGAGACGCATGCTGTATATACACTGGCAAGAACTTATCACAGATACTGTAGTGCTGTCCAGAGCCAACATGGAAAGTATTCATGCACTTTTGCAAAAATTCCAGTTGAGATGTCAAGTGAAAAGCTCCCAAAGAGACTCCTGTATAGCGAACTGAGCGAAGGAGAACAATCACAAGGACGTCCAAAAAGAATTTCAAGGACAGTCTGAAGGAGTCCCTTAATAGTTGTTGTCCATCACAAGTGATGAAGACCACTCTCTTTGTTCAGCCGTGTGGACAGTCGTATCACTTGCTGTGTCCGCTGAAATGGGTGACTTGCGCCAGTGGCAAGACATTCATCGAGACGACTGGAGATAGCATAGGATGCAGATTTTGCCTCAGGGTTACCACCGAAGCCTTTCCGTAAACATGTAACCCGCAGGGTAGAAAGGTGGGAAGGCATCTAACGCAGTTTGTCGTGCCTTTTCGATAACCACAAGAGGTCGAATGGACAACACTCAGCGTGTGAGTGAGTCTGGCATCTCTCCCCAGCTGTATTCATCTCATCATAGTAGCATCTAAAATTCCCACACGCCATATTCGTGAAGGTGAACCGGCAGAACTAACCCGTGAAATACGACACAGGTATAAGCGTAGTTCCATTCAGCCGGCGTCCAGACCAGGATAAACGGATGGTAGAAATCACAAAAAAAGAACGAAATAACAAGTCCAGGCGGAAAACAACTCCACGTTTCCGTGAACACAAGTGTAAGTCGTCGACTAGTGTGAATTCCAGGCAAATCCGTGGTCTGGCGGCATCCATAATGATCCAAAACAGTAGAGAAATGTAGACTAGCAGCCAGTTATGGCGCCATCTTTGCCATTTTATATTAAGGAGTCCCTTAAGTGCTGTCAAATAGACATTGACACCTGGGAGAACCTGGCTCACAATCGCTCAACATGGAAGAGCGAGGTCACAGATGGCATTGAACTCAGCGAGGGTCTCCGTATCCAGGCTGCCCAGGATAGACGTGCAATCAGGAAAACAAGAGCAGAGAAAAATATCAAAGACAACTGCTGACTACGTTTGCCAGTCCTGTCATAGAACTTCCAGGCTCGAATTGGCTTGATTGATCAGTCATGAGCGTACACACAAACTCAAGGTTGCATTATGACACGTGATAATGTTGGTGGTCTTCATTGATGATGGTGGACGAATTATTATTATTATTATTATTATTATTATTATTACTGACACTCTCATAGTTACCTTTAACAACATACTCGAAATGTTAAAGTGACACTATTTTTTCACCACAGGTTCCATTCAGGCAAACAAAGAAATAAGCAAAACTGAAACAAGATTAATGCCATCTGAGGATTTCAAAGCAAGAAATGTAGCTGTCTTACCATCATTGCCATCACATGATCTGTGATACAACGTTTGGGGTGATTTGCCTTTTTCACAAGCGCTGACGTGGAGTTCACACTCACTGCTAAATGTCTGAGGGGCTCCTAAATCAACGACGGCACAAACATCATCGCCGATATCGCAGAAAGTGGGATTCGGGCAATTATTATCTGGATTACCTGAGAAAAATCAAAATTTAGCATTAAATAAATGCATTGATGATGATGTTGAGGATGAAGAGAATTGAATGGAAATTGTGCCTAGATGCAAATTGTATAAACTATTAAAAGCCGTTTGACTGTATGGATCGAAGTAGTGTATAGCAATTGTTGGGAACCGTATGGGATACCAGGGAAGCTTATAACACTCATATAGAATATGTACAAAGAAACGGTTAGTAGAGTGAAGGAGTACTGACTGACAGCTTCGGGGTGCAAACAGGGGTGAGACAAGGATGTCTGCTCTCACCTTTCCTGTTCATGTTGGCTATAGGTTGAATAATGAAGACATCAATCAAAGACAAACTGGTATTCAGTAGACACTATTGTCACAATTGGAGAACCTGGATTACGCAGATCATCCGGTACTTTTGTCACACAGTCATAGTCAAATGCAAGAGAAACTTGATAGGGTGAAAGAACAATCAGACAAATTGGGACTGAATATCAACATGAAGAAAACCAAGCTCTTTAAACTCAACACTTTATACAAAGAGCCAATCATTCTGGAGGGAGAGCAGTTGGAAGAAGTGAATACTTTTACCTATTTTGGCAGAACAATTGACACATCATGAGGTACAGATGGGAGACCAGTTGGAGGAAATGGATACCTTTACCTATTTTGGCAGCACAATTGACACATCGTGAGGTACAGATGCAAATATATGAATCAGAATTAGATGGGCAAGAGTGACATTCCTGACACGAAACAACAAATAGGTCAGGTCAGGTCAGGTCATTCCGAAACCGGTGAGGTCGTTGGGGCACACATGAAGACATCCTCACAACTCCACGCCATCCCTCTCTGTCAGATGCCGCTGCCTGTGACTCTTCTGGTCCGAGACTGGTCCATTCTTTTATGTTGTCCTCCCATCTCTTTTTGGGCTGGCCTCTTCGTCGTCTGCCATGCACCTTCCTGTGGAGGATTGTGTTTGCAAGACCATTTGATCTCGATATGTGACCGTACCAAGTGAGTTTGTTTCTTTTGACAGTTGCCAAGAGATCTTCGAAAGGCCCTATTGCCGTTGTAATTCTATTTTGGGTTTCCTCGTTTGTAACTCGATCTTTGTTTAAAAGTTTTCGGAAACGTCTCATCGCCAAGGCCTGTATCCTTCGTTGAAGGTCAGCTGTAACTGTCCATGTCTCACACGCATAGAGAAATATTGACAGGACCAGTGTACGCATTAATCTGATTTTCGGCCGTAGTGCTAACCGTTTATCTTGCCAGATTTTGTTAAGCTGTGCAAGCGCCGCTATTGTCTGTGCTAATCTGGCCAATATTTCACATTTTGATCCTTCATCACTGACAATCGACCCAAGATATTTAAAACAGTCAACCACTTCAAGTTCCTGACCGTTAGCTTGTATCTTGCTGTTGAAGCCCGTAGCGTTGTTTGTCATTAATTTTGTCTTTCCAGCGTTTATCTTCATACCATAGTCAAGAGCTGTTTCATCGAGCCTTCTGACCCATTCCTGGAGTTCTGCTTCTGAACCCGCCAACCCGTCGATATCTGCAAAACGAAGGTTGGTAATTGTTCGGCCCCCTATCTTGACAGTACCAACGTGACCTCCAAGTGCCTCACTCATAATTCTTTCAAGGAATATATTGAAAAGAGTTGGAGAGAGTGTACAACTCTGTCTCACACCAACTGATGTGCGAAACCAGTCTCCTCGCCTCCCATTCACAAGAACTGCACTAGACGCCTTGTTATACTGGTGTTCAAGGTCCAACAAATGGAGATCCAGAGAAGTCAAGATTGAATCAAAAGTTAAAATATTCAATGCCAGCGTCAAGTTGGTGCTGCTGTGGGGAAGGGAAACATGGAGAACAGCCAAGGCCATACAAGAAAGACTCCAGTCTTTCGTTAACAGATACTTTCGAAGGATTATGGTTATTAAGTGGCAGGACATGGTGAGAAATGAAGACCTACGGGAAAGGAGCCAACGTCAGCTACTGGAACAACAAGAAAACTGGGTTGGATAGAACATATGCTACAGAAGGCATCGTCCAACATAACCAGACAGGTTCTTACAAGAAATCGTCAAGAGAAGAGAAAGAGAGTTAGACCCAAAAATACACTGGAAAGTGAATGCTGAAAGGGAACTAAGATTAAATGATTACACCTGGAAAGGGGGAGAAAGAACAGCTCAGGACGGTGTATGCTGGCGTGATGTTGTGTGTTTTACAGTCGTATATCTCATCACCTCTGTTTCCACATCTCTTTAAGATCTTTCTGCATTGTGATATGCCAGTTTGGAGTCTATTTAGTGACTTCCGTGTTGTGCAAGGCAAGTGGTGTCCAGGTGCAGGCTTCTTTTGCAGTTCGATCCAGGTGAACTGGTTCAGTTTTCCAGGACTAGTCTGCAGGGACTGTGTTGACTGTAAGAAACTTCATCTAGATTTCAGTTTTGTGCACTGCACCTGGTGTCCAAACATAGGGTGTCTTGTTCACTGCACCTGGTGTCCAAACATAGAGTGTCTTGTGCACTGCACCTGGTGTCCAAATATAGGGTGTCTTGGATCATTTACCTGTTTCTCTCTTTCAATCTCTGATGCAACACTTCATCATGTTTCAGGTGGTGCTACCCCGATTTTGGGGTTTATTTATTCAGTTGTAGAATGTTTTTGACATCCTGTAACTATCCGGCCAGTCTCGTTTATTGCTGTCTCAGTAAGTTTGACATGTGCAGAGTTTTTCTAAACTAACTCGATGTACTCAGCTACGTAGAAACACAGATGTTCAGAGATTAGAGCTGAAATACTTAGAACGTTACATGTAGGAAGGGGGAATAATGCATTGAAATAACGACTGCCAGTTGGATGACGGAAGTGTGACTTAGGCATTGCCAAGTCAACTTTGTGGGAGTTTGAAATCAAACATGTGCTATACAAAGTTGAAAGTCTGGCTGGGAAAAGGGACATGAAAGAAGAGAGTACACAGTAAATAACACTTTTCAGTAGTATTCAAACACTTGAATTGAGAGAGAAAAAGAGAGAGAAAGAGAGAGAGAGAGAGAGAGTGAGAGAGGGAGAGAAAGAGAACGAGAATGAGTTGGGACTGACTGAACACAGATCTATTTTTTGTGGATCACTCAATTACTGTTTTGTAATGTCCACCGACAAAACAGGCCTGCAATCCCAGATTGTTATTAATAATGAAGGAATAGAAAATGTCATACATTTTGAATACCTTGGCTCTACGTTATTCAACAACAGAGACTGTTTAAAAGAAATTAGAAGACGTTTGATCATGGCGATGCAGAAGCTAAACAACAAGCACAATTTATGGCATAAAACTAACAAGCGACTAAAACTGAAGATACTGAGAACATGCATCTTCCCTGTGGCAATGTACGGGTGCGAGACATGGACTATGACACAAGTAGCAAAACTGAAAATTGGAGCATTCAAAATAAAATGTTATAGAAGAATCCTAAAAGTTCCTTGGATAAAAAAAGTGACAAATAAAACCATCCTAGAAGACCTGAATGTTGAAGAAAACTGGCTCATAAACAATGTTATGTTTAAGAAATTGAATTTTTCCGCCACGTCAAACGTCATGACGGACTGGAAAGAACGGTCATGGAGGACATGGGACCTGAAAGGCGACGCAGAGGTCGACTAAGACGAAGGTGGATACAAGATATCAAGGATACTCTAAACCTGAACATGGAGCAGACGGGAAGACTGATTGCAGACCGAGATTCATATCGGCTGGCTGTGATGAGAGCGACGTTCTACAAAAGACATGCTATATGATGATGATGACTCAATTACTGGATGCCCCGTCTTTCAGCGGCCCCTAAACTGCCGAGAATCCCAACTTCTTTTCCAATGGTCTCTGTCATGGGCCATGGTGGACCAGTGGATAATGAGTCGCCTATTTGTGGCATGGTGAATGTTGATGCAGTATGCACGGGAGATGGACCAGCACGTTGGTGGTCGTCCCCGTGGTTGCCTCCTGTTTCTAGGGTACCATATTGCTGTCCCTGTGCTTTGTAGAGTACATTCATGTCAATTATATGTAACACAAACTATCATAACATTTTATTTTTGGTAAATTTGCAATACCAAAACTTCTAAAAAAAAGATTGAGTCCTTCGAGCCATTTGAGAAAAAATGATACAGAAGGATCCTCAGTATACCTGGGTCGGAGAAAAACATAAATATAGACATTCAGCACGAAGATAGAGGAGAGTTGATTTATCAATTCAATTTTGGCCAGAAAATTGAAATACTTTAGTCACATCAAGAGACACAACGATGTGGAGAGAACAGTTCTTCTTCTTCTTCATCGATCAACTGATGATGTGCTTCTAGTCCGGTGAGGTTCACGAAGCGTTTCAGGTCTTCGCCGGTCCCCCACAGCTTTTGAAGCATGGTTGCTCCCCCAGACCAGACTGCCTCTCTTTGGTTTGCATAAGTAGGGCAGTCCTGCAAAATATGTTCTAGTGTTTGCTTTAGTGCTCCACAATCGCACATGGCAGTGTCCCTAAGACCCATTCTGTGGAGGTGGGCCTTGAGTCTACAATGTCCCGTTCTGAGTCTGAAAATCATTGTCTGCCCATCTCTGCCAAGTTTGTCTATGCAGTCATTTTCTGAAGAGAACAGTGATGGAAGGTATGGTGCCAGGTATGAGAGGCAGTGGTAGATCAAGAAGATGATGACACCAAAATATCCAGGAATGCTTGGGTATGACTGTAGCGGAGGCTGGAGTTTTTGCAAGGGAATGAGTTTCTTTCAGAGACTGTGATAGAAGCACGTTCTATAAAGGACATGCTACATGATGATGATGACATTTTCAATATTATTACCTTCACTTTCTGGACAAAACACAAAGCATGGGCGTGAATCATTGATTTCACTTCGGGAAACAGCTCGTAAGGTTGTCTCATCATCATTTCTCACAGATCTCTGTCTAAATTGTTGCCCCTTTCCACATGATCCACTGTTAAACCTGCATGGGCCATACTGCGACCAGGGTGAGAAAATCGGGTCGTGATCTGCAAGATAATAACAGAATATCAAATTGATTGTTTGTTTAGAAAGTTTGTCATTAAGAATGCTAAATGATTGTTTGTTTAAACAGTTTACCATTAAGAAGGGATGATGAGGCTAACGTCTGGTCAGGCAAAACACACTGATCAGAGAATGTTAGCCAGGGTCAGGAGAAATATACTGGCCAAGACACTCACCTGACCTCCTCATTGGTCATCCTGGAAACGGGATGATGTCGAGGACAACAGTCTGGCTAACAAGGTGAGGTTCGACGTGATCTCCGTAGTAGTGAGTAACACGCAGATGAAGCCAAGCATAGCATAACCGCCTGGAGGACCCCAGTCCATCTTCATCGGCATGCTCGGGATGTGAGGAAAGCTACTGCAACCCGTCACTTAATGCTCTTTTCAGGGTGCACATAAGAGTAACTTACTCATTGTGGGCATTCGCAAACAACAACTACCATTAAGAATGCCAAATGATTGTTTGTTTAGATAGTTTACCATTAAGAATGTTCAATGATTGTTTAGAAAGTTTACAATAGAAAATGTTTAATGGATTATTTGTTTAGAAAGTGTACAATAGATAATGTTTAATGATTGTTTAGAATGTTTACCATAAATAATGTTTAATGGATTATTTATGTAGAATGCATGCTTTTCTTTCGGAGAAGATAAGTAGATTTAAACCACAGTCATTTTGACGATATAATTAAAATTCAATGATCAGGATTAACAGAGACTTCTTTTTATCAATGTCAAGCGTGGACCCCGATTATGACCAAACAAAAGCGTATTTCTCATGGAAGAAAAGAGACGAGACTGAGAATTATTTCGTTTTCTTCTTCATCTTCTTCCTCGATTAAATGATACTGTGCTTCTAGCCAGTGAAGGATGATGACGGAGACTTGTTCGAATACCCCCAACTTTTCCTGGATGGTCATTGCCAGGACCAGAATGCTTATCTTTTGTCTACATATGTGAGGTAGCCCTGCAAGATATGTTCTGGTGTTTGCTTGGGTGCTTCACAATCACATGTGGCAGTGTCTTTGAGACATTCTTCTTCTTTTTCTACGTTCGTTCTCAATCTCCCGCTACCAAGTTCTGAACAGGGCTTTGCAAATAGCAGGATGTAGTCCAGAGAACGGAATGTGTTGTGTCACTAGTTTACAGTTTGACTGCAAAATCTGCAGCTTTTGGTCTTCGGCAGTTTGAGACATTATTTGATCAAACTCCTCCATGTTCAATACTTACTTGCTTCCCCTGTTCTATTCACTTACTTACTTACTTACTTCCCCATTCCTGAGCAACCTGTCAGACATGGTCTACTGTATAATGTATGCCACTGGTAGCAGAGAGTTAGTATAAAAATACTATTTTTCATCTGTCTCTTTGTCTTCATTGGAATGTGTTTGTGTGTTAGTATTTTTCTTCTTCTTCGATCAACTGATGCTTCTAGCGCGGTGAGGTTCACGAAGGGGACTGTGCACTTCAGGTCTTCGCCGGTCCCCCACGGCTTGTTGAGCATGGTCGCTTCCCTGGGCCAGACTGCCTCTCTTTGGTCTGTATAAGTAGGGCAGTCCTGCAGGACATGTTCTGGTGTTTGCTTTGGGTGCTCCACAATCGCACGTGGCGGTGTCTCTGAGACCCATTCCGTGGAAGTGGGCCTCGAGTCTGCAATGTCCTGTTCTCAGTCATGAAGATCTTTGTCTGCCCATCTCTGCCAAGTTTGTTTATGCTGTCATTTTATTGCTTAATAATATTGAGAGCTGAAAGGAAACTGCATTAGCTTTCTGTTTTCTTGATTCGACCTCTCTATCTAGTTTTCAATCTTGTGTGGACACAGGTGTGAAACAGGTGTGAGTGAGTTTATACGCAGTGTCCAAACACAAAATAAGTTGAGTAATCGATCATCTCCACATTATATAGATACTAAGCAAAATGTTTGATCTTTGTTAATCAACTTCCCTGAGTGATTAGCTCTTGGGAGTCTAGATGATATTCATGAGGGGCATATGGATGAGGGGCATGTAGATGAGGGACATGTGGCTAAGGGGCATGTGGATGAGGGACATGGTACTGAGGGGCATGTGGATGAGGGGCATGCGACTGAGGGGCATGTGGATGAGGGACATGTAGATGAGGAACATGTTGATGAGGGACATGTGGATAAGGGACATGTGGATGAGGGGCATGTGGCTGAGGGACATGTCGATGAGGGACATGTTGATGAGGGACATGTGGATGAGGGACATGTGGATGAGGGACATGTGGATGAGGGACATGTAGATGAGGGGCATGTGAATTTACTTCCCACTCCTGCTAATGAACCTTCTGGCACTTTCCAGGTTACAGTGGGAGCAGATAAGCAAAAAATATAAACAGGCTACACAATTTGTGTGAATTGTTTCACATCCGAGGTGTCTAAAAATAGCATCTTGGCCACACAGAAAACGATGTCTGCCACAAACTCTCCAGGCAAGATCAGGTGATCATTCTCCGGCTACATATGGGATATATCAGGCTGAGATGTCATCTATACAATAAGTTCAAGATTGGCACTACGGACCTTTGTACCTGCGGCACAGTCTCCATGACAGCAGAATACATTACATTTTGCCGAGCATATATGATAAAATAAGTAGCATTTGGCAACAGCCAGTGTCCTTCCACGAGAAGCTGTACAGAAGTGCATGGAGCCTCAAGTGTTGGTGACTGCTGCCTTCTTTAGAGTCATAGAAGTCGAGGGTTAAAGACAAGCGAAGAAGAAGGAAACATCCGGGGCATCTGAGTTGATGATTCATTCGGTGTCCACCTCTAGCAAGGAGTAAAGACTCTAGTAAAGACTCTAGTAAAGACTCTAGTAAAGACTCTAGTGAAGACTCCAGTAAAGACTCTAGTAAAGACTCCAGTAAAGACTCTAGTAAAGACTCCAGTAAAGACACTAGTAAAAACTCCAGTAAAGATTCCAGTAAAGACTCCAGTAAAGACTCTAGTAAAGACTCTAGTAAAGACTCCAGTAAAGACTCTAGTAAAGACTCTAGTAAAGACTCCAGTAAAGACTCTAGTAAAGACTCTAGTAAAGACTCTAGTAAAGACTCCAGTAAAGACTCATTGTTATTATCTTGTTATAACACGCTCCAGTTGATCTAGTTGTAAATGGGTACATGGTTTACTGTTAGGAAATGAAAGGCAGCGTGGAAGAAAATTGGTTACACCACATGGGAAAGTAGCTGTGGTTCTTCCCCGACAGTCCTATTTCATTTAGGACCACTTTAGAATTTATCACATCAACCTAGGGAGGAGGGTGGACTTAAACGGCTCACAAAAGGGTCACTGATCAAGACCTTACCTTTATTCTTTGCTGTGCTCTTGCAAACAGACTTATCACAGCAGTCTAGCCAACTAGGTGGGGATCAACATTGAGATTCACATAGCGGCGAGTCTACTAAGAAGCCTCACACTACACTACAGCCAGGATGACCCAGACGTACTTTCTTCAGTACGCCTCGAAATGTAAGAAAAGCCACTGTAACCTACTTCTAAAGAAACGCCGTCAATAGGTAAATCAATTCAGGATGAGCAACTTCGAACAACAACAATTTAAAACATTAAAAAGTACTTACGTTTTTCCGTCTTTGGAGGTTCTGTGGGATTTGAACAAGCACCTCGGCTAGCAGGAATTGCACCTAGGTTTATAACTTTATCCACACTACCACGTTTTTTACACACTGCAACGGCCATTTCACAGTAAGAGCTGTAAGTCTTAGGGTCAGATTTAGGTCCGCACACAGTCCCTGCATGATAAGATGGCAACAAAATACTTCGTTATTCTCATTCACGTTGCCCTTTGTCACTAACTAACACTATTTGGTTGTAACAAAGACTATTTTGGGGGGCATTTATTTTCTAACTGAATAATTTCTTAACTGAACTTAACGTCTTTATTCTGGTTTAGAAGACTCTGCAGAGTCTGTATACAAGCAGTTTCATTTACTTCACTTCATCTAAAAATAATTATGCGCATCCAATTTATTCTTAAATGCATTAATTGTCCCTGCCTCCACTACTTCCTGTGGCAATGCATTCCAAGCATTCACCACTCTCTGACTAAAAACATATTTCCTAATATCTAATCTGGACCTTATTTTTTAATTACTTTAATTTAATTTAATTAAGAAGTATAATCGACCCCGAATTAAGTATTTGTGTACCAACAGACAAGTACAGGTATTTGTTCATTTGACATTTGATGTTGATTTATCTTACATTTTTTTCAACTTGGTCTTTAAATGATTCAGTTATTGTAGCAGTTATTGTCTGTTGTCATTCTTTTTATATTTTTGTATCTATTTTTGTTATGTTTATATGTGTTATGTTAGGGGACTCAGTGGTCTCGAGGTAAGCTGTTCACCTCGGGTGCTGAAGATCGCGGGTTCGAATCACGGTGGAGGTTGAGACTTTTTTCATGTGGATCTTCTGGTAAAAAATTCCCCTGCTCTCTGGGTAGTGAATTCGGACTCCCGTGTTCAGTGTCGAGCTTGTAAAAAATACCTTGGCAGTTATAAATTGCCCGACCAAAATTCAAATTTAAAATCTATCGAATAATTATTTGTATCTTTACCCAGGTGGTTTTTTAAGAGCAGCATATAGATGGCTTCGGGTTTACTTAGCTCTAGTGTTTGAGTCTATTAAGATGGACTCAGGCATCGGTTAAATCACCCTCAAAGAAACTGGTTGTGTACAGCCTCTGTAGAGTCTTCTAAACCAGTATAAAGAAGTTAAGTTAAGATGATATTGGTTGTTTGTGTTTATTTGTGTGTGTGTTTACAGGTAAGTTGGTAGTTTGAGGTTTCTTAATAATAATAATGTTCGTGTAGGTGTCAAAGGCCCGTTGCGTCGATCGACCACTACCATGTCTAACTGCTTAGACTGTGTTCATGCGTAGCGTATCGACCAAAATACCTACAGACTCCCCAGGTAGAGCCGAGTACTCCGCTGCCTTAGAATGAGGGCAGCGAGAAGTGTGTTAGAGCAATGTTTGAGTCAGGCTTTCCATGTCTGTCCGTGTCAAACTCCCTGTTTCTTCGTGTCCCACCACCAAGGCTTCTGATTGTATCCACCTTTTGGTTAGCGTGACCCTTACTGTGCTGAGAGTACGATGAAAGGAGAGGTATCTTGTAACCTCCGGTGGAAAGAGAGGCTGGCAGCAGGAAGTCAGCTTCAGTCCGAGAAGAAAGGTCCTTGAGTAGTAGTAACCTGGACTGAATTATGGTCTGCAGTTAAGAGGAACGTTGAACTCCGTCATGGACTGGTCTTTCGTGGCTTAAGCCAGGCATGAAATGCAGCATAACAAACAGGATAACCAATCGAAAGCACATTAATTCTACAGAATAAAGTCCCTAAAACCACCTGGTGAAGGAGTTGGGAAATATAATCCAAACAGGAACCACGAAACATCAGAAAACGACACTAACACCGGAGCGAGTTGAGGGCACAGCCGTTAAGGCACAGCCATCTTACCTTTCTTAAACAGGCAGTTTAATTTCTATTTATTTTAGTGTTGTCAATGAACTTGAGCAAATGTCACATATTTGTTGTCAAAATTAGCTATCCGAAAAAAATACATGAGCTGTTACTTATGAAGTTGAAGTGTTAAAATATACAGAAACATGCCGTTCTTTAATAGGACCTCGAGTTCAAGTATTCGGGCAGTATTTTTTCGACAGACTAGACAGGAAAATCGAGACTAGGTGTCACAAAGCATCTGCTGTGACTTTTCAGCTTTCACCACTGCTTAGGCACTCGAGCATTAGTTTGGCAATAAAGCATCAGCTGACAAACAGTATATTTATGCCGATTCTGTGCTACTAGTGCCAAACATGGTCCATGATCAAGACACGCGGGATCAGAATTTTGATGTATAAAATAAAAGGTCATAAGTGTTACCAGGAAAGACAGACTGCGAAACGAAGACATTCCAAGTAAGGTCAGTACTACGTCTTGTGTCGAATATATTTCCGCTGGTCAGGTCATCTCATGAGAATGCACCCTCATCAACTTCCACAGATAAAACGATGGCACATCTGGGACTGCAGGGCAAGAGAGCATCTGCAAGGCAGGTGGATGTATGACATTTGATTGTGCAACGACACTTCCTCACAATGACCAATGCTGCATACTTGACGCAGGACAGACAACTTGAGCTCCTCACAATGTTAAACGACATAAGTGGAAAGAAAAATAACCGAACTAGCTATTTAACCAAAAGAAATTCTGGTTAAGAGAACAGGGATCACAGTAGAAAGGCAGATCCTGTTCCAAAAATGCGGTTAGAATTCAAGTCAAATAAAATTTCACATAATCAGTTAGAATATTTTTTTAGTCAGAGAGTGGTGTCTGCTTGGAAAGCATTGCCAGGGGAGGTAGTGGAGGCAGGGACAGTTAATGCATTTAAGAATAAACTGGATACGCATAGCTTTTAGAGCAAGGTGATGTAAATGTAACTGGTTGTATACAGACTCTGCAGGGTCTTCTAAACAAGTATAAAGACGTTAAGTTTAAGTTATTCCAGTCAGCTAAAATTCCACACAATCAGTTAAAATTCCAGTCAGCTAAAATTATACACAGGCAAATAAAATTCCAGTCAGTTAAAATTCTGTACAGTCAATTAGAATTCCACAGTCTACAAATATTCCGGTCAACTAAAACTCCACAGCGCTAGTTAAAATTTCACACTTACAGTTAAAACTCTATACCCAATATTGTTAAAATTACATGCAAAGGGAAAGTTAACATTAGTGGTAAACAACCGGCATGAACCGGTAATGTTGCTGCTATTGTAGAAAACAGTATGTTACCTTCAGCCAAGGTTGGTGGTGTTTTGATAGATTGGCACAGCGTAGGGTCGTTGCAGTCTTTAGGTTTGGGTGTTGAAGCTGTGGAAAACATAGAAGAATGTTAACATATACACTGGCTGTAATTAACAGCTAACAGCACGAAAGAAGTTACCATTCCTTTTGTTAACAATGAAGGGAGTTATCTTCAGAATGACATATAATCGTGTTCTGAGTTGACAGTTAAGATATTTTTATGTCATAACAGGTATGTTCAGTGAAAGATTTTTTTACATTCTTGATCTTGATGACCAATTCCTCATGGTAGATGCAGGTCCCAATTTTGTTTCCAGAAGACCCTGTCTTGATCCACGGAAGTCAAGTGAGTGGTAAGTGCTCCACCAGATGCATCTCAGATGTTGTTGCGGACAGCAAGGGAGTCTGACCAACACATTGGAGATCTTCCTTGTGTGTAAAAAATTGCTTTCGTAGTGCTCCATCGACTATCGTTTAGTCATAACATGTGACCTGCCCATTGATGTTTTGCCTTATCTGCATTGATTACCGCTTCATTCACCGAGTACAATCATCTCGTGTCAGAATTGTGGAGATTTTGGATGTGTTGGTTCTGAAGAGTGATTCTGACCAATCGTCTCTCAAGTATAGTACATCTCCACTTAGAACGTCATGCAGGGTTGTCTTCCTAGGATGGCAGACGCATATCCAGGGCCTTCATGTCACACTTACCCACATTTTGAACTTCAAACCACAGATGCGATCGGCCAACTGTTCTTTTGCCATTTGCCAACTGTCCATAGAGAATATCTTTTGGAATGCGACCATCTTCTATGCGACGAACATGACCAAACCATTGTAGTCTGAGCTGTCTACAAAGAATATATATGCTTAGGAGACAGGTGCAAGAGTGGACCTCTGTATTTATCACTCTGTTCCGCATCTTTCACCAATGACATCCGTTGTTTGTCATAATTGTGAAGATTTTGCATACCTTGATTGCGGAGAGTGATTCCAAAGAGTTTCCTACAAAAAGCGTCTCTCAACAGAGGCCTGGGTCACTCTCAATTTTTCCTGCAGTAGTTTTGTGAGTGTCCATGTCTCTTCACTATAGCACATCACAGAGCACTATAACACATCACAGAGCATTACAGCACATCACAGAACATTTTAACTCATAGCAGGAAGCACAGTGGAATTGAAGAGAAAGGCGTGTAGATTCTGGTCTTGGCAGCTATCCAGGACCATGTTAATAGATGAGAATGCCGATCAGACATGTTTTGTTTTGAGACTACAGAGATATACTCTTTTTTTAAATTTATTTTGGTGTTTCTTTGGTGAAAAAGTGTTTCTTTTTAATGAAAAAATGGAAGTGTTCATCATTTCTTGATCATGTAAATTTCTGGTTATGAAATTTAAGAGATGAAATTGGCCAACATTCATTGCCGACTTTAATCTTTGAAAATGACCATCATTCACGTCGATTTCTTCACCTACGTCATCTTCATTGCTCACTTCGTATTGTTCGCGATTTTTCGACTCAATGAATGTGTGTGCCTGTTCAAATACTACTTGGTTCTGTAGATTTTTATAAGGTTTCACAGCCTCTAACCACAAAAAAACTAGTAACGCCTCGTTGTTCTCCTACGATGCAGGTCTACAGAGAGGCGGCCATATTGCACGCTATATTGCGCATGCGCATACTGCTTGATTGTCACAATCCCTACATGGAGTATTGCTAAAGGGCTTGAGTATTGCTTGAGTCCTGAAATAAGAACTTCCTTTGTACATACTCTTCCATGCACTTTATAATACTTCTTCTTCTTCGTTCGTTCTCAATCTCCCACTACCAAACCCTGAAAGAGCTTAAGTAGCAGAATGTAGTCCAGAGAACGGAATGCGTTGTGTCGTAGTTTACAGCTTGACTGCGATATTTGCACCTTTCGGTCCAACACATCCGACTTCAGCAAGCATTTTTTGAGTGCCAGGTTAGCATTCCCTCTTCTATCCATTCTCCTTAGCCAGTCTGCTCTGCTGCAGCCTGTTATCCAGGATCACCGCGTGGAGGTGTAGAAGGGTCTTGGCAGCTCTGGTTCGCTGGCCCTGATGCTAGCTGTCAGCTATGGGTCGCTGACCACTGCAGCCCATGCGCTGCTCAGCATCTTGATCCCACTTTATAATACAATTGCTGTTACGTAATGACTACCCCTTGTATTACTATTACTAATATTAAATTTGAGTTATAAAATATTATTACCCAGAGTTTCCGGAGATGGGCGTGGTGTGGATTCGGAACATTTTCCTTTTTGGACTCTGAACTGTTCAACTTCAGTTCCATTAACGCATAGTGCTTGCTTCAGTCTTAAGTGACTGGTGAAGTCCGTTCTACGACCATCTTTGTATGTGTAACAATGTGCATTATCTGAAGCCTGGTCTTCTGTAGTTGGATATGCCGCCAGGTAGTGGCAGCATCTGGCGTTATCAGGTAGCACAGGTACAGCTGAAAAGAAGATTGAGAAAGTATTAAAAAAGGGGCAGGAGAAATGTTAAATTGTATAACTGTGTCTTCTTTTTCTTCTTCTTTATCTTCTTCTTCTTTCTCTTCTTTTTCTTATGTGTTTGTCCTGAAAAAGACGCTTTGCTACTTTGTGCCGTAGTTCACAGCATAAATGTGATATCTTCGTCTTTCGGCCTTACACATCCGATTTAAGTAAGGCATTATTAGCACCAGGCTTGCCTTCCCTCTCAAACCTTATTCTTTAAGCCAGACTGCATGGCTGCCACCTGTTTTCAGTGTCTCTATTTGTAGGCGGAATAGTGTCTTAGCCAGTTATGATTTGATGACCTTGTTGCAAACAGCCAATTATGAATCGTTTGCTGCTCTCAGCTCCTTCGCTGTTACATCTTCGGCCAATCTAAATTTTCAAATTTACGGTAGGGCTTTCTTACTTTGGAGTGAATATGAGCTATCCATAATTTTATGTTGTAAAATGACTTCACATATGGTTTTTCTCGAGGCTAGTACTATTATAATTTGCTTGGAATTCCCTCCTCCATGTGTCTTGATCTGATCTCTCCTGCAGACACGTGTAAAGCTATCAACAGGTTTCTGTAATGTGTGACCTATCCAGCATCATTGACTTCTGCGTACGTCATATTCTGGATCCATACGTGATCGCTTTGCCAGGAGAGGGTGACACTCAACAACATCGGTAGCTGCACTGATTTTTAAAATAAAGTCATATCAGTTGTTTTTTTTCAGCTTTTTGTTCCTGAGCGGATAGCTTTTGGGGACTCTTGATTAATATTTTCCAATATAGCTTTTTGCTACCTGGCACCAGGCAACCTTGCCTGATTGAATACCAGGATTGAAATATTTAAGTAAGCAATATAGACAAAACTGGAGGCAAGGATAGACTTGTCAGAATATATAAAGGTGAGAGATAATTCATTGTGTATGATCACTTATAGAAATTAAATCCAACCCGAAAAAAAACAATCTTCAACTTCAATGTAAATTTAGTTCGAATGGAGGATCAAGATGCTGAGCAGTGCATGAGCTGAAGCGGTCTGCGACCCAAAACTGACTGTTAGCATCAGGGTCAGGGACCTAGAGCTGCCAAGACCCTTCTCCACCTTTATGTGGTGATCCTGGATAACAGGCTGCAACAGAGCAGATTAGCTAAGGAGAAGGGATTGAAGAGCGACAAAGCTGATAGTGGGATTCCAGAATTACAGTTATGAGGAAAGAATCAGAAAAACCGGCCTACAGTGTCTAGAAGAGAAAAGAATTCATGGTGACTTAATACAGGTTTATAAGATGATCAGAGGAATGGATAAATTAGACTATAACAAGTTTTTTAAAATACAGCCACCCACAATAACAAGTTGACTAAGGAGAGGTCCAGATTAGATATTAGGAAATATTTTTTTAGTCAGAGAGTGGTGAATGCTTGGAATGCATTGCCAGGGAAGGTAGTGGAGGCAGGGACAGTTAATGCATTTAAGAATAAATTGGATGCGAATATCTTTTAGAGCAAGGTGATGTAAATGAAACTGGTTGTATACAGACTCTGCAGAGTCTTCTAAACCAGTATAAAGACGTTAAGTTAAGTTAAGCTAAGAGGAAAGGCTAAGCCAGTACCCAAAAATACATGGTGAAGTTGTATATGCCAGACCAAAAGGTGCAAATATCGTAGACAAGCTGTGAACTATGACACAGCATATTCTGCTCTCCAGACTACATTCTGCTACTTGTAAAGTCTTTTTCAGGGCTCACTAGCTGAAGTTTGAGAACGCACGAAGAAGAAGATTCTCTTGGATGGTTTTGAAATGCAGATATCAACAAAACAGATATCAACAAAGTTCAGAACTTTATAAATAGGTGCCTGCACAGAAAAGAAAGATTGAAATGAAGTAAGATCAGTAATGTAGATCTGTGGGACAGAACCTGACAGATATCAAGGGAGCAAGACATGAACGAGAGGTGTTGGTATAAGGGAGGTAATAAATTTGGTAAACTAGTTGATAGTGTTATTTAACTTGAATTATTTATACTGGTTTAGAAAACTCCAGTCCTTCATTAACAGTTTCCTATTAAGGATAATTGGGCATAAAGTGGCAGGACACGGTGAGGAATGAAGACCTATAAGAAAAGAGTCAAGAAAAGCTGCTGGAATAACAAATTATGAAAAGAAAATGGGACTAGATATGACATACAATGAGGAAGGCACCATTCAACATAGCTAGGCAAGCTGTCACATGGAATCTGCAGGGGAAGTGAGAAAGAGGTGGACAACACAAATACACAAAGAAGAGAATGTGGAAAGGAACTAAATTTAAATGATTACACCTTGAGAGAGGCAGAAAGAGCAGTTTAGGACAACACAAATACACAAAGAAGAGAATGTGAAAAGGAACAAAATTTAAATGATTACACCTTGAGAGAGGCAGTTTAGGACAGTGAATACTAGCGCAATGTGGCCAATGATCTATGCACCAAGAAGAGCGACGATCTTTGATTGATTTATTGAAGTTAACGACTACAAGCGTTGGAAAAAGATAGATCATGTTTTAATTGTCAAGTTTCGAACATGGCACAAATCAAGAAAGTCACATACACTCAGTGTCTCGAACACATTGAAGGGTCTCAATATCCCTCACAAATCCAGCACAGCAGTGACACTCAAAGGATCCATCTGTGTTGATACATCCTTCATTATCAGAACAGTTGTTCTTGCCGGACTTACATTCGTTGATATCTGCAAATGTATAAAACGAGGTCTAGATTTACTTAGCAAATATATAATGCAAGCAAAATCTAGAAAGACAATTTATTTTGTTGTTCTGTTAAGAACCGACATAACAGCACTTCAAATAAACTGATAGATCATTATCATCATCATCATGTGCCCTGCTGGTTGGCGTCACAATCATGGACTTCTATATCCTTTTATTAGTTCTACCGTAAAACAACACATTCCGTTCTCCTGACTATGTCCTGCTACTTGAAAAGCCCTATTCAGGGCTTGGTAGTGGGAGATTAAGAATGAACGCAGAAGAAGACACTGTGACATTGTGTCATGGTTTACAGCGAGGCTGCGATATCTATGCTTTTCGATTCGATACACTCGATTTCAGCGAATTTTTTGTTATTACTGCGTTTGCCTTCCCAAAAACCAGACTACACTAAGGACTAGTACAGCCTTTTTCAGGGCCGCCACTTGGAGGCAGAATCGGGTCTTCGTCAGCTGTAGTTTGTTGACCCTGATGCAAGCAGCCT
The DNA here is from genome assembly GCA_036924085.1 of Ariolimax columbianus. Lineage (NCBI taxonomy): Eukaryota > Metazoa > Mollusca > Gastropoda > Stylommatophora > Arionidae > Ariolimax > Ariolimax columbianus. The sequence goes on from JAVGWX010000013.1 coordinate 70,306,615, forward strand.
GATGAGTCGCTGGCTGCTGTCAGCTCATACATTGCTGCATCTTGGCCAATATTTACCATTTAAATTGATGGCCAGAAGTAGCTAACAAATGCTCTATTCTATTTTCAACTGCAAGGGGCTCCTTTACATACGCAATGTGTTCATGGGATCTCAGAGTTTTTCGTCCATCTCCAATTGAACTAGACATTGATCTCACCTCTCTCGATACCATGGGAAGCTTGAGCTTGTAGAATTCGAACCACCCAACATTTCTTGCTTTCATTTGTTTATATTGTGAGAGGGGAGTGCCTCAGTTCTCATTTATAGTGACCCCCTGAGCACAATTATTGCAAAATTTGTATGTGCTACATGACAAACTTAATATTTATAATCTAATTTATATGTATGGCTACATGACAAACTTAATATTTATAATCTAATTTATATGTATGGCTACATTCAAACTTTATATCTATAATCTAATTTATATGTATGGCTACATTCACACTTTATTTGTATAATCTAATTTATATGTATGGCTACATGCAAACTTTATGTTTATAATGTAATTTATATATATGGCTACATTCAAACTTTATTTATATAATCTAATTTATATGTATGGCTACATTCAAACTTTATTTTTATAATCTAATTTATATATATGGCTACATTCAAACTTTATTTTTATAATCTAATTTATATATATGGCTACATTCAAACTTTATTTGTATAATAAATTTATATGTATGGCTACATGACAAACTTAATATTTATAATCTAATTTATATGTATGGCTACATGACAAACTTAATATTTATAATCAAATTTATATGTATAGCTACATTCAAACTTAATATTTATAGCACAATTTTGATGAACTCAGCAAAAGAGTAACATAACTTCATTGTGAGTGTGACATGAATGAAATCAGTAAAGAGTGACATGAACTCAGCAAAGAGTGACATAAACTTCATTGCAAATGTGACATAAATGAACTCGGCAAAGAGTGACATGAACTAAGCAAAGAGTGACATGAACTCAGCAAAAGAGTGACATGAACTCAGCAAAGAGTGACATGAACTTCATTGCGAGTGTGACATGAACTCATTTTCAGTCAAACTTCCGACCCAACCAGTCGGTTAGACAGACTGGGTCTACTATCACATTAGTAGACCCTTTTTTCCTAATATGTTGATTTGTTAGTTCAGTATTGTTGTTATTTGTTGTCGCTGATGAAGGCCTATTGGTCGTAACGTAGGTTTTGTTTGTGTTCTCGTCTCGGTGCGGTGCGGTATCTGACCATACCCATTTAAAAATGTTGATTAAACTTAACTTTAATCAGCTATAACATTTTTTAAATTTATTTTTCCCCGACATGAGCAAAGAGTGACATGAACTAAGCAAAGAATGACATGAATTCAGCAAAAGAGTGACATGCTTATTGCAAGTGTGACATGAACTCAGCACAGAGTGACATGAACTCAGCAAAGAGTGACATGAACTTCATTATAAGTGTGACATGAACTCATTATAAGTGTGACATGAACTCATATCAAGTGTGACATGAACTAAGCAAAGAGTGACATGAACTTCATTATAAGTGTGACATGAACTCATATCAAGTGTGACATGAACTCATCTCAAGAGTGACATGAACTCATCTCAAGTGTGACATGAACTCAGCAAAAGACTGACATTTACTTCATTATTAGTGTGACATGAACTCATTGCAAGTGTGACATGAACTCAGAAAAGAGTGACATGAACTCAGCAAAGAGTGACATGAACTTCATTATAAGTGTGACATGAACTCATATCAAGTGTGACATGAACTCATCTCAAGAGTGACATGAACTCATCTCAAGTGTGACATGAACTCATCTCAAGAGTGACATGAACTCATCTCAAGTGTGACATGAACTCATCTCAAGTGTGACATGAACTCATCACAAGTGTGACATGAACTCATCGCAAGTGTGACATGATCTCAGTGCAAGCAGCTACCAATTTCAACATTACTTACCAACACATTTGCCATTACTTTCTTTGTAACCGTCATAGCATTCACAGTAGTATCCACCTTGTGTGTTGGTGCACTTATGAATCTTGAGGTTGCATTCATGTAGATTCTCTCTACACTCATCGATGTCTGGGAACAAAGTGCCGAAATCAGTATCAAAGATAAGTACATATTCAACACTCGGATAATATACATGAAAGATATACATGCTTAATTGTCCGTCACAAGTGATGAAGACCACTCTCTTTATTCAGCCGTGTGGACAGTCGTATCTCTTGCTGTGTCCGCTGAAATGGGTGACTTGCGCCGTGATTTAGATTAAAGTGAGGAAGAAAATGCGCCTTTTGTCAACCTCACTCGCAGAGCCTAAGCTACCTTTTGCCAGTGGCAAGACATTCATCGAGACGACTGGAGATAGCATAGGATGCAGATTTTGCCTCAGGGTTACCACCGAAGCCTTTCCGTAAACATGTAACGTAACCCGCAGGGTAGAAAGGTGGGATGGCATCTAACGCAGTTTGTCGTGCCTTTTCGATAACCACAAGAGGTCGTATGGACAACACTCAGCGTGTGAGTGACTCTGGCATCTCTTCCCAGCTGTATTCAGCTCATCATAGTAGCATCTAAAATTCCCACACGCCAAATTCGTGAAGGTGAACCGGCAGAACTAACCCGTGAAATACGACACAGGTATAAGCGTAGTTCCATTCAGCCGGCGTCCAGACCAGGATAAACGGATGGAAGAAATCACAAAATAGAACGAAATAACAAGGCCAGACGGAAAACAACACCACGTTTCAGTGAACACAAGAGTAAGTCGTCGACTAGTGTGAATTCCAGGCAAATCCGTGATCTGGCGGCATCCATAATGATCCAAAACAGTAGAGAAATGTAGACTCGCAGCCAGTTACGGCGCCATCTTTGTATTGGCATGCTTAATATTCACAGAAAGTATATACGGAAAATATATAAATAAAATATACACAGAAAGTATACAGAAAATATATAAAGAAAATATACACAGAAAATATATAAGGAAAATATACATGAAAAGTTTACACAGAAAATATATAAGGAAATATACATAGAAAGTATATACAGAAAAAATACACTTGTATAGACCAAGAATACCGATTTTGGGTAGCTAGAGAGTGTCTCTAAGGCACATGTCTTCAGGATATTAGGTACAGTCTCTTTGGTGGCTGCCTTTTCTGCCAAGTGTGTTTTTATGACTGGCAGGCAAAGATTTTCCAAAGGGGTTGGTCCAAAAAACCTATTTTCCATTTCTCTCCTTTGGCAGATGGTGAATATGACTTTCCTCTTTTGCTACATCTAGTGGGGACAATTGCTTCAATCTCTTCTTTTTCTTCCAAGGGTCTATTTGTCGCTTCAGCCAGTGCCCCCTGTCTCCTGATATCTAGCGGTTCTATGTTGGCCTCTATCTCGGACGCCACTGTAGGTGTTGATCTCATCCCTCCCACAAATTAGTCTGAGAGCTTGATTCTGCACCGGGTCAATAGATGAGATGTTATTTGTACTCACAGTCGTCTGTATTGGTAGGCTGTAGTCCATCACTGGTCGTACATAACCAAGGTATAGTTGCCGAAGAGTTTGTTTATCAGCTCCCCAATTTGTACTAGCAAGTCTTGTGATTAAGTTCAAACGCTTGGTTGCTTTACTTCTGATGTTGCAGATGTGGCTGCCAAATTTCAACTGTCTGTCCAGTGTTACTCCCAGATAAACTGGGGTATCCTCTTTTACTAGTAATTCTCCATTCATTTTGGTGTTAATGAATCTCTTTGCTTCTTTATGACTGCGGGAGAAGATGGTGTATATGGTTTTCTATGTATTTATCTTTAGTTTCCACAGTTTGCAGTATACTGAAATTGTTAGTAGCGCTCTGTTGATCTTGGCTTTTGCCAAAATGGTATATTTCTTGGTGGTCCAAATGGCAAGATCATCAGCAAACAATGCTTTTGACATGTTTAGATGTCTAGTGAGGTTATTTATATAGAGGAGGAAAATGGTGCATCTTAGAGGAGAGTCCTGTGGACGTCCTTCTTCTAACGTTCTTTTACTTGATGTTGCCCCTGCAAAGTTGGTATTTATGGTTCTGTTGGTCAGGAAGGCCTGTATCCATTTGAACATCTTTCCTTCTATTCCCATTTTCCTCATTTTCATTAAAAGACCCTTCCTCCAGACTCTGTCATATGCCTGCTGTAGATCAATAAACACTGCTAGTGTGGTTGTTCCATCTTGGAATCCATCCATCACGCGCTGTGTGAATCTAAAGAGGGAATCATCCTTGCGGTGTCCATACCTAAACGCTGCCTGGTTTCTATCAAGGAGGTTTTTGCTTTCAGTTGTTTACCATTCTTTCAACCACTTTACCTAAACATAAGGTGAGCGACACAGGTCTATAGCTTCCAGGTGTTCCTGGTTGTTTCTCTTTCTTCAGTCTGGGTTTGATAGTTGCTGATAGCCATATTGATGGCAACTGTCCATCGTCCCATGTGCTGTTGATAAACCATAAAAGTTTCTCTTGCGTCTTTGGTCCTAATTTACTTATCATCTCATTTTAAACTTTATTTGGTCCTGGTGATTTATTTTTTGCCAGTTGCCTCAGCATCATGCTCAGTTCTTGTGAAGTGAAGTGATTTTTAAAGGCAACTATATTGGTGGAGTCGATGTTAAAGGAGTTCTTTAAAAGTGCTTTATCTAGCAGTTTTCTTGGTTGCACTTTATTTACTCTAGTGTAAAATTTGTAAAGATCTCAGCTTTCTTGATGTTTGATACTACTTCTTCCCCAGATTATCTAGCCAGGAGTGTTGGGTTTGACTTGTTCCCTTCATGGCTGCTCAGTAATCTCCACACCTTGTTCCCTTCTCTTTTTAGATCCAGCATTCTACAATTTCTGTCTCAACTCTCCCGTTTGTTTAGTGATATATCTTACTTTTGCTGTCTATTTATTGCACTCTGTTTTATTTCGGGTATTTGGAGATTTTTCTTCCTTCTTCCTGGCCTCTCTCCTCTCTTTAGCGGCTGCATCCAGCTCTGGTTCCAGTATGGTATATATTTCCTGTACGTCTCCTGTGGGATGCATTTCGAGATGGTGGCACAGATATGTTTAAAAGTTGTATTGATGTCATCATTCTTATTTGTTTGGCTAAACCCAGCATCAGTTACCTGGCCATAACTAAACCCAGCATCAGTTACCTGGCCATAACTAAGCCCAGCATCAGTTACCTGGCCATAACTAAACCCAGCATCAGTTACCTGGCCATAACTAAACCCAGCATCAGTTACCTGGCCATAACTAAACCCAGCATCAGTTACCTGGCCATAACTAAACCCAGCATCAGTTTCCTGGCCATAACTAAACCCAGCATCAGTTTCCTGGCCATAACTAAACTCAGCATCAGTTACCTGGCCATAACTAAACCCAGCATCAGTTTCCTGGCCATAACTAAAACCAGCATCAGTTTCCTGGCCATAACTAAGCCCAGCATCAGTTACCTGGCCATAACTAAACCCAGCCTCAGGTTCCTGGCCATAACTAAACCCAGCATCAGTTACCTGGCCATAACTAAACCCAGCATCAGGTTCCTGGCCATAACTAAACCCAGCATCAGTTTCCTGGCCATTACTAAACCCAGCATCAGTTTCCTGGCCATAACTAAACCCGGCCATAACTAAACCCAGCATCAGTTTCCTGGCCATAACTAAACCCAGCATCAGTTTCCTGGCCATAACTAAACCCAGCATCAGTTTCCTGGCCATAACTAAACCCATCATCAGTTTCCTGGCCATAACTAAACCCAGCATCAGTTTCCTGGCCATAACTAAACCCAGCATCAGTTTCCTGGCCATAACTAAACCCAGCATCAGTTTCCTGGCCATAACTAAACCCAGCATCAGTTTCCTGGCCATAACTAAACCCAGCATCAGTTTCCTGGCCATAACTAAACCCAGCATCAGTTTTCTGGCCATAACTAAACTAAGCATCAGTTTCCTGGCCATAACTAAACCCAGCATCAGTTACCTGGCCATAACTAAAACCAGCATCAGTTTCCTGGCCATAACTAAACCCAGCATCAGTTTCCTGGCCATAACTAAACCCAGCATCAGTTTCCTGGCCATAACTAAACCCAGCATCAGTTTCCTGGCCATAACGGTCCCAGTTAGCCTTTCTGAACTTCCATGATGGTTTTCTCCAAACCATCCTATCCCTCTGCAGTGTTTCAATTATTGTTAGGATAGGACGATGATCGCTTCTAACATCGTTCAAGACTTTAGTATTAGTGTTATCTACCATATCAAACCGATCCAAGTGTCAGATCGGGCCGGCTGGTGGTACCGTGTACTCTGTGCAAAACAGTTGGCGGGGCTTCCAGACTCTGGAGCAATGTAGGATTAGTAACATTTCACAGCTCTTCAATCTTCAGGCCTTTATTATTAAACTAGTGGTATCCAAGATTTGGCATGTGGCCTTGAAATCTACCACCAACTGTATTCTTTGACGAATGCTCAAATTCAGGTGTGACAAGTCTTGGATGTTGCAGGACAGTAAAAGTTATGTAGTATGTATTTTGTGTTATCTTTGCTCCATAACTTTATTGTTTATGGTCAATATCATTCACAGAATTGTTGGTTACAATGACTTGTGTATCATTCCTGACCAGGGTCATAATGCCCTGGCACTTGTTGCATTCGCACTTATTCTGTGTATTGCCTGTTTGCCTTTGTGGAAGTATTGTTTCCTGGAGTAGAGCTATGTGGATTTGATGGTCTTGTAGTGTTTTAGTTAGTTCAGTTGCTTTGTTTTGTAATCCGGCAATGTTCAGCTGTAGTATGTTAAGGTTTCCCCTTGCTAACTTCTCGCACAAAGCAGGGGAATTATCTCTGTTGTGCGGGCCTTGGTAACTGAGACGGCACCTAAGCTCGTTTGAAGAATGTTTATTGTTTCCTGGCATTGGAGTATTCAGTGTTTTGGTGCAAACTTCTGCCTCCAAAAGAGCACACTGGTTGTACCTTTCTCCATAGGTGATAGATGTATTTGGAGTTGCCATTTCCTTCCCTGGTCATTTGGAGGTTAGCTGCGTCGATGGGGGTGAGGTGGGGTGTCAGGTGGGGTTCACAGAGTACATTCCCTGCTTGCCAGGAGTGCTCTCGTTGCAGATCACACTTTTCGAATCTGTATTTAGACCTTTTCCCATGGCTGTGTCACATCCTACCCACTATGCCTTTATGATCTCCCCCACATCTTCCCACGCCAATGAGATTCAATGGTTCTCCCCCACCTCTCCACCTTTAAAGTCAGAGCGCAGTCCGACAATATTGCAATGTCAGATCACCCGGTGCTCTCGTTGCAGCTGGGATTTTAGGCTAGGTCCGGTTCCTCTCTAGGTGCCTCTACCATAATTGAATCCTTGGTAGAGGTCTCGTAGGTTGGACAAAGTAAGGTTGAGTAGAAAGACAGACGACAGATGAGATGAACATTTAAACCATGGGTGGGGTTTGAGTTGGTAACATCTTGAGCATATTCCACTCGTCGGTGGGTACTGCGCTGTCACCTTAAAGGTTCACAAACTGCTCCCCGCCTGGTTATACCACCAGGTAGTCGGTCGCCCCCATAGCAAACTCAGTAAACAACAGAGTTACCCACGAGAAGGTGTTGCTATGGACACGCTTGTGCAGGAGACACCATTTGCCAGAAGCTTGCAGTCAACTGCACAGCAGCTTCATCGGCAATCACTGCACCCTGGATGTGAGAGACATCAGCATTCATTTGATGTAGGCGGGACACTGTGCCCAGACCCTACATTGACCCCTAGATACATCAATAAAATTAATCAATTAATCAAAGCTTGTAAGCTCTTCTCAGTGCGGAGGCCATTTACAACATCCCACCAGCATGCACCGTCTTGGACTGCTCTTTCTATCTCTCTCCAGGTGTAATCATTTGACCTTAGTTCCTTCTGTCTCTCTCCAGGTGTAATCATTCAATCTTAGTTCCTTCTGTCTCTCTCCAGGTGTAATCATTTGACCTTAGTTCCTTCTGTCTCTCTCCAGGTGTAATCATTCAATCTTAGTTCCTTCTGTCTCTCTCCAGGTGTAATCATTCAATCTTAGTTCCTTCCGTCTCTCTCCAGGTGTAATCATTCAATCTTAGTTCCTTCTGTCTCTCTCCAGGTGTAATCATTCAATCTTAGTTCCTTCTGCCTCTCTCCAGGTGTAATCATTTAATCTTAGTTCCTTCTGCCTCTCTCCAGGTGTAATCATTCAATCTTAGTTCCTTCTGCCTCTCTCCAGGTGTAATCATTCAATCTTAGTTCCTTCTGTCTCTCTCCAGGTGTAATCATTCAATCTTAGTTCCTTCTGTCTCTCTCCAGGTGTAATCATTTAATCTTAGTTCCTTCTGTCTCTCTCCAGGTGTAATCATTTGACCTTAGTTCCTTCTGTCTCTCTCCAGGTGTAATCATTCAATCTTAGTTCCTTCTGTCTCTCTCCAAGTGTAATCATTTGACCTTAGTTCCTTCTGTCTCTCTCCAGGTGTAATCATTTGACCTTAGTTCCTTCTGTCTCTCTCCAGGTGTAATCATTTAATCTTAGTTCCTTCTGTCTCTCTCCAGGTGTAATCATTCAATCTTAGTTCCTTCTGTCTCTCTCCAGGTGTAATCATTTGACCTTAGTTCCTTCTGTCTCTCTGCAGGTGTAATCATTTGACCTTAGTTCCTTCTGTCTCTCTCCAGGTGTAATCATTCAATCTTAGTTCCTTCTGTCTCTCTCCAGGTGTAATCATTTGACCTTAGTTCCTTCTGTCTCTCTCCAGGTGTAATCATTTAATCTTAGTTCCTTCTGTCTCTCTCCAGGTGTAATCATTCAATCTTAGTTCCTTCTGTCTCTCTCCAGGTGTAATCATTTGACCTTAGTTCCTTCTGTCTCTCTCCAGGTGTAATCATTTAATCTTAGTTCCTTCTGTCTCTCTCCAGGTGTAATCATTTAATCTTAGTTCCTTCTTCCTCTCCAGGTGTAATCATTTGACCTCAGTTCCTTCTGTCTCTCTCCAGGTGTAATCATTCAATCTTAGTTCCTTCTGTCTCTCTCCAGGTGTAATCATTCAATCTTAGTTCCTTCTGCCTCTCTCCAGGTGTAATCATTTAATCTTAGTTCCTTCTGCCTCTCTCCAGGTGTAATCATTCAATCTTAGTTCCTTCTGCCTCTCTCCAGGTGTAATCATTCAATCTTAGTTCCTTCTGTCTCTCTCCAGGTGTAATCATTCAATCTTAGTTCCTTCTGTCTCTCTCCAGGTGTAATCATTTAATCTTAGTTCCTTCTGTCTCTCTCCAGGTGTAATCATTTGACCTTAGTTCCTTCTGTCTCTCTCCAGGTGTAATCATTTGACCTTAGTTCCTTCTGTCTCTCTCCAGGTGTAATCATTCAATCTTAGTTCCTTCTGTCTCTCTCCAGGTGTAATCATTTGACCTTGGTTCCTTCTGTCTCTCTCCAGGTGTAATCATTTAATCTTAGTTCCTTCTGTCTCTCTCCAGGTGTAATCATTCAATCTTAGTTCCTTCTGTCTCTCTCCAGGTGTAATCATTTGACCTTAGTTCCTTCTGTCTCTCTCCAGGTGTAATCATTTGACCTTAGTTCCTTCTGTCTCTCTCCAGGTGTAATCATTCAATCTTAGTTCCTTCTGTCTCTCTCCAGGTGTAATCATTTGACCTTAGTTCCTTCTGTCTCTCTCCAGGTGTAATCATTTAATCTTAGTTCCTTCTGTCTCTCTCCAGGTGTAATCATTCAATCTTAGTTCCTTCTGTCTCTCTCCAGGTGTAATCATTTGACCTTAGTTCCTTCTGTCTCTCTCCAGGTGTAATCATTTAATCTTAGTTCCTTCTGTCTCTCTCCAGGTGTAATCATTTAATCTTAGTTCCTTCTTCCTCTCCAGGTGTAATCATTTGACCTTAGTTCCTTCTGTCTCTCTCCAGGTGTAATCATTCAATCTTAGTTCCTTCTGTCTCTCTCCAGGTGTAATCATTTAATCTTAGTTCCTTCTCCCATTCTCTTCTCCGTGTATTTTTTGGCCTTCCGTCTTTATCTTCCTTTCATTGATGATATCCTGTGAGAGTATGGCTGGCTAGTCTATGCCTTCCGTAGTGTATGTCCTATCCAGACCCATTTTCTTTGTTTAATTTGTTTACCCAGTGACCGTTGTTGGCTCCTTTCCCATTGGTCTTCATTCCTCACCATGTTCTTACACTTTATGCCCATTATCCTTTGAAAGTATTTAACGAAGGACTAGAGTCTTTGTTGTACAGCTTTCGTTGTTCTGTATGTCTTCATGGTACGGATTAAAGATCTTCATCATGGGCAAAGAACAGCACACATTGAAATGATTAGCAAATCACATCAATGAAAAATCACATACAGGAATTTATCAAATTGAGAGTGACCTTGATCTAACAACATTATTTATATTTTGTTGTTGTTTCGAATGCCCACAATGAGTAGGTTACTCTTATGTACGCCCTGAAAAGGGCGTTAAGTGACAGGTTGCAGTAGCTTTCCTCACATCCCGATGAAGGTGGACCAGGATCCTCCAGGTGGTTATGCTATGTTTGGCCTCATCTGCGTGTTGCTCACTCACTACTTTGGAGATCACGTTGAACCACACCTAGTTAGCCAGATTGTTGTCCTCGATAACAGCCCATTTCCAAGATGACCAACGAGGAGGTCAGGCGAGGGTCTTGGCCAGTATATTTCTCCTGATCCTGGCTAACATTCTCTGATCAGTGTGTTTTGCCTGACCAGACGTTAGCCTCATTGTCACTATTTATACTTTAAAAAATCTACTGAAGACGGATGTGTGGGACCGAAAGGTGCAAATATCGCAGTCAAACTGTAAACTAGTGACACAACGCATTTCGTTCTTTGTACTACTTCCTTCTACTTACAAAGCCTTGCTCAGGGCTTAGCAGCGGGAGATTGAGAACGAATGCAGAAGAAGATGAAGAAGATTCTCGAAAAATACATTTAAAAAATAGTACATTGTGTTTTCAAGAAAAAGAAGAAGAAGGAGAAGAAGAAGAAAGAGAAGAAGGAAAAATACGAAGTAGAAGTAGAAAAGAAGGAAGAATACAGGGAAGGTCATAAAGATGCAAATGTGTGTTTTTCATTGTGACATGTCACATACAATTGACTGACCTTCACAGTTTTCACAGTTTGATATATAGCCCTCGTTACAGTCGCACTGGATGTGTAAACTGTTATCACAGTTGTGTGAGTAAACATAACATGTAGTACTTCCATTGTTTTCGATTGTCCCTGTCAGGGTATGTGAAAGAATATTTAATTTTTATCTCCTGTGATAATATCTATAAACACTTTATCATATAACTGTAATGGGACCAAGATGCTGAGCAGTGCATGAGCTGTAGCAGTCAGAGACCCATAACTGACTGCTTGCATCAGGGCCAGCAAGCCAGAGCTGCCAAGACCCTTCTACCCTTCCACGTGGTGGATAACCTCCCCCTATTTCCTGTGGCAATGCATTCCAAGCATTCACCAATCTCTGACTAAAAGAATATTTCATAATATCTAACTTAACTTAACTTAACGTCTGTATACTGGTTTAGAAGACTCTGTAGAATCTGTATACAACCAGTTTCATTTACATTACCTTGCTCTAAAAGCTATGCGCATCCAATTTATTCTTAAATGCATTAACTGTCTCTGCCTCCACTACCTCCTGTGGTAGTGCATTCCAAGCATTCACCACTCTCTGGCTGAAAAAAAATTTCCTAATATCTAATCTGAACCTCTCTTTAGTTAATTTGTAGCTATGCCCTCTTGTTCTTGTGGGTGGCTGTTTTTTTTAAAACTTGTTATAGTCTAATTTATCCATTCCTCTGATCATCTTATAAACCTGTATTAAGTCACCTTGAATTATTCTCTTTTCTAGACACTGTAAACTGATTTTTCTTAGTCTTTTCTCATAACTGTAATTCTGGAATCCCACTATTAGTTAGTTGCTCTTCTTTGTATCCGTTCCAGCATGTTTATATCCCATCTATGATAAGAACTCTACACCTGTAGACAGTACTCAAATCTAGGTCTAACTAATGCTTTATACAGTTTGACTATCACTTCCTTGCTACTATGTTTAATATGTCTTTAATACCTAACATTGCATTTGCCTTATTCCCTTCTACCTGACTTGCTCACTCACCTTACCTGTGTGAACTATTATAACTACTAAGTCCCTTTCTTTTTCTATCATTCTAATATTGTTCTCGCTCATTCTGTAATTATGTACCTCAGTCAGCTCTTACATACCTCAGTTACCCTTATGTACCTCAGCCAGCCCTTACATATGTCAGCCAGCCCTTACACACCTCAGCCAGCCCTTACATACCTCAGCCAGCCCTTACACACCTCAGTTAGCCCTTACATACCTACTGAAGTAATGATTCAGAACCTTGTTAATGAGACCTCAGATAACTATCTAAAGTACTGAGTGGGAAAAAAGCAGCGGATGTTCTAATCCAAAATTATGCAGAAACATGTAGAAATAAAAACAGATTTAGAAAGGAAATTTATCACAGAAGAATATCTTAGGAGAGTATACCCACCAAAAACATGGATACACGTATATACAGATGGCTCATCTAACAAAGTCACATCCAATGGAGGTGGAGGGGTCTATTACAGACTAAGAAATGGAGAAGAAAAAACTCGAGTATTAACAACAGGAACATACTCCAATAACTTCCGTGCAGAAGCAGAAGCACTGAGCTTAGCTTGTAATCCAAGATAAAGATATCCACCAAGAAAACATAGTATTCCTGACACAGCTCTCAGCAGAACACCCAAGGTTGGTCATACATTGGATCCCATCTCACTGAAATATTGAAGGGAATGAAGCTGCAGAGAAACAAGCAAAGAGTGGAGGAGCATCTCCACAAACAGACCGAAGTATCACATATAATGAGGCCAAGACCATAATTAAAGTAAACTTCAGGTTAAATGGGCTGATCAACACCCCGACTTCCGAAAAGAAGACAGCTACTATAACTTAACTAGAGAAGAGCAAGTCATCATCTTTAGACTGAGAACGGGGCATAACAAACTCAAGGTCATCTTTACAACAAAATGAGGATTGGGACAGATGACAGGTGCCCATGTGGGGAGCCTATTTTGACTGTAGAACACATCCTACAAATCTGCACGCTCACCCTGGAAAAGAGAGAACAATACTGGCCTCGTGAGACAGATATGAGACAAAAGCTCTATGGAGATAAAACAGCCTTACAAACAACAATGTCCTTTGTAAGAGAAACCGGGATCTTGATCTGAGGAGGAACGAAGAAGAAGAAGAAGATAACTATCTCACAGCTGAAATCCCTGCTTCCGTCTTCATTCTCGTACTGGATCATGTTGTCCTGTATATCACACTCTGCTCAGCAACATGCTATGGGGTTACACTGATTTTACCACTTTGGAAGATGGGCATCCATTAGAGCTAGGACAATCGGCCATCCTACATTGCAAATGAAGGATAAATGCAAGAGGGACATGAAGTCCTGCAACATCCCGTTCTAGGGCTGGGAAAAAAATTGTTAAAGATCGAGCTGTTTGGAGATAGGCAGTTAGAAGGGGCATTGTGGCAGCTGACCGTTATAGAGGCCTTTTGGCTGTAGACAAAAAAGATTGAAGAGATCGGAGAACACCCCGGCAATCCAGTATACTCAGCATGGTTGCATGATCTGTGGCAGGGACTGTCATTTGCTGATCAGCATTTACAGTCATAGCAGACAGTGTCAAAATACAGGAGACAGAGTTGGCTAAACTCACAGGGTGCCACACGCATGGTCTACAGATACTGAGTTGCCAATGAACACTTTGGAAAAATATAGCAGTAAAATATTTAAAAATCTGACGTACCTTTAGCACAGCCTTGGGAACAATCCGGATTACCAAAGAACTCCTGCAGGCACTGACATGTGTGCCCTTTCTCTGTGCTGATGCATTGGGTGTTTTTACCGCAAGGAGAAGGCGTCTTTAGAATCTCGTTGTGTCCGCGGCATTCATGGATTTCAGTGCAGTCAGCTGTTCGCCATTGGCTGCCAATCTATGGAAGACAACAGATGGACTCTCATCACCATGGGAGAATGACGTGTTTTCAGGACAGCCTGGCTAACGAGGTGGGGGATTGACGTGATCTCTGTAGTGGTGAGTAACATGCAGATGAAGCCAAACATAACACAACCGCCTGGAGAACACCAGTCCATCTTCATCAGAACTTTTTGGATGTGATACAAGCTACTGAAGCAATATATATAAAAAAATTAGAGAACAAATTTAGAGTGATCCAGGCCTTGCTTGAGAGACGTTTGGTCAGAATCCCTGTCCGAAACCGATATATGCAAAATCTCCCCGATTCTGACATACGACAATTATCATTGGTGCATCATGCAGTAATCTATGCAAACAAGGCAACACACAAATGGGCAAAATATACTGACCAGACAATGTTAGTCAGGGTCAGGTAGGTTTACTCATCAAGACCCACTCCACACGTCCATACTGTTCTTCCTGGAAACAGGCTGTTTCATGACAGTCTGGTTAACGAGGGGGGATCAACAGGATCCCCGTGGTAGTGAGCGTAACGCAGATTAAGTCAACCAAAGCAAAACCGTCTAGAGAACCCTGGTCCATCTTCATCAGCCTGCTCTGGATGTAATTGAACTTAACTTAACTTCTTTATACTTGTTTAGAAGACTCTGCAGAGTCTGTATACAACCAGTTTCTTTTACATTTCCTTAATCTAAAAACTATGCGCATCCAATCTATTCTTGAATGCATTATTTGACCCTGCCTCCACTAGTTCTTGTGGCAATTTATTTCAAGCATTCCTAATATTTAAACTGAACCTTTCTTTAATTAATTTGTAGCTGTGCCCTCTTGTTCTTGTAAGCAGCTGTATTTTATTTTTTAAATGGTTATAGTCTAATTTATCTGTTTCGTTGATTATCTTTTAAACCAGTATTAAGTCACCTTGAATTCTTCTCTTTTCTAGACGATGTATGTTAGTTTCTCTGAGTCTGTGAGGAAAGCTACTGCAACCCGCCACTTAACGCCCTTTTCAGGATGCACAGAAGATTGTAGCTACTCATCGTGAACATTCAACACCAATTTAATTCACAATCTACAAGAAATAAATTTCTTACTGGATGATTCTGGCCTTCTGAAGAGCAACCACAGCGAGATAGAGGGATGCATTCTGTCACACTGTACACGTAACCTTGGTTACAAATGCAAGCAAAACTCTCGTCGTTACCATAACTAGCTCTGCTTTCGAGCGTTACGATTGGATGGTCACAGGTTGGCTGGGCAAATTTTCGAGTGAATCTGAACTGTTCGTTGGAACCACAATCTTGAAGGAGAATAAATACAAGTAGGATTAGATGTGTTATTCTCATTGGTGAAAGATCACGTGTTAGAAGAATGAATAAATGATAGGTTTAAAGGTATATAGACTTGTAGCGTCCCAAGCAACATACGAGGGGAAGTCAGTAAATGGGCCACAAATGGCTGCTGATTAAAAACTAAATGAGATAAAACTTGTAAGCCCTTTATTATTACACTTACATTGTCCAGAGTAGTCCGCCAGGGTTGTTGTGTATGACTAGGACAAGAATAGCACCACTGTCCCACAGAGAGCATGTCGTAAAATGCGACTAATAGTGTGACATGGCATAACACCGACTCATGGTTAGGTGGTTTGTTAAGAGCAAGTAGTGGGTCTACTTTTCTCTAATGTTTGAGTCTATTTAGATAGACTCGCACATCGGTTAGCTACCCTCTGCTGCGATTGTCCTACTGCAGTGGAGTAATAAGCTGCTCGAACTAGCCCGTTAAGCAGGAAAGCCTCCTCCCGTATACATCTAGCTCACGCCAGATCTGGTACAAGCACAGGGGCATATAACCCTGTAGAAGTACACGTCGACTTGGATTTAAACATTATCCTTTATTTCTCCACATAATTTCCATCAACATCGATACGCTTATCCCATCGCTTTATCGGTGCACCAAAACCTGCAGCATGGAAGTCTGTGGTCTGCTGTCTCGGCCAAATTTGCACTTCACGTTCAACCTCTTCATCATTCTCGAAACGTCTCCGCCAAGTTGGGTTTTTAGTGCACCAAACAGGTAAATGTTGCTCAAGGCTGTAAGGTGGATGTTCAAATATTTGTCACTCCAATTAATAAAAATACAATACAACAGCACGCTGTTCTAAGCAAGAAGTCTAACAAAATTAATGCTGGAGACGGATGGAATAGTTACTGGGCGCATAACACAGTGCAATGCACCCTGTCTCATAAAGATAGTTACAGACATGAATTTGTTGGGGAAGTTGATGCTAATGTCTGATGGTAAACATGAACTAGAATTAAAACTTCCCGGCTACCCAATCTTTCCACTTTCTCAAATGATAAAGATATCCCGTAGCAGACTGTTGTCTGAGGAAATGGTATTGCAAATTTTGTACTAAGCCTCTGCTTCTTCTTCTTCTTCTTCGTTCGTTCTCAATCTCCCGCTACCAAACCCTGAAAGGGCTTAAGTAGCAAAATGTAGTCCAGAGAACGGAATGCGTTGTTATAGTTTACAGCCTGGCTGCGATATTTGCACCTTTCGGTCGAACACATCCGACTTCAGCACGTGGAGGTGTAGAAGGGTCTTGGCAGTTATGGTTCGCTGGCCCTGGCGCTAGCAGTTAGCTATAGGTCGCTGACCACTGCAGCTCATGTGCTGCTCAGCATCTTGATCCCCCTCTAATGAGATAGACTCTCCTGTTCCTTGTCTCTTGTCTTTTCTCCCGTAATAGTAATCCTAGTGTTTTCATTTCTGATGTCTGTAATATGCTTCATATATATGAGCAACAGTTGTTAAGTAACATCAATTTTTGTTAACATTTTACAAGATTGCGAACCAAAAATTGTGTCTCTCTTATTGTTCAACAGTCCTCATGCAGTTGTCCACCCGTTCACTAACTTAGGATTCCCTTTAAAAAAAAAATTTTTTTAGTGTGACCTTACTCCTTGGTGTTGTTGGTCATTAATTTTGTCTTTCCAGTGTTTATCTCCATACCATACTCCAACAACGCCAAGGGCTTCAACAGCAGGATAAAAGCTAATGGTCAGGAACTCGAAGTGGTTGACAGTTTTACTGTGGTTTTTATTTTGCGCCTGTCGGCCCAGTGCATCCGACTTCAGCATGTTTGACCGTTTTAAATATCTAGGGTCGATTGTCAGTGATGAAGGATCAAAATGTGAAATATTGGCCAGAATAGCACAGACAATAGCAGCGCTTGCACAGCTTAACAAAATCTGGCAAGATAAACGGTTAGCACTACGCACGAAAATCAGATTAATGCGTACACTGGTCCTGTCAATATTTCTCTATGCGTGTGAGACATGGACAGTTACAGCTGACCTTCAACAAAGGATACAAGCCTTGGCGATGAGACGTTTCCTAAAACTTGTAAACGTCACGTACAAAGATCGAGTTACAAACGAGGAAATCCAAAATGGAATTACAACGGCAATAGGGCCTTTTGAAGACCTCTTGGCAACTGTCAAAAGAAGGAAACTCGCTTGGTACGGTCACATATCGAGATCAAATGGTCTTGCAAATACAATCCTCCACGGAAAGGTGCATGGCAGACGACGAAGAGGCTGTCCCAAATAGAGATGGGAGGACAACATAAAAGAATGGACCAATCTCCGACCAGAAGAGGCACAGGCAGCAGCCGCTGACAGAGAAGGGTAGCGTGGTCCTGTGAGGATGTCTTCATGTGTGCCCTAATGTCCTCACCAGTTACGGGATGACCTGACCTTACTCCAATTTGGACCATCTCCATTACCTCGTTGTCAGCTGCCTTGGGACCCATCTGCTATACACGATCCACTTAGGTACTGAGGTCATCATGGACAATTTTGAGAGCAGTGCTGTGACATGTTGAAATCTACGGCTATTTCATCTATAGTGGCTCGCCTGTGGTCACGGACTGACTAGCTGGTTGACCAGTTTTACAGAGCAGACTGGCTAAGAAGATGGGATCGAAGAGGGGAGGCTAACCCAGTACCCAAAAATGTCTGTTAAAGCTGGATGTGTCGGACTGAAAGGTGCAAATAATGCAGTCAAGCTGTAAACTATTCCGTTTTTCAGACTATATCCTGCTACTTGCAAAGCCCTTTTCAGGACTTGATAATGTGAGTTTGAGTATGAAGGCTATGGGTTGCTGTCCGTTGCAGCTTATGTACTGCTCAGCATCTTGATCTCTGCACTGGTAGCGAGTAGTCGGCATAAAACAGTGTTGCTTTCTTGCCAAACTAATGCTCAGATGCCTAAACAGTGTTGACAGCTGATAAGTCATAACATGAGCTTTCTGACACCTAGTCTCGATTTCTTTATCGAAAAAAATATTGCCTAAATACCTGAACTCATGCACCTGTTGATACAATTATAAATATGTACTGTAAAAATACGGACAACAATATTCAAGACTTACGTTTTGGACATTTTGCAATAAGTGAAGCGATGACTTGAGTATGGTTGGCTAGCGGCTTCAAGGTCTCAAAGGACAAATATGAGCAGATGTCAAACTTGCCAGAACACAAATCATGTAAACATGTTTCCTAAAGACAGAAAGAAAATAAATCAGCACCTCATCTGTTTATTTATCTCGTTAGTTTACAACGTCATCATACCGAGTTACAATTTTCAGACCCTGGTAGGCCCCCTACAGGCACTGGATCAATCAGCTACCCACCTTGGCTTGCACATCTTCTGGATGAAGACAAAAATCCAAAACCTCAGCAGGGGCCCGTCTGCGCAGAGCATCACCGGGAACGACAAGCCGTTGCAGCCACCGAGGACTTCGTCTACCTCGGCAGCAAGCAGTCCATTGACGCACACAGCAGTCACGACATTACCTGCAGGATGGGCTTAGCGACTTCATCCATGCACTCGCTTCGCAGAGTCTGCCTGGAGACACGCATGGACACGGTAATTTGACCCGATGAGCCCTGGTCGCCTAACCGTACTATTATTTATTTGAGGAGCTGTAATCTTCATTCCTGTGATATCTGCTTTGTAGGGTAGTTAATATTTTCAACACAGGTCAAACTTAATTTACTTAACTCAACTTCTTTATACTGGTTTAGAACACTCTACAAAGTATGTATACAACCAGTTTCTTGGAAGGTGGTTTTTACCGATGTGTGAGTCCATCTTAATAGACTCAAACACTAGAGCTAAGTAGACCCGCAGCCAGTTAGGTGCCATCTAAAGCTGCTCTTAACAAACCAACAGGGGAAAGATACAAAAAACTTGGGTAGATTTTTAATTTTGTCTGGGCAGTGGCCGTCAAGCCTACTCTTTTTTATTTTCAACTGCCAAGGAATTTTTAATGTGGTCGACACTGAACACTGAACACAGGAATCCGATCTCACTACCCAGGGGAACTTTTACCAGATGACCCACATGAAAAAAAATCCCAGTCTCCACCATGACTCAAACACATGACCTCCGATACCCGAAGCGGACACCCTTCCTCGAGACCACTGAGTCCCCAGTTTGTTAATGATAACATAATGTATGGGATAATCAACATGTTTATAAGCGTCTGTTTAGTGGACATAGTGACACTTGGGTGTTTCAATATTGGTGCCAAATGGTAGTGCACTTTGTTTGTGTTTTGAATTAAAATGTAGATTGCTGAACTAGAAACGTAGTTCCAGTCCAGACGAAGGTGTTCTACAATCAAGGCATCAGGAAGGTGAAGAGCAGATGGAAGAAGTGTATCACCTTGCAGGGTGAATACATAGAGAAGGACTAAAGTTCACACCTATTTCCAGGTAAGTGCCTTGACTCCTTCATAATTAGTGCAAAACGTTTCAACCCTCTTTTGTACTTTTTGATGTTAAAATTCTCCGTTTCTCTTTGAACACTGTTTCCGCCATCGCAATTCAACCTCGTAAATCTTTCAAACAACAAGGACTAATGATTTGCCCAAATATGGAATTTTGGTTACTTGTTTGATGTGCTGGCCTTGGTTCTCTTGCAATAGTCATAACCTTCGTCTTCCTTATATTTATCTTTACTCCATAGTTCTTTGCTGTGCTGCTAATTATGTTGAGTAAGTCTGAACTCATTCTATCTCCTCGACTACGAGCAGATCATCTGCGAGTTTGATAGTTTTCAAACATTTTGCCATCGACAATTACCCCCATGTCAACTACTGATGGACTGATCCATCATTTTCTTTGAGTAAGCATTAACTAATCCAGGGGATTACATAACATCACTGTTTCATTCCATCCTTAAATGGATTTTGTCTGCCATTCCCTAGCTCCCTTATATTATGTCAGTTCAATTGCCATCTCCCCATCTAAGGTCGGCTGCAATGAATCTCCAGTGTACTCTATCTCTTGCCGTAATGGTGCAATCTGAGAGGCTTTTTCCAGTTCATCTCATGATGCTGTCCACCCCCTGCTGCCTCTTGAATGACTGCCATCTACTTTACCCTCTAGTACGGTCTTCAACGAGGAGGTATGTCATGTTATATATCAAAATAACGTAACTGTCTAACCCTGATTTTGATCATTAATTCTAATTTCACCTCAAACTATTTCAATACCTCCAAATTTGTTTTCTTCTCTTTTCAAGACATGCAATCCAACAATCTTCTGTATACCCACATTTCAAAGGCTTCAGTCCTCTTTTCCAACTTATTATTCAGTGTCCATGTTTCCGCGTCATAAAGTAGTGACGGGTATACATAACACCTGACAATTCTCATTTTCAAATTATAACTGATCTGTTTGGATGTCAGTATGTGTCACATGTTGCCAAATACCATCTTGGTCATGCCTATTCTCTTTCTGATTTCTCTTTCACATCTGACTTCTTCCGTTATTATATGACCTAGATAGGAGAAACACCGTACCTGTTCCAGTAGTTGATCATTTATTTTTATCTACAAGTAATATGGACATATATTAGACATAAATTGGGAACTAACTAACCCTGTAGCATGTTTGCTTCATAACAATTGCTATATTTAAGTCTGTTACACCAATTGAAGTAACTTTCATATGTTTGTAATAAAGGCACTGGGTCCGGTTTCTTAACTTCATTATACTGGTTTAGAAGGCTCTATAGAGTCTGTATACAACCAATTTATTTCACTTCATGGATACCAAAAAATACTGTAAGCATCCAATCTATTTTTGAATGCATCGGCTGACTCTGCTTTCCCTACATCTTGCGGCAATGCAGTCCAAGAATTCACCACTCTCTGACTTAAAAAAATACTTCCTAATCTTGACATGTCTTTAAACAATTTGTAGCTGTGCCGTGCCCTCTTGTTCTTGTAGCCGGTCGTACTTTGAAAAACTTGATATAGTCTAATCTATCCTTTCCATTTATTAATGTATACACTTGTATTATGTCACCTCGAATTCTACTTTGTTCGAGGCACTGAAGACCAGTCTTTTTTAATCTTTCCTCATAACTATAAGTCTGAAACTCCACGATAATTTTTGTAGCTCTTTTTTGTACCCTTTCCATCATGTTTATATCCACTCTATTATATGGACTCCACACCTGAACACAGTACTCCAATTTAGGTCTCATTAATGATTTATATAACTTGACTATTACTTCCTTGCTCTTATGTGAAATGTTTCTTTTTATCATGCCCAACATGGCTGTAGTCTTTTTCACTGCCACCTGGACTTGCTCCCGCCCCTTTCCTGTATGATCTATTATAACTCCTAGGTCTCTTACCTTTTTTATTGTCCTAATATTGTTCCATCCTATCCCGTAATTATATTCATTATTTGATCTTCCCATGTGGAGTACTGTACATTTTTTCCATTTGAACACGCCTCGTACATACATGTTTTCTTGTCACTTTTCCCAAATATCATAGTCTTTGTTTTCTTTATGTTTATGTCTAATACAAACTCTTGACTTATTTTGTATGTGACTGACGTACAAAGTGTGAACCATTTTAAGGGTTGGTTGGTCAATAAAGATTTTCTGGAAGACTTCAAACTGTTTCAGGAAATTCGATGGAGAGCCTTCCTACAATCAGCTACAAAGAAGAGCTCAATACCACGCTTACCTTCTTTACTGAAAAATATTCTTCCAGAATTACACAGTTTGATACCAAATCTTCATCACATCTGTCTGCTGGTGCTGGCCTAGGCTGTGGAGTGGTGTCTGTGGCACGAGTGGTTTCTGGTTCGCGAGTTGTTTTTGGACCACGAGAGGTTTGTGGTTTGCGAGGTGTTTCTGGACCACGAGAGGGTTCGAGTTCACCAGGTGTTTCTGGACCACGAGAGGATTGTGGTTTGCGAGGTGTTTCTGGACCACGAGAGGTTTCTAGTTCGCCAGGTGTTTCTGGTCCACGAGAGGTTTGTGGTTTGCGAGGTGTTTCTGGACCACGAGAGGTTTCTAGTTCGCCAGGTGTTTCTGGTCCACGAGAGGTTTGTGGTTTGCGAGGTGTTTCTGGACCACGAGAGGTTTCTAGTTCGCCAGGTGTTTCTGGACCACGAGAGGTTTGTGGTTTGCGAGGTGTTTCTGGACCACGAGAGGTTTCTAGTTCACCAGGTGTTTCTGGTCCACGAGAGGTTTGTGGTTTTCGAGGTGTTTCTGGACCACGAGAGGTTTCGAGTTCACCAGGTGTTTCTGGACCACGAGAGGATTGTGGTTTGCGAGGTGTTTCTGGACCACGAGAGGTTTCTAGTTCGCCAGGTGTTTCTGGTCCACGAGAGGTTTGTGGTTTGCGAGGTGTTTCTGGACCACGAGAGGTTTCTAGTTCGCCAGGTGTTTCTGGTCCACGAGAGGTTTGTGGTTTGCGAGGTGTTTCTGGACCACGAGAGGTTTCTAGTTCGCCAGGTGTTTCTGGTCCACGAGAGGTTTGTGGTTTGCGAGGTGTTTCTGGACCACGAGAGGTTTCGAGTTCACCAGGTGTTTCTGGACCACGAGAGGTTTGTGGTTTGCGAGGTGTTTCTGGACCACGAGAGGTTTCTAGTTCACCAGGTGTTTCTGGTCCACGAGAGGTTTGTGGTTTTCGAGGTGTTTCTGGACCACGAGAGGTTTCTAGTTCGCCAGGTGTTTCTGGTCCACGAGAGGTTTGTGGTTTGCGAGGTGTTTCTGGACCACGAGAGGGTTCGAGTTCGCCAGGTGTTTCTGGACCACGAGAGGTTTGTGGTTTGCGAGGTGTTTCTGGACCACGAGAGGTTTCTAGTTCGCCAGGTGTTTCTGGTCCACGAGAGGTTTGTGGTTTGCGAGGTGTTTCTGGACCACGAGAGGTTTCTAGTTCGCCAGGTGTTTCTGGTCCACGAGAGGTTTGTGGTTTGCGAGGTGTTTCTGGACCACGAGAGGTTTCTAGTTCGCCAGGTGTTTCTGGTCCACGAGAGGTTTGTGGTTTGCGAGGTGTTTCTGGACCACGAGAGGTTTCTAGTTCGCCAGGTGTTTCTGGACCCCTAGAGGTTTGTGGTTTGCGAGGTGTTTCTGGACCACGAGAGGTTTCGAGTTCACCAGGTGTTTCTGGACCACGAGAGGTTTGTGGTTTGCGAGGTGTTTCTGGACCACGAGAGGTTTCTAGTTCACCAGGTGTTTCTGGACCACGAGAGGTTTCTAGTTCGCCAGGTGTTTCTGGTCCACGAGAGGTTTGTGGTTTGCGAGGTGTTTCTGGACCACGAGAGGTTTCTAGTTCGCCAGGTGTTTCTGGTCCACGAGAGGTTTGTGGTTTGCGAGGTGTTTCTGGACCACGAGAGGTTTCTAGTTCGCCAGGTGTTTCTGGACCCCTAGAGGTTTGTGGTTTGCGAGGTGTTTCTGGACCACGAGAGGTTTCGAGTTCACCAGGTGTTTCTGGACCACGAGAGGTTTGTGGTTTGCGAGGTGTTTCTGGACCACGAGAGGTTTCTAGTTCACCAGGTGTTTCTGGTCCACGAGAGGTTTGTGGTTTTCGAGGTGTTTCTGGACCACGAGAGGTTTCTAGTTCGCCAGGAGTTTCTGGTCCACGAGAGGTTTGTGGTTTGCGAGGTGTTTCTGGACCACGAGAGGGTTCGAGTTCGCCAGGTGTTTCTGGACCACGAGAGGTTTGTGGTTTGCGAGGTGTTTCTGGACCACGAGAGGTTTCTAGTTCGCCAGGTGTTTCTGGTCCACGAGAGGTTTGTGGTTTGCGAGGTGTTTCTGGACCACGAGAGGTTTCTAGTTCGCCAGGTGTTTCTGGTCCACGAGAGGTTTGTGGTTTGCGAGGTGTTTCTGGACCACGAGAGGTTTCTAGTTCGCCAGGTGTTTCTGGACCCCTAGAGGTTTGTGGTTTGCGAGGTGTTTCTGGACCACGAGAGGTTTCGAGTTCACCAGGTGTTTCTGGACCACGAGAGGTTTGTGGTTTGCGAGGTGTTTCTGGACCACGAGAGGTTTCTAGTTCACCAGGTGTTTCTGGTCCACGAGAGGTTTGTGGTTTTCGAGGTGTTTCTGGACCACGAGAGGTTTCTAGTTCGCCAGGTGTTTCTGGTCCACGAGAGGTTTGTGGTTTGCGAGGTGTTTCTGGACCATGAGAGGGTTCGAGTTCGCCAGGTGTTTCTGGACCACGAGAGGTTTGTGGTTTGCGAGGTGTTTCTGGACCACGAGAGGTTTCTAGTTCACCAGGTGTTTCTGGACCACGAGAGGTTTGTGGTTTGCGAGGTGTTTCTGGACCACGAGAGGTTTCGAGTTCACCAGGTGTTTCTGGACCACGAGAGGTTTGTGGTTTGCGAGGTGTTTCTGGACCACGAGAGGTTTCTAGTTCGCCAGGTGTTTCTGGACCACGAGAGGTTTGTGGTTTGCGAGGTGTTTCTGGACCACGAGAGGTTTCTAGTTCACCAGGTGTTTCTGGACCACGAGAGGTTTGTGGTTTTCGAGGTGTTTCTGGACCACGAGAGGTTTCTAGTTCATCAGGTGTTTCTGGACCACGAGAGGTTTGCGGTTGGCGAGGTGTTTCTGGACCACGAGAGGTTTCTAGATCGCCAGGTGTTTCTGGACCACGAGAGGTTTGTGGTTTGCGAGGTGTTTCTGGGCCACGAGAGGTTTCTAGTTCACCAGGTGTTTCTGGACCACGAGAGGTTTGCGCTTGGCGAGGTGTTTCTGGACCACCAGTTGTTTTTGTGGTCTCTGGGCTTGGGGTATTAGGAGCTGGGGCAGGAGTTTTTTCCGTAGTGCTTTGTGAGGTCTGGGTACTTGGTGCGCGAACGGTTGAAGCAGGATTTGTTGGTTTTGGAGTAGAAGTTACAGGTGAGCTTGTAGTTGGAGCTGCTGTACTCGATGGTTGATCAGGCACGTGCGACTTACAACTGCACAAAAGGATAACACATTTTGTTAATCAACTTATTTTTAAAATACATTTTTTGTACAAAAGGAAGTTAAAAGTAAGCCAAAATATATTTCCCATGAGTAGAGTATGCCACGTTGTAATTTTAACAAAAATTATTCTACATAGATAAAGAACGCTAAACAGTGGTTCACAAGCCCCATTTGGCCTTTATGGGGCTTGAAGTTTTGAAACACCCTAGAGTGTTTCTTTCAACTAAGAGGAGGCTGATAAATACACTGTTTATTCCTACATTGTGTTACCAATGTCAATCTTCGTTCTTACTAGAAACATATATGAGTAAGATCCAGAGCTGTATGATGTGCAGTGTGAGAAGTGCAGCCAGAAAGACAATCCGTGACCGAATCCGCATCGCCACGCTGAGGTAGATAGTGGGGACAAACCCAGTTAGTGCCTATACTGACACCCAGCAAATTTAAATGGTTGGATCATTTAGTCAGAATGCATTATGACCAGCCTGCAGCAAGGTTTATGGTCCACTGAGCAAGAGGTGGACTTGGATGTCGGTGGATGACTAAGGTGTCTCTGACACTCTCAGGAAGTTACACCTAACAACAACACAAGCCTCCCACTTGGCAATAACAAGAAATCTACGCATCTTGTCTCTTTGCGATGCCTCATGTAAGGGCAGTAGGACAAAAGAAGAAGAAGAAGGGATTTGTAGAAATATGTTAGTTGAGTTTTTTTGCATTACAATTACTAAAAAAGGCAATTAAAAAACAGTATTTATTATCATTCTGCCCGCCCCTCCCTCAACCGGAGGTTACACAATACCTCTACCAACCTCGTATTCTCAGCACAGAATAGACAGCTGGACACAGTCAGAAGCCTCGGTGGCATGAAACAGGGAGTTTGACATGGACAGACACGAAAAGCTTGACACAAACATTGGTCTAACACACTCCTCGCGGCCCTCATCCCAAGGCTGTGGAGTACATGGCTCCACCTGGGGAGTCTGTAGGGATTTTGATCGACATGCTACGCATGGACATAACCTCAGCAGTTGGACTTGGTAGTGGTTAATCGACGCAAGTGGCCTTTGACGCCCACGCGAACATTATTATCTGTGTATGTGATGTAGACTTCATTGTCTCCTGTTTTTTCACTCTACTTGGCCAATCCGTCTGTGTATACATATGTCCAGGAGTTGCTAGAATACTGTCTTTTGAGTTAATGAAAAATGGGGATTTTTTGTTCTGTTTCCGACTGCTCACATTTCTTCATTATCCTTCAAAATTGTCCTGGCTCCGTATCCATGGTTATAAAATTAGTACTTCGCACTTTTTGGTTTTGAGGATGTTGGTATGCTGCTTTGACCAACATGAGTCTGTTATTGACATCCAAGTAAGTAACTCCCAAATTAAAGTGATAACAATCAGGTATTATGAATATTCGCCATTACTGCTTGACGTAGAAATGTGGACAATTAAGAAACGATTGGAGAAGAGAATGAATGCCTTTGAAATGTGGAGGAACGAGGGAAGAAAAGAAAACAGACATGTAAGTCTTTAATAAATCCTGGGTGCAAAGAAAATTGATGAACAAAATCAGAGGACATAATACCTTGATGGAAACAATTCTGGAAGGAAAGATGGAGAGCAACGTGGCAGAGGTTTATAATGATTTGGTGTAGAGAATAATATAACCTTGAGGTTATAATAGATCATACAGCTAAAGTGAGTTAGCAAGTCCAGGTAGCAGTGAAAAATGAAATTTTAGGGTGAAAGTTGAACTACCTTGACATACACCGATGTACGCACGCATGCACACACACGCAATTAACTTACACAGTCTCTATTGAGATTTCCTCGATCTTTTGGGGTGTGAGAACAATAACTTGTCCAGCTTCTACAGCTGGAGCAGTGCATGCTCCACAAAACTTGCCGTCGTAACCATTACTAGCATATACCTGTAATAGAATAATAAAACTGACTTACTTTTAAGTCAAAGTCACATCTTGTTGCTTTAATAAGACTCAAGTCAAGTTTGATTTTCAGTTATTTTTCAAGTCAAGTCACTCTATGTCTCAAGTTTTTAGTCATTGCCAAGTCAAATACAGGTCTGAGTCTCAAGTTGAGTCAGCACGCCAACTATTCGGATGATGTCTTGGTGGATATTTGTATATGGCAGTGTTGACAGCCTCAGGATGAGTGTCGACAGCCTCAGGATACCGCTGCTGTCTTTGAACAAATTCAAGTTGACGTATGACAACATACAAAGAAGACGAAGAAAATGAACAAGAAAAACTTACCTGGACTGATATGACTCCATTAGTAACTGTAACAGTAGCACTAAAGTGACCATGTAAATGACGAATAGTGGCTGATCCCCGTTGCACTGTTATGATCTCAACATGGACGTTATTGTCAATAAAACCAATATTTGACCTAGTCAAATTGGCTCCTGTGCTGCCAATCTGTAAAAATTGAAATAACACCGTTATAAAAGAGAAACTAGGTGATGCTTTCAATTGAAAATGATTATGGCAAAATCTCTTAAGTCAGTGTAAGGAACTGTTCATCCACGCCATGGATCTGGAAACATGTTGTCTGACCAACACGGCGGGATCGTAACGGTTGCATTAATCCCTTTAGGTCTGAGACGCCATACATTCTGTAACAGCCAGAAGAGCCTATACCTACCTTCTTCAGAGTGGCAATGATTTCTTCTTCTTCTTCATTGTTTGCTCTCAAATAATCGCATCCATTTCCCTCATGAACCCGGCGGTTCCTCTCAGGCTTGTCTCTAGGCCATAAAATTTATCTTGCAATTGGGTTGGGGAGATCTATGTAGTCACTCTGCCCCTCGCGTGGAGCCGGCAGACCAGTAGAATATGTTGCATTGTTTATTTGTTCTCCCCAAATGGGCATATGTCTGTGTGTCAAATTGTTAAATTGTTGAACACATGATTTGGGATCAAGATGCTGAGCAGCGCATGGGCTGCAGTGGTCAGCGACCCATAGCTGACTGCTAGCGTCAGGGCCAGTGAACCAGACCTACCAAGACCCTTCTACACCTCCATGCGGTGATCCTGGATAACAGGCTGCAGCAGGGCAGACTGGCTAAGGAGAAGGGATCGAAGAGGGAATGCTAACCTGGTACTCAAAATATGCTTGCTGAAGTTGGATGTGTTGGACCAAAAGGTGCAAATATCGCAGCCAAGCTGTAAACTACGACACAACGCATTCCGGTCTCTGGACTACATTCTGCTACTTAAGCCCTTTTAGGGTTTGGTAGTGGGAGATTGAGAACGAACGAAGAAGAAGAAGAAGAACACATGATTTATCAGTCTGCAGTGACCCGTTCTCATTCTGAAAATTGTCTCTTGATCTCTTCTTGGCAAAGAGTAGTATGATTCTGCTATATCAGGTCCTGGGTAAGATGGCCCATTGCAACTGAAACTTTGTCAAGATGGATGAAGCCAGTGCGTGTAGTTTTGGAAAATCAACATCTCTAAAAACATTGTACGAGATTGTAAAGCCGTTTTTGGAATGGGAACTTAACTTAACATCTTTATATTGGTTTAGAAGACCCTACATAGTCAGTATACAACCAGTTGTTTGGAGGGTGGATATGTAAGTCCATCTTAAGACTCAAACACTACAGCTAGGTTAGGAGCCATCTATATACCACCTGGGGGAAAGTACAAATACTTTTTGAGTAGATTTTAAGCTATAATTTTAAATTTTGTCCGGGCAACCACTGTTAAGCATACTCTTTTCAGTGTCTAATTTCCAAGGGATATCGAACATGCTTGACACTGAACACGGGAGTCAACCTTGCTACCCAGAGATCAGGGAAATTTTTCCAGAAGATCCACGCGAAAAAATCTTGGTATATCGTGATTTGAACCTGTGACCTCCGGTACCCAAGATGGACACCTTTCCTTGAGACCACTGAGAAGAACAAAAAGAAAAAGAAGAAGAAAAAGATGAAGACAGTGCTGTAAATGGAACAATAAGATCTATAGATGACAGCAAAAAAGGCTACCTAGATAGAGCCATCAAAACAAAACCCAGAAACTGGACACTGCTGTAGTCCACTTTCAACGCCAAGGTAAGGGTGAAGGGGGTCTATAGCGGACACTGCCTACAGAGATAAAGTGAAAGCTTTCAATACAACTTTTTTAGGTAGGGTCGCCAGTTCTCTTCTTACTAATTTTTCCTTTGCTGACCGTCAAATCAGGTACTCATTTACAGCTGTGTCGACTGAAGTTGCCAGTAGCGGGATTTGAACCCCGTACCTTTGCCATAAATGAGTGCTATATCACTGTGCTAATCAGCCACTCACTTTCCATGTAGAGAAGACTATTCATGTCATCTTAACTTAACTTAACATCTTTATACTGGTTTAGAAGACCCTGCAGAGTCTGTATACAACCAGTTACATTTACATCACCTTGCTCTAAAATCTATGCGCATCCAGTTTATTCTTAAATGCATTAACTGTCCCTGCCTCCACTACCTCCCTGGCAATGCATTCCAAGCAGACACCACTCTCTGACTAAAAAAATATTTCCTAATATCTAACCTGGACCTCTCTTTAGTCAGCTTGTAGCTATGCCCTCGTGTTATTGTAGGTGGCTGTATTTTAAAAAACTTGTTATAGTCTATTTTATCGATTCCTCTGATCATCTTATAAACCTGTATTAAGTCACCACGAATTCTTCTCTCTTCGAGACACTGTAGGCCGGTCTTCTGATCTTCATTCTCTTCTCCTCCTTCCTCTTATTTGACGTTTGTCCTCAAAAGAACTTTACGATGTTGTGTGGCAGTTTACAGCGAGATTGCAATAATGCCTGTACCTTCAATCTGACACATCTGACTTCAGCTGCCTTTTTAGGGCACCGGCATTGCCCTTCCACTGCGACCCGTATCACTTTATCACTAGCGACTAGAGCAGCATGCTTCCAGGGTAGCCACATGGAGGCGCAATAAAGTCTTAGTCAGCTTTGGTTCTCTGACCCTGATGCAGGCAGTCAACTATGTGTCTCTGACTGCTGTCAGCTCATTTACTGTGCTGCACCTTAAACCCCTAATATGATCATATATTCCTGTGATATAAAATTATGAATATTAGATATACTGAATGAGACAATGTTAACAGGTTTCTCCCAATATGGAGATCAGTGCAAACCCCCACCTTGTTAGTCAGGCTGCTGTAACATAGCTTGTTTCCAAATGCACAGCATACACATGTAGTGGGATTTTGGTAATTATGTTGCACCTGACACAAACTTTCATAGCGTTGTTGCTGTTACGGATCCAGCAGCATTCTGGCTCTTGCCCTTCTGCCCAATGCCATGTAATGGTATCTGCACGTATTTGTCAGTTGCTATTTAATGCCGTACAAAGAGTTCCATTTATTTGGTCTTGGAGTAAGAAGCATTTTTCTAACATTATTGAGCACAGAGCAGTCACAGGGATGGCCTGACACCCAAAACATTGGTACTCCATGCAAAAATGAGCCATTTTAGCTACAGTCACAGGAAAAGAGACACCAATAAATAAAAATGGATATTGGTAGAAAGTACACTACACTTGATATTCATGATAATGAAACCAAAATTAAGCACGTACAAGAATTTAGGTATTTGGAACTGTTTTTATCGAGGATGGCAGACTCAACAGAGAGACAGAGGTGAGAGTGCAGAGGGTAAACGCTGTCACCTACCAGCTGTCTCCAATACTAAGACACCCCAAGGTTCCCCTCCAAGCAAAAAAGCAGATTATAAATAGTATCTTCATCCCAACCCTGTGCTACCAGTGCCAGACATCGGCATTGGATAAGGCCCAGAAACAAAAGTTAGCCACCTGTGAAATGCGGTGCCTACGAAAGGTCACTAAGAACACCAAAAGAGACAGAATCATAAATACAAGTATTTGGGAGAAGGTTGGAACAATTCCCTGCCTACAGTACATCAAGCAACAGAGAATGAATTGGTTTGGCCAAATTGTGAGAATGCAACCAGACCATATTGTTCATGTAATCTTCTATAGGAGAACATCAGGAAGAAGGGCGAGAGGTAGACCAAGGAATAGACAACATAAACGAGACCTACCCCAATATGGGGAAAAATGTTACTCAATACATGAGAGAGACAAAAGACAAATACATACCATAACACTGGGCTACAACCCGGTAGAAAGTGAGATGACAAAAGAAGAAGAAGAAGAATAATGAAAGAGAAAAACATACATTAATGCTTTTTTTTAAGTCTATCTGGTACAAATAAAAAATGGTTTACATTAATTATGCCTGCAATCAGATCCACAACAGAAAGTTTCCAGAACAATTGTTTTTTTCCTGAACTGTCCGAGATGTAGCCAGCTACAGTGTTGTTGCGATTGTCCAAGATGTAGACTCCAAACCTGGGTAGATCTGTGACAACGTGTTCTGATGACATAATAAGACATTGTATCAGACATTTCACACTGATTTTCATGTTCCTGTACATTTGCCAACTTCAATTGGTTGTTAATTATGTTTATTGTGTTCTTTTAGTTTTTCTGCCTATTTTAGTTGTTCTCTCAAAGGAAGCTGCAGGACTGCAAAGGATGATCCTGTCGCTAAACCAATATTGCGAAGATCACAATCTATCCCTGAATATAAGTTATTGCCGATCGCGAAGCAATGATCGCAACAACACCAGACAGTTTTGTCTTAATAATGTGATGTGCGCTGTATTTGGATTATAGTGAGGAAGAGAATGAATTGGTCATCAATCTCACTCTTATCCTGAGTTACCTTGGATCAGTGGCAAGACTATTGGTCGAGACAACTGGAGATAACTCGGGATGCAGGCACTCTGGCCTTACCTCCCATGAGACCAGGGATCGCTTGAAACTTGTGGGGTTTGATCGCCCACAATTTCCGTTCATCACTGTGAGAGGCGAGTGCCTTAACCTCTTGACTACAGCGACCCCCAATAAATATAAGTAAAACCAAGATAATGAGCACAGACAAGACAAAGACTAAACCTAAAGTTATTCTTAAACAACAGGAAATTAAGATAGTCACAAGTTTTGAGTACCTCGGCTCAATTATAAACAACAATGGAGATTGCCTGAAGGAATTCAGACGGAGAATGGCAACGCAGAAGTTGAATAAAATGAGAAACTCATGGCAGAACTCTAATAAAATGACAAACATAAAAATCCTGCAAACTTGTATCTTCCCGGTGGCAACCTACGGATGTAAAATGTAGACCACCACACAAACACTTTAAAAAAAAACAGAATCTTTTGAACTAAAACGCTACAGAAGGGTGATCAAAATACCATGGATATCGAAAAAAAATATGCAGATATCCTAATAGAACTGAATATTGAGGAAAATTGGATAGTAAACAAAATATTGTCCAGAAAGCTAAATTATTTTGGCCACGTCAAACACCATAATGGCCTGAAGAGAATGATACTGTAGGGTAAGGTGTCTGGAAAGTTGGGCAGAGGCAGACCAAGAAGAAGATTGACACAAGACTTCATGGAGGTCCTGAAGATGACAATGACAGAGGCAGGAGCTCTGGCTAGAGATCGAGAGTCTTACAGATTGGCTGTTAGAAGAACAATGTTCTGGCTAGAGATCGAGAGTCTTACAGATCGGCTGTTAGAAGAACAATGTTCTGGCTAGAGATCGAGAGTCTTACAGATCGGCTGTTAGAAGAACAATGTTCTGGCTAGAGATCGAGAGTCTTACAGATCGGCTGATAGAAGAACAATGTTCTGGCTAGAGATCGAGAGTCTTACAGATCGACTGTTAGAAGAACAATGTTCTGGCTAGAGATCGAGAGTCTTACAGATTGGCTGTTAGAAGAACAATGTTCTGGCTAGAGATCGAGAGTCTTACAGATCGGCTGTTAGAAGAACAATGTTCTGGCTAGAGATCGAGAGTCTTACAGATCGGCTGTTAGAAGAACAATGTTCTGGCTAGAGATCGAGAGTCTTACAGATCGGCTGTTAGAAGAACAATGTTCTGGCTAGAGATCGAGAGTCTTACAGATCGGCTGATAGAAGAACAATGTTCTGGCTAGAGATCGAGAGTCTTACAGATCGACTGTTAGAAGAACAATGTTCTGGCTAGAGATCGAGAGTCTTACAGATCGGCTATTGGAAGAACAATGTTCTGGCTAGAGATCGAGAGTCTTACAGATCGGCTGTTAGAAGAACAATGTTCTACAAAGGACATGCTACATGATGATGATGATATATTTTAGGGCAGGGTTGTGTGTACAGTTTAAAAGAGGATTTATTAGAAACGAGCGCTTCTTTAGTGCCCAATGTGTGTTCTTCTATTTCTCCAGTTGTAACCAACTTAGTGGTCTCAAGGTAAGGTGTTCACCGGAAATACTGAACCAGTCTCGTACCTCCCAACCATGTCTTGCACCTGGAAATAGGCTGTGTTGAAACAGCCTGATCGATCAATGAGGTGGGGATTGACATTAAGCTACTGAGAAGCTCTGCATTACTCTATAGCCACCCAGGTCTACCTTTTCCGGAAATCTTCGGCATATTGAAAGAGTCACTGTAACATGCTATCAAAGACACATTGTTAAAAGTTAAGAACCCAGTTTGAGTAGCAATGAAGAGACCCTGAACTAGATGTTAGCAGTTACTGATCATTAGCTGGGATCAAGACGCTGAGCAGCGCATGAGCTGCAGTGATCAGTGACCCATAGCTGACTGCTTGCGTCAGGGCCAGCGAACCAGAGCTGCCAAGACCCTTCTACACCTCCATGCGGTGATTCTGGATAACAGGCTGCAGCAGAGCAGACTGGCTAATGAGAAGGGATCGAAGAGGGAATGCTAACCCGGTACTCAAAAAATACTTGCGGAAGTCGGATGTGTTGGAACGAAAGGTGCAAATATCGTAGTCAAGCTGTAAACTATGACACAGCGCATTCCATTCTCTGGACTACATTCCGCTACTTATGACCTTTTAGGGTTTGGTAGCGGGAGATTGAGAACGAACGAAGTCAAGCCAAGCCATTGGCTGGATGTTTGCGTCTTGTTTAGTGAACTAAATCTGTCTAAGATCCTATTTCACCTGAAAGTGGTGACTCTATAAACAAGCTGCATTCGTGCAGGCTGAATGAGACAATAGGATCGCAGAGGGAACACAAGCTGGGTCCCAAAAATGCATCTGCTGAAACCAGATGTGGCAAGTTTTATGGAAGAGATATCGCAGCCTTGCTGTTAACACCTGAGATACAATCCCAAAGAAAGTGTTAGTAAGGTGTTGCAAACACCTGGGATGTAATCCTAAAGAGAGTGTTAGTAAAGTGTGGCAAACAACTGGGATACAATCTCGAAGAGAGTGGCTGTAAGGTGTTGCAAACACCTGGTATACAATCCTGAAAAGTTTGGCCGTAAACTGACTTGGTTTAATTGTAGAGCACAAGACGAACTAGTTGTAGCACTCACAGGTTCAATTCTTGAGCATGCTGAAAACGATAAAAAACTGACTGGGTTCAGTTATTTGTTCGAAATCGGTCAGAAGGATCGGCGATAGTTCCCTGATCAAAAGTGAGGGGCACCATAGAATACAATGTAACACAACATCTTTTACAGGATGAGTTGCACTAGCAACAACAACAACAACAACAGCAGCAGCAACAACAACAACAACACCAACAACAGCAGCAGCAACAACAACAACAACATCAATTGTTTTTGTGTAAAACTACTTTTAAATGTGTTTGTGTTTCAGCTATGATGTACTTTTGACATCCTTACCACAAACTGAGGCAATCAAGAACTTGCAGTTGTAGTTGAAGATGAAAGAGCTGCCGCCGAATGGGGAAAAGCTCCAGCTGAAGTCATCAGAGCCGATAGAGCCAGTCATAACACAACTTCTGGGTTCTGAGAATACAAAGTAGCAAAATCATCAATGAAACAATCAATCAGTTAATAAATCATCCAGCAAATCAATCAATCAATCAGTCAAAGTACTATTTTATAACTGGGTAGACTAATAATAGCTGTCCATCGTTGTCGATGAGGACCGCTGACATCATCCTTGTCACAGCTTATCTTGATGGGTATGGGTGCACATGTGGCTAAACAGGCCAACGAGGGCACACAAACATATTTTGCATGATGGGCACACCAGGTCTGTAGAAGATGTTGGTGTTCCCGCTGTTTGTGATTTCCGGGTCTCGCGTCTGTTCTTGGCTTTCACAACATGGTGGTCTTCGCTGGTAGCTACGTCAGCTTTGACTGCGCTTCTCTGGTTAGATCTGTTATGCACAAGACATTCCCAGGTGGTGACATCTATCTGGCAACCTTTGAGTGAGTCCCTCAGACTGTCTTTAAAACATGTCTTTTGACGCCCTCTCTCGCAGCATCCATCCCTCAGCATGCCATAAAGGAGCTTCTTTGGGAGCCGCTCGTCTGAAATACGAACAAGGTGTCCGGCCCATCCTAGTCGTGCTTGTTCCAGCAGTGCGTGAATGCTGGGCATGTCAGACTTTGAGAGAATCTCGATGTCAGTGACACGATCTTGCCATAGGATGTGGAGTATTCGCCCCAGGCAACCCATGTGGAAGTAGTTTAACCTCCTTGCATGTCAAAAGCATACAGTCCAGCTTTCACAGGCGTAGAGTAGGGTTGGAATGGTGGTGGGACAGCAGACTTGAATTTGGTCTTGACTGGGTAAACCAAAGCAGGTAAAATTACTTTGTTCTATCACTGGTATCGAGATGTTCCAGTCTAACCAGCTGTAAATAGGGACCTTTCATTCTTTATCGAAGTAAGGCAGCTAGCATGAAAGCTGGAGCTTAGTATAACAGACTAACACTTCTTCCCCAACAGCAATCAGACGTCCTTCATCTTCCGAAACTAGAGCTTAGTACAACAGACTCTAACACTTCTTCCCCAACAGCAATCAGACGGCCTTCATCTTCCGAAACTAGAGCTTAGTATAACAGACTAACACTTCTTCCCCAACAGCAATCACACGTCCTTCATCTTCCGAAACTAGAGCTTAGTACAACAGACTCTAACACTTCTTCCCCAACAGCAATCAGACGGCCTTCATCTTCCGAAACTAGAGCTTAGTATAACAGACTCTAACACTTCTTCCCCAACAGCAATCAGACGTCCTTCATCTTCCGAAACTAGAGCTTAGTACAACAGACTCTAACACTTCTTCCCCAACAGCAATCAGACGGCCTTCATCTTCCGAAACTAGAACTTAGTATAACAGACTAACACTTCTTCCCCAACAGCAATCAGACGGCCTTCATCTTCCGAAACTAGAACTTAGTATAACAGACTAACACTTCTTCCTCAACAGCAATCAGACGGCCTTCATCTTCCGACTAAATTGAACCCAAAATCAGTGATTGAACCCGTTCTTTTTTTTTTGAGCTCTCTCATTGATTTGCCATTCAAACAAACAAGAATCAGCGTCAAAAGAGAATAATCAACTATCCTACACATACTTATCGATCCCATCAAAAGAATATCATCAGCTATTTCACGTAAACGTATCTACCCAATAACAAAAAAGAATCATTAACTATCTCACATAAACTTTTATCTACCCAAGCAAAATACAATCATCAAATATTTCATGTAAACGTATCTACTTCATCAAAATACAATCATCAAATATTTCATGTAAACGTATCTACTTCATCAAAATACAATCATCAACTATTTCATGTAAACGTATCTACTTCATCAAAATACAATCATCAACTATTTCATGTAAACGTATCTACTTCATCAAAATACAATCAACTACATTATGTAAATGTATCTACCCCATCAAAATACAATCACCTACTACATCACACAAACTTATCTACTCCATTACAATACAATCATCAACTACATCACATAAACTTATCTACCCATCAAAATTCAATCACCTTCTACATCATTTATGCTTATCTACTCCATCAAAATACAATCACCAACTACATCATGTAAACTGATCTACTCCATCAAAATACAATCATCAACTACATCATGTTAATTTATCTACTCCATCAAAATACAATCATCAACTACATCACGCAAACTTATCTACTCATAAAGTGAGAATTATCAATTGTCTCAAACAGAACATCTCCTAACAGAGATGGTCATGCCGGCTAAAATAACTTACTTTGGCATTTCCCGTTGATTTCGACTGCGGAAGGTTCCTTGCAAGCGCATTTGTAGTTATTGACAGTGTTGACACATGTAGAGTCCTGTCCGCAAGTGTCACGTTTCGTGGCACATTCATCAACATCTGTGATTGATAAAGATTCATAATAAATTGATTAGTGATAGATTAGTGACAGATTAATACTAATGATAATATGGCTTGGCTTCATTCGTTCTCAATCTTCCGCTACCAAGCCCTAAAAAGGGCTTTGCAAGTAGCAAAATGTAGCCCAGAGAACGGAATGCATTGTATCATAGTTTTCCACTTGACTGCGATATTTGCACCCCAGTGGCAAGTCAAGGATAAGACGACTAGGGGACGACTACGAGATGCAGTGGACTCCGCATCAAGCACCCGTAAAAAAAAACGGCAGAGTCTGGAGTCGAACCCACACCCCCTGATCATGAGGCCGACGACTTAACCACTTTGCCACAGAATCCCCACACAATTGGCTCATAAATAGTTCTGTTCTTCTGGAGGCATTTGATGATATTGGTCATGCTGCATGTCGTTGTTATTGTTGTTGTTGAATGCTCACAATGAGTAGGCTTACTCTTTTGTGTGTCCTAAAAAAGATGTTAAGTGGAGCGGGGGGGGGGGGGGGGGGGGGGGGGGGGTGGGGGGGGGGGGGGGTTGTTGGTTTCCTCACATCCCAAGCATGCTGGTGGAGGTGGACCGGGGTCCTTCAGGTGGTTGTGCTATGCTAGGCTTCATCTGCGTGTCGCTCACTATTACGGGGATTACGTCAATCCCTCACCTTGTTAATCATAATGAATAGCTTTGATAGTAGTCTCAGATGGTTTATGGTGTCATATGCTGCACTTAGGTCAATATAGACCACTCCTGTGAGCTGTTTGTGTTTGTACCCATCCTCTATTATTTGCTACTCACATGTAGGCTTGGCCTGGGCCAGAGTGTAAGTCCAAGCATAGATCTCATCTTCATGATGAGGGTATCCTTGTGCACACACAGACCAGTCGCAATCCTTCATTCTGGATGCTTTCTAACCTTTTACACTGCGACCTTGACATTATAAGGATGTCTAGCTCACAGTTGATAATTGACAAAACCAACTGACTGTACAGGATTGCTTCAGGTTGGCAGCTATCATTGTCTTTAGTGCTGCCAGACCCTGCTTGCATTTATGTATGATAAATGGTGGTCTCCTACAGGGCGGCTGGAGGCACGGGAAGGACCACCCTTGTTCTGCAAAGCTCTGGCAGCACTGGATGAGGTTTGACTTCAAGCCTTAGCAGCTAGACATGGTAGTGGTTGACAACACAACAGGTCTTAGATGGCTAGGTGAACATTATTATGATCGATGTGGTACTTGCAAGACAGGATTAAAGGTTAAAGGCTGGACTTCATCGCCGGGGGTCTCCCCATATGGTTTGGTCTCTCTCCGCTGAGCGGTATGCCGCCTGCCGAGAGCATCGCACAAAACACGAACTCCGTAGCTCCAGCGATAAACCCAGGGATCTCCGGAAAAAATAGCCACTATGAACCGACCGTTGCAGCTCGAATTCAAACTGATCATCTGAATATGAGGCAAATGGATTGACCATTTCAACACGGAGACCCCCTAAACAGGCTTAACCCTACCACGCCGCTGTACCTAATTATCGGTAATTTCCTTAACTGCCGCTAAACCGCTGTACCTAATTTTCGGTACTTTGGATAGTACGTCATAAAATGCGTCAGAATCTAAAAATAACCAACCAATCGTGGTCAATCCTCATGATTAGTCATTGCAAATGGCTGCCCCCATGTTTGAATTGATTTTGTGGGGTTTAAGGTGAACAAATTCGGAAAATTTACAATGAAACGAACGGCTGATGAACCAAGCACTTCAACAGGAAAGCAAAGTAAGTCTAGGCTTATGACAGTCCAACAGGCGATCAATAATTTGGTTGATTCAGACTCTGTTCAAGTAAAACAGACAGTGAGAGCTCGAGTGATGAGATTAAGGCTTTTCTTGGACTGAGGATCTATATGGAATACTCATGTATAAAGCCCAGCTATCAGGATTATTGGACAAATGAGGGCTCTTTGTTGTGTTTACTCCCGGATTTCGAAATGTTTTATGCCTCGAGACAGATTCTTTGCCTTTTGCTGGGTGGATTGGCACACAAAGGTGGAGTATTGACGCTATATGAAAGGTAAACCTATTTTCTACAATGTCTCCAAGTTACATCTTATTCTAACCACTTGTTTGCATGTAACTAACATTTTTCTATATCATGTTGGTTTTTTCTCTTTTATGCTCTGGAACCCAGGAATGGGGGACAGTTGGGTTCAGGGCCTTAGGTCTCGTAGGGTTAAGAAAACTTAAGTACTTTTGGTATATCAAACGCCACAATAATATAGAAATAACAACAGTGCATGGTATGGTACGCGGAATACCAGGCAGAGGTAGACTGAAGAGAAGATGACCACACAACAAGAGAAAAATAGTCAGAAGGTGACGGAAGCACAAGAACTGGCCAAAGAACGAGAGCTGTACAGTGATGAGAGTGACGCTCTGCGCAGGGCAAGCTGCACGATGACTCCATCCGATGCTCTTATTAAATGTTTACTTACGTAATTCAATCCTGACATTATGCAATAGTATTAGTTGATCTGTACTACTATAGAGACTGATGCCCAAGTGTAAGTCCCAGCTCTGGCATGAGCTGAAGTAGCCAGAAGGAGGATTTTCTGGGCTAGGCTCAAGCAGCTTATTACTATACTGCATTGGGGCAAGTACTGTGAGTACATCATAATAGACTCAAACACTAGAGCAAAGTAGACCCGTAGCCTGTTAAGCACAATCTATGGTGCTCTTAACAAACCATCTAATCATGGCCAATGTGCGCATCACCAGTTCATCAATTGTTGAGTCTTCTTCCAAGAAATGATTGTTGTTCAACTTTATAGTTCAATTTTTTGCTCTATCAGTGGTAAAACAAAAACACACAGCGAGAACACTTCGTGGAGAAGGCATAGACAAGCAGTATTTAAACCTTATCATCATGTTGTCTGTCCATTACAAGTGATGAATTCTTTATTCAGAGGCTGTGGATTACCGAGCTCTACCTGGGGAGTCTGTAGGGATTTCTTCTTCTTCTTCATCGTACGCAGTCAGACAGTAACCATTATTTTTTCGAAAAAGGCAGAGGTCATCCTGAGGCTGTCGACACTTGTCTAGTGTTGCCACTGGTGATGGCCACATCTGCTCTCTCTGATCCTCGTATGTCGGGCAGTTTTGCAGCAAATGCTCAGCGGTCATTTTCCCGGTGCCACACGGGCATTCGTCGGTGCCACCTATCTTCAATTTGTTGAATAGGTGGTACCTCAGTCTATTGTGGCCAGTGCGAAGTCTGAAGACCACGACCTGCTCTCTTCTGTTCAACCGGTAAAAGGCATCGTTTTTGGTGTAGCCAGTATGTTCTGTTTCCCATTTGGTCATGTATCTAGCTCTAATAAGCCATTTTGACTCTTCGTATGTCACAATAGGGTCTGGTTGTGGTAGTTTTGCACCTTCTTTTACCAGTCTGTCTGCCTCCTCGTTGCCTTGGATGTTGCAGTGAGATGGAACCCACTGCACCACTACCCTTTTTGGTGCGGACTGCTGGCATAGTTGACAGAGTACTGCTTTTAAATCATTAAGTTCAGTTGTAGGGATTTCAATTGACACACAACGCATGAACAATCCTCAGTAGTTTGACTTGGTAGTGGTCAATCGTCGCAACAGGCCTTTGACGACTAAGCGAATATTATTATTATTATTTCAGTTGAATATTCCGTGAGTCGGTATTGTGGATGGGTACAAAGGTGGCTGACGAGTCCGATATGGAATCTGCATAATCGCAGGCGGTGAGGGCATGGAATGTTTGCTTCACGTCATACCTCCTCTTGGTAACCACCAGCAATTGAAACCAATGCCGCAGAGTTAATGATTAGTTATGGAACATTTTACCCACTGATACTGACCTTTGTTACATAATACACTGACTCTCACATCAGCACAATCAGTTCCTTTTGAACAGGTGTATCTAGGTACACCATTTGAAAGTGAGCATTCTCCAATCACAGTGCCGATTCCTTTGCTGGCTGGATTACGTTCACATTGGACTCCTCTTGGTTTTGGACATATCTGGCAGTTTCCGTTCTGTTAAGGTATTTTCAAATAAAAAATGATTACAGATCATTAAGAAAATGAAAAAAAATATTGATCCTGTGGAATAACGTTTTTCTTTGTAATGGTTTAGAAGACTTTTCAGAGTCTGTATTTTTTTTTTTTTGGCGTTCGCCTTATTTCTCTAATCCCCAAGGCGGTGTGCGTTGCACTGCGTTTTTATTGTGCGCCTGTCGGCCCAGAGCATCCGTCTTCAGCATGCATTTTATGTAAGGGTCTGCTTCCTCCTGCATTTTCTAAGGGTTTGCTTCCCCGGGGTAACGGCCGGTGCTGTGGTGGGGATCGAACCCAGCACCTTCTGGTTGTGAGCCGTGTCACTTAACCACTAGGCCACGCCGTCCCCCTAGAGTCTGTATTCAACCAGTTTCTTTTACATTCACTTGATCTAAAAATAATTATGCGCATCCAATCTATTCTTGAATGCATTAATTGACCCTGCCTCCACTATTTCCTGTGGCAATGCATTCCAAGCATTCACTACTTTCTGACTTATAAAATGTTTCCAAGTATCTAATCTGGACCTTTCTTTCTTTAATTAATTTGTAGCTATGCACTCTTGTTCTTGTAGGTGGCTGAATTAAGAAAACAAACGTGTTATAGTCTAATTTATTGTTTGCCATGATTGTCTTATAAGTGGTTTGCCGGGGTCTTTGTGTAAGACAAGAACAAGAATAGCAGCACTGCCACACAGAGAGCATGTTGTAAGAGTCGACTAACTGTGTGACATGGCATAATACCGGCCATGGTTAGGTGATTTGTTAATTTCAGCATTGATGGCACTTAGCAGACTGCGGGTGTACTTTGCTCTACTGTTTTAGTCTATTAAGATGGATTTGCACATCAGTTAACAACCCTCTGCAGCACTTGCTCCAATGCAGTAGAGCAATAAGCTGCTTGAGCCTAGCCCACTAAGCAGAAAATCCTCATCTTGGCTACATCCAACTGATGCCAGAGCTGAGACGTGCATAGGGACAGATGCCCGTGTAGAAGTAT
This sequence comes from Ariolimax columbianus, assembly GCA_036924085.1. Classification (NCBI taxonomy): domain Eukaryota; kingdom Metazoa; phylum Mollusca; class Gastropoda; order Stylommatophora; family Arionidae; genus Ariolimax; species Ariolimax columbianus. Next base: position 70,349,395 of record JAVGWX010000013.1, read on the forward strand.
AGGTCGACTAGGACTAAGATCTGAGACTAAGAATGAGGTAGGGGTCTTAGTCAGTATAAATTGCAATATATAATTGTACAATAAATTGCCTACCCACCACAGACGAGGCTCAACCCCAGGCAAAAGACGACTTCTACCAGGATCTGGCCAATGCCTCAGCCAAAGTTCCTCCACATAATGAATTCCTCCTACTGGGTGATTTCAACGCCGTTTCAGGGTCCCAGCGTAGTGGTTATTAATTTGTCCTAGGCTCGTTCGGCAGTGGAAATGCAAATGATAACTCACACACGTTTCTGTCATTTTGTGCCGCCTTAAGTCTAAAGATTACCGGCTCATGGCACCGCCATCTAGACATCTACCGCCACACATGGATCTCTAATGACCGAAGGACTAGGAAAGAACTCGACCACATCCGATTGGGTGACTTCCTGACGTGTATTTCGCTGTGCAAAGGCCCATGCCAACACTGACCATCGCTTGCTCATCATTAGGTACTCCATCAGACCATTTGCCCTTTCAAAACCTGTGCCGACCCCTAGGTACAATATCCAGCTTCTCAAGGCTAACTCAAGTGTCAGAGAAATATGCAGACGATATCAGGGGAAACCTGGCCGCATCGGGACCCCTTCCAGATGACCCAGAGGCAGCACGGGAAGTAAGAAAGATCGCCACACTCGAGACCGCGAGCTAATCACCGGCTCAAGGACCCAAAGGCATCAGCAATGGCTCTCCAATACCTCGTATGACATCATACCCCAAAAGAACTCAACCAGGCTTCGCAATAACCACTCCGAACGACGACGGCTAAAAGGCCAATCCTGTGCGCGACCAGGGCAGACAAGGAACGCTTTCTCAACTAAATTGTTGATGAAGTGGAAGCTGGTCTCAGACCTCATGACCTCAGACCCGCCTTTCAGGCTATCTGGCCCCTCCGCCCTGGGGGCAAGCAGAACAGGAAAAAAAGCATAGAGTTCATCAATAAGTCTGACAGCTCCATATGCTCGTCATACAAGGAGGTAGCGAACAGGTGGAAGGAGCACTACACATATGCTCTTAATCACCCACCAGCAACGAGAAGTCCCGATCTGTCTGCTGAATCTCTGGATCCTCCCCCAGATACGGAAATCAACATCGACCACTCCGACCCCCTACCCCCCCCCCCACCCCCCCCCCCCACCCTTACTATAGCTGAAGTCCTTGCTGCTATTCGGAAACTCAGAGATGGATGAGCGACATGCCCGGATCACATCCCACTGGAACTGTTGAAACAACGCTATCAACCCGATCAGCTCTGCTCTCCATTATTTATTTCTGCAAGTATGGAGGACGGGACACGTCCCAGCCGACTGGGGCAACGGAATCATCTCCTCCCTGTACAAAGGCAATGAGAGTTGCAAAGACTGCAGTAATTACAGGACTATAACACTACTCGTGGTACTGGGGAAGGTATTTGCCCACTTGCTACTGACAAGACTCAAGCCTCTATTGAGCACAAAACGTCGCCCGGAACAGTCTGACTTCACCCCGGGTCATTCTACAACTGACGCTATTCTTGCTCTGCGAGTCCTCGCTGAACTGCACCAGGCTTTTAAAATCGCTCCTTGTACGCTGCACACGTGGACTTTAAGCCCGCCTTCGACTCAGTTGATCGATGGCTTTATGGAAAGCCTTCCAGGGAATAGGCACCCCTGCCCCCTGTTGAACCTGATCAAGGAGCTACACAAGGACACTGGTACCAGAGTTCGATTTGGTGGCGCCCTCTCTGACAGATTCCCCACGACTTCGGGTGTCAGACAGGGATGTGTTCTTGGCCTCGACCTTTTCTGCAGGGCAGTCTACTGGCTTCTTGACCACTCAGCGTCCATCAGGAGGGTATAGCTATTGATCAGTCAATCTTTAATGATCTTGTTCATGCGGACGGCATTGTCCTATTCGGAACCAGACAGATCTGAGTTGCTGCACTCTCTGGAAATGTTAGACAGCAAAACGCCTTCCCTAGCCCTGTCTATATCCTGGGCCAAGACCAAAGTTCAGAATCTCATTTCTGACACAACACTCCAGGGTATTGAAACTCAAGGTCACACTGCGGAGGGCACCAATGAATTTCATCTATCTCGGTAGCATGATATCCGATGGACGCGGCGGTCCCGATATGTCAAAGCGGATTGAACTAGCTGTGTCCGCTATGCACAACCTCCGATGTATGTGGAGTAATAGCAAGATCTCCCTTAGGACAAAAATTCACATCTACCAGTCCTGCGTGGTCCCAGTCCTGCTTTACGGATCCAAAACCTGCGTGGTCCCAGTCCTGCTTTACGGATCCAAAACCTGGACATTGCTGAAACATGACATGTCGAGACTGGAAGCATTTCACATGCGCAACCAGCGGCGTATCCTGGGCATCCGATGGCATAATTACATCCGCAACGTAGAAGTCTCTGCTAAAACAGGCCTCCTCCCAATCTCAGAAACACTTGACCGATGCTGAGTTTCTTTGTTCGGTCATGTTGTATGGCTGGACCAGGAAACACTTGACCGATGCTGAGTTTCTTTGTTCGGTCATGTTGTACGGCTGGACCAGGAAACACTTGACCGATGCTGAGTTTCTTTGTTCGGTCATGTTGTACGGCTGGACCAGGAAACACTTGACCGATGCTGAGTTTCTTTGTTCGGTCATGTTGTATGGCTGGACCACGTAATACTTGACCGATGCCGAGTTTCTTTGTTCGGTCATGTTGTACGGCTGGACCAGGAAACACTTGACCGATGCTGAGTTTCTTTGTTCGGTCATGTTGTATGGCTGGACCAGGAAACACTTGACCAATGCCGAGTTTCTTTGTTCGGTCATGTTGTATGGCTGGACCAGGAAACACTTGACCGATGCTGAGTTTCTTTGTTCGGTCATGTTGTATGGCTGGACCAGGAAACACTTGACCGATGCCGAGTTTCTTTGTTCGGTCATGTTGTATGGCTGGACCAGGAAACACTTGACCGATGCCGAGTTTCTTTGTTCGGTCATGTTGTATGGCTGGACCAGGAAACACTTGACCGATGCCGAGTTTCTTTGTTCGGTCATGTTGTATGGCTGGACCAGGAAACACTTGACCGATGCTGAGTTTCTTTGTTCGGTCATGTTGTATGGCTGGACCAGGAAACACTTGACTGATGCTGAGTTTCTTTGTTCGGTCATGTTGTATGGCTGGACCAGGAAACACTTGACCGATGCTGAGTTTCTTTGTTCGGTCATGTTGTACGGCTGGACCAGGAAACACTTGACCGATGCTGAGTTTCTTTGTTCGGTCATGTTGTATGGCTGGACCAGGAAACACTTGACCGATGCTGAGTTTCTTTGTTCGGTCATGTTGTATGGCTGGACCAGGAAACCCCTGCCCACAAGATACTACACAAGTCGTTCCTCAGCTCCAAAAGTCTTTCCCCGACCGGCTGGAGACACAGAAGAGGCCTTCCCTAAACAGTTTGGCTCCAGCAAGCAGCAACCTTTTCCTCCACCCTGAACGAGACCTGGAACCACACCACAGCAGTGGGTCATGGATGTGGCCAGCCGACGCAATGGGTCTCAGACGCCTAAGCAAACATTATTATTATTGAGATGGAGATAGGCATACAGAGATGGAGATTAGGCATATTCTGATAGAGATAGGCATATTGTGATGGAGATAGGCATATTGAAATGGAGATAGGCATATTGTGATGGAGATAGGCATAGAGAGATGGAGATAGGCATACAGAGATAGTCATACAGAAATGTAGATAGGCATATAGAAATGGAGATAGGCATACCAAAATGGAGTCAGCAATAACGAGATGAAGATAGTAATATAAGAGATCGAGGCAGTAATAATGAAAAAGAGACAACAATTATTTATTAAAGAGAGTCATATTCAGACAGACACAGTAATAATGAAATGGAGACATTAATACTTTAATGAAGAGAGTAACAATGAGACACAGTAATAATGAGATGAAGATAGTAATAATGAGATGGAGACAGTAATAATTAGATGGATACAGTAGTAATGAGATGAAGAAATGAATAAACAGAAACAACAACAATGAGATGGAGGTAATAATACTGAAATGGAAGCAGTAATATTGAGCTTAGATATGAATAAACAGAAAGAAATATGAATATTGAGATGTAGATATGAACAAAGAAAGAAAGCAGAAAGAATAAGCAGATGGAGATGTGAATAATGACAGAAAAAAGAATAGAGAGATGAGAAATAAGAAAAGCAATAGAAAGTATGAAGACAAATAGAAGTCACAGCTTACCAAATACTGATCCAATAGATTTCCATTGATACGTCCGTCAATGTTACACGGTGGTAGTAAGGCTAGATCAGATTCCGGGGTATTGCCTGAAAGCATCAAATGGACAAAGTAGAACTAGTCATTGGAGTCACGGAATACAAAATTAGAACAACTTCCGGGGTATTTCTTGGAAATATCAAATGAACAACGAAGACTTAGCCACTGGAGTCACGGATGTAAAACAAAAAACTTCTAGGGTATTTCTTGGAAATATCATACGGACAACGAGGAGTTAGCCACTGGAGTCACAGATGTAAAACAATCAACTTCTGGGGTATTTCTTGGAAACATCAAATGGATACTGCAGCCAAGGACGAAGTGTTAGGGATTTCATTGTTCCGAAGGGGTGGCACCAGTTCACTTCCTTCCATCTTACTTTCTCTAAATGGGAAGAAGAGACTAACATCTGGTAAGACAAAATATTCTGGCCAAGACCCTCACCTTGACTTTCTAGAAGCTCTTCTTGGAAATGGGCTGTTTTCATGGCAGCCTGGCTAACGAGGTGAGGGATCGATGTGATCCCCGTAGTAGTGAGTGACACACAGATGAAGCCAAGCATAGCACAACTACCTAGAGGACCTCGGTCCACCTTCATCAGCATGCTCAGGTTTGAGGAAAGCTACTGCAACCCGCCACTAAACATAATTTTCAGGCGCACAGAAAAGTAACCCTACTCATTGTGGGTATTCAACAAAAATTAAACATGTGAATGGATGTGAACATGTGAATGAATGTGAACATGTGAATGGATGTGAACATGTGAATGGATGTGTTCATGTGAATATGTGAATGAATGTGTTTATGTAAACATGTGAATAGATGTGAACATGTGAATGAATGTGTTCCTGTAAACATGTGAATGAATGTGTTCATGTAAACATGTGAATGAATGTGTTCATGTTAACATGTGAATGGATGTGAACATGTGAATGAATGTGTTCATGTGAACATGTGAATGAATGTGTTTATGTAAACATGTGAATGGATGTGAACATGTGAATAAATGTGTTCATGTGAACATGTGAATGAATGTATTTATGTAAACATGTGAATGGATGTGAACATGTGAATGAATGTGTTCATGTGAACATGTGAATGAATGTGTTTATGTAAACATGTGAATGGATGTGAACATGTGAATGAATGTGTTCATGTGAACATGTGAATGAATGTGTTTATGTAAACATGTGAATGGATGTGAACATGTGAATGAATGTGTTCATGTGAACATGTGAATGAATGTGTTTATGTAAACATGTGAATGAATGTGAACATGTGAATGAATGTGTTCATGTGAACATGTGAATGGATGTGAACATGTGAATGAATGTGTTTATGTAAACATGTGAATGAATGTGAACATGTGAATGAATGTGTTCATGTGAATGAATGTGTTTATGTAAACATGTGAATGGATGTGAACATGTGAATGAATGTGTTCATGTGAACATGTGAATGAATGTGTTTATGTAAACATGTGAATGGATGTGAACATGTGAATGAATGTGTTCATGTGAACATGTGAATGAATGTGTTTATGTAAACATGTGAATGGATGTGAACATGTGAATGAATGTGTTCATGTGAACATGTGAATGAATGTGTTTATGTAAACATGTGAATGAATGTGAACATGTGAATGAATGTGTTCATGTGAACATGTGAATGAATGTGTTTATGTAAACATGTGAATGAATGTGAACATGTGAATGAATGTGTTCATGTAAATGAATGTGTTCATGTAAACATGTGAATGAATGTGAACATGTGAATGAATGTGTTCATGTAAACATGTGAATGAATGTGAACATGTGAATGAATGTGTTCAAGTATGCTTTGAAAGGACAGGGGAACTCAGATGCTGAGATGCTAGTCCAGTCAGGCACAACAAACTGACCAGGATGTCGCATCAGGGTCAGGCACACCAAACTGACAAGGATGTTTCGTCAGGGTCAGGCACAACAAACTGACCAGGATGTTGCGTCAGGGTCAGGCACAACAAACTGACCAGGATGTTGCGTCAGGGTCAGGCACAACAAACTGACCAGGATGTCACGTCAGGGTCAGGCACTACAAACTGACCAAGACCACTAGCTCTCTTTGATGTAACCTTCCCTGGAAAAATCACCTGGAGGACAGTGATCCACCTTCATCAGCATGCTCAGGATGCTAGGAAAGCTACAACAACTCGCCACTTAACATCCTTGTCAGGGCACATAAAAGAGTAAACTTACTCATTGTAGACATTAAACAACAACAACAGCAGCTCTGAATGGAAAGGGACAGGCAAAAACAATAAGTTATAACAAACACATGGCGAAGTGCAAAATATCCTACACACTCCACGACAACTGCATGGCCAAGGGGACTTTATTTTTCAGCCCTAAAAGACTTTTGAGCAAGGAGGATAGAGGCTAAAATGATTGTTTTGTACATATTTTTCCGTTTTTTGCTTTGTGTTGTTTTTCTGTTGTCTATTTACTGATGAAGAGTTATGTCGAACTGTCAGTACATGCCTGCTTGTAATCTTGTTTGTTTTTCATTCTTCTTCTTCTTCTTCGTTCATCCTCAGATCAAGGGCCTGGTTTTACTTACAAGGGACACTGTTGATTGTAAGGCTGTTTTATCTCCATCTGTCTCATGTCAGTTTCGCGAGGCCAGTATTGTTCTCTCTCTTCCTGCGAGAGCATGCAGCTTTGTGGGATGTGTTCCATAGTCATGGTATACTCCCCACATGGACACCTGTCATCTGTCCCAATCCTCATTTTGTTGTAAAGATGACCACTGAGTGTTTTGCCCAGTTCTCAGTCTGAAGATGATGACTTGCACTTCTCTAGTTAAATTAAAGTAGCCGTCTTCTTTTCGGAAGTATCTTCCCCTGAAGTTGGCTTTAATTATGGTCTTGGCCTTATTATATGTGATGCTCAGGTCTGTTTGTGGGGATGCTCTTCCACATTTTGATAGTTTGTCTGCAGCTTCATTGCCTTCAATATTGCAGTCGAATGGGATCCATAGAATGACCAGCCTTGGGTGTTCTGCTGAGAGTTGTGTCAGGGAGAACATACATTGCTCGAGATCTTCATCTTTACATTTTATATTTAGATTAGACGAGCAATGTGTGTCAGATAATGGTATAGACAAGCGCGACGTAAAATGTTTAGCATTTGGCTCGACCTTGCGATACTTACGTGGTTCACAAACGGCACTGCAACGAGTTGCAGCCAATTCGGCTGAGATCACAAGAGATGTGCCATTTAATGAGACGGTGAGACCCAAATTAACACCAGCAGTCCGGACCTGTGCTGTAACCTCATTGGATAAACGGACTGTGCTAATAATAGAACCAGTTAGGTCAAAGTTCAACCATGCGTTGTTTTTTTTCTCTGCATCTGTCAGTATAGGCGCGATGGTCAGTTGATTGTTGCTTCCAATTCTCGTTGTCACCACGCCACGAATATGCAGACAAGCTATACAAAAAACAAGAACAAAAATAGTAGGTAAAGAAGGGCAAAAATACAAAGACATGTTTAACATTTAATACTGCTACATCAAAAGTGTCTTAGTGCAAACATATTTCAATGTCTTCTCTTCTTTTACGAGAGGCAGTCATTAAGTGACATCAATTTAGTTATAAAGTGCATGGAAGAGTATGAACAACTGAAAATCTTATTTCAGGACACAGAATGGCTCTTAACAATACTCAATACAGGGATTGTGATGATTGAACAGTATGTGCATGTGCAATATAGCGTACAACATGACCACCTTACCGGAGACTTGCATTGTAGAAGAACAATGACGTGCTATTTGTTTTGTGCGGTCAGACAGTGTGAAACCTGAAGTCTACAGAAAAATGAACGTTCAGTTCAAAGGGGACAGATGTTTAAGTCAGAGAAGAGTGTATGAATGAGCAGAAAGATTTTGCACAGCAACATAGAAAACTACTCCATACCAGCAGGAGAGACCTGTACCAATTTCAGAGCTGAAGCAACAGCTGTACACGTAGCAGCACAGATTCTTATTAGCTAAAACACAACTACAAGAAAAACGGTCCTTCTAACAGACTCCAGGATCATACTCCAAGTTATCTCAAGTCCCAACCAAGATAAACTATCCCACAAAATAAAATATAGCATCGGGTTGCCGTCCAGAAAATAAAAACAGATCTAGTCATACAGTGACTCTGGCACAGTGTGGGATACTTGAAAGCGAAAAGGCAGATGAGCTCTCAAAAGTCGAAAGTCGCAGCACACAGACTTGTCATCCACACAAGTATAAAGAAGCAAAGATACTCATTAAACAATCCACGAGGACGGAATGGAGAGACAAGCACAAAGAATACAAGCCAGAAAATGACGGCATAGACAAACTTGGCAGAGATGAGCAGACTCAGAACGAGACATTGCAGACTCAAGGCTCACCTCCACAGAATGGGTCTTAGAGACACCGCCACGTGTGATTGTGGAGTACCAAAGCAGACACCAAAACAGATCTTGCAGGACTGCCCCACTTATGCAGACCAAAGAGAGGCAGTGTGACTCAGAGGAGTGACCATGCTTGATAGGCTGTGGGGAGACCGACAAAGACCTGAAATGCAGTCTCCTTTGTGAACAACACATCGCTAGAAGCAAATCATCAGTTGATCGAAGAAGAGGAGGAAGAATATTCCGGTAAGGTTTTAGTCTACTGGATAACGTAAGCCATAAACCTTTCTGTATGAAAGTTAATGTCATCAAATTTGTTGATGACTAACTTAACTTAACTTAACTTAACTTCTTTATACTGGTTTAGAAGACCCTTCAGAGTCTGTATACAGCCAGATCTTGGAGGGTGGTTTAACCAAAGTCTATCTTAATAGACTCAAACACTAGAGCTAAGTAGACCCGCAGCCAGTTAGGCACCATCTATAGCTGCTCTTAACATACCACACGGGGAAAGGCACAAATTATTTGGGCAGATTTTCAACTTGAATTTTATCTGGGCAGCGGCTGTTAAGCCTACTCTTTTCGATTTCAAACAGGCAAGGAATTTTTTATCTTTTCGACACTATAGCTCAAGCTATAGTGAAAGGTTGCTTGAAAAAATTAGCAGTACAGCCAAAGAGTTTGGCATAAAAATAAACACATAGAAGACAAAGTCTGTGGTAAAAGACAAGCTACAAAGGTAAATGGAATTTAATCATAAATGGAAAAATAATCGAACAAGTACAGAGGTTTACATATTTTGTGGTAAACCATAACAGAAGATGCCAGCAATGAGATGGAATCTAGAACAAGGATTGAATTGAAAAAAAAAGTTCTTCAGAGAAAAACATAAATGGCTAACCTCAGAGAATATCAGAATAGAACTAAGGAAAAGAATGATCATATTTCATGTATGGCCAATTGTACTACGGGGTATATGGGGCTTATTCTTCTTCTTCTTCGTTCGTTCTCAATCTCCCGCTACCAAGTCCTGAACAGGGCTTTGCAAATAGCAGGATGTAGTCCAGAGAACAGAATGCGCTGTGTCGCTAGTTTACAGCTTGATTGCGATATTTTCACCTTTCGGTCTGACAAATCCGTCTTTGGCATGTATATGGGACTGAAACAGGGAATCTAGAAAAAAGAGATTTGGAAACATTTAAAATAAATGTGTTGCCATCTAAGAATGGAAAGAAGGAGCTGGCTAGAAAGATGATCCAATGACAGAATTACAGTTATGAGGAAAGACTCAGAAAAACCGAGCTACAGTGTCTAGAAGAGAAAAGAATTCACGGTGACTTAATACAGGTTTATAAATTAATCAACGGAAAGGATAAATTAGATTATAACCAGTTTTTCAAAGTTCAACCGGCTACAAGAACTAGAGGGCACAACTTCAAATTATTTAAATTCAGATCTAGATTAGATAATAGGAAATCCTCTATTGATTCGTCCGGTCTAATAGTGAACGGGTGCTGGTAATAGACCCTCGGAAGACAGGTCAGTTTTACCCTACTAATGACAGGGCGTTGCTACGGTAATCCTGCTCAATTCGAGAGGAGCCGCAGACATTTGGTTCACTTACTAGGCTGATAAGCCAATGGCGCGAGGCTACCATGTGAGGATTACGGCCGAACGCCTGTAAGCCGGAATCCCGCCCAAAATCTCAGCACCACTGCGATGGGAGGCTTCGATATGGTCTGGACCTGGGACTCGTGCCTCAGCCCCATCCGATCGAGCCGCAGAAATAGGTCTCTGCCGTTCGCCGATCAAAGCGGGTGGGTAGCTGCTCGATATTCACCCCATACGGCGATGAGGTGCGAAACCACCAACAGAAGACTTATTCTTGGTCGGGGTGTCATAAACAGTAGAGCAGCCACCTCACTGTGAACTGTCGAGACTCAGCCCCTGACCATGAGATATGTCCGCACACCAGGCGAACAATATCTCCGTGACATTACCAGGCTTGTCCCCTGGTTAAATGCACTCCTTCGAGAGAAATCGCAGGTCGCTGACATTTGGTCCACGTGCTTGGCTGATAAGCTAATGGAGCAAAGCTACCACCTGAGGGATTTTGGCCAGAATCCCGCCCTAAATCTCAGCACCGCTGTGATGGGAGGCCATGATATGGTTGGGACCTGGGGCTCGCGTGTCAGCCCGGCCTGGTCGAGCCGCAGAAATGCACCTGGCCAAATGCACTCCTGCCTCGCTCTTTACCTCTGTCTGCTATCAGCCATCCCAATGGACGCAGAAGAGATGCAGTCCAGAGGACATTGCACCTCTGCCCTATTGTGACAACGTCCCAGGTGGCGGGGAATGCTAGGCGTGCCATCCCTGCAGATGAGCTGAGAAAATAAAGGGAGCAAAGAGATACCTCACTCACATGCATATGCTACGTTTCTGGCAGGACGTGACGATCCTGAGACACAGTCACACTGGACTGCCTCTCTTCCGGGATAGTACAAACTAGTACATAGTCCATCATATCATATCATTGCCAAACCCTATAGACACAAGTGGGGAAGACTCGTTAGTCCTGCAAGACAACTTCCCTAAGAGAGACAACTCTGACCAAAAACAACTGCTGCCTTGCAGATAGGCTGGGGACAGCCAAAGGCTAAGCAGGGCATCCCTACAGAAACGCCTGTTGAAATCGGATGCACTGAGCCACAGGCTTAACAAAATAAAACAGTGCAACGTAAATATCGCTGTAAACAGCGTACGATGAAGAAGAAAAAGATAATAGGAAATATTTTTTAGTCAGTGAGTGGTGAATGCTTGGAATGCATTAACACAAGATGTGGTGGAAGGAGTGTCAGTTAATGCATTCAAAAGTAGATTGGATGATCAGTCATTTTCAGTATTGGTGGATTAGAATAAACTGGTTGTATACAGACTCTGTAGAGCCTTCTAAATCAGTATAATGAAGTTATGTTAAGTTAAGACAGTGTTCTCATTGAGGTAGATGCACAAGGACAAATATTCACAATGATACAGATCCAAAGATTGAGTTGGATGGGGCACAATAAGTGACATGAAAGTCTTCTACGGAAGGATAATAGAGGACACAAACTAGGGGAAAGAAGGAAGGGGTGACCAAGACTCACCTTTATATCTCAAGAATGAAGAGACATTAAAGTACGAGCCTATGCTAAAAGAAAGAGAGACTTGATCAGACAACTTTACAACCCGTCTTAGGATTGATCAACCAGAGGATAGGGTCAAATGGTAAGACATGCTCAGACAACCTTAGAACCCGTCTTAGGACTGATCCCCCAGAGGATAGGGTCAAATGGTGAGACATGCTCAGACAACCTTAGAACCAGTCTTAGGACTGATCAACCAGAAGATAGGGTCAAATGAAGAGACATGCCCAGACAACCTTACAACCTGTCTTAGGACTGATTAACCAGAGAATAGGATCAAATGGTGAGACATACTCAGACAACCTTACAACATGTCTTAGGACTGACCAACCAGATAATGATAATAACTAAAAGCAAAATAAATTAAGTTGACAAAATTTTTTGAAACATTTTAAAAGACAATATAGAGAAATATGAATTGTGATTACATAACTTTTGTCATTACTTCTTTACAGATAAAGAAATTGAGATATATTTATATAATTTATGGTTTATTATTGCTCATGCAATCTCCTTTCATTCCATATATGACATGGATACATCATATGATAATATAAAGGACAATGACACTTTAACAGCAGTACAAAATGAAAATTGTCTAATTGATACGTTGTCTCAATCATTGATCGTCGTCGTCTCTCCCTCTTCTGTCACGTTGCTCGCCTTTACCAGGAAGTCCCATCCCACGAGATGCTTTGACAGGTTGTGGGGATGAGTTACGGGAAGAAGCCGTGCTCATCCTGGAGATGTCCTCGGGGCCACCCTTGCAACATCTGGCTAAAACAGACTGCCACCTCCCCAACAGAACCGCAGGTCGCCTGGGACGCGGCCATCTGACGTGGTACTGAATATGGTCATTCGACGTGACGGGCCCTGGTCGCCTACGCGTACTATTGATTGATATGAAAATCTTAGAGGAATAGAAAATGCGCTGCACAAAACATGTGAATTTTTATACCTACTGAAAGAATTAACATGCAATCCTTGCATTGTTATCCCTGCCAATGTTCGGTACCCTAGATAATATACATTTAAAATGAGAGAGTGTTATGTATTTAACTTACGCAATTTGTACTGAAGCAGAATACTCGTGAGCAGTCCAATGTTGGTAGCATCGATCAGTATTGCGTCAACAGAATTGCAATCGTCCACTGCCTCCCTCCGGGTAGTCAAGTCGACAGCAACATAAACACATTTGCCATTGAGGAGGCTATATCCTTCCTCACATACCTCAACATTCTCTATAGAAAGAAAGAAGAAAACGATGAATGAGTGTATAAGGTGGATCAATATAATATGGGTGTAAACCCAGGGCTTCAGAGTCATTTGCTATGTACTGGCTGAACGTGCATCTAGAATCAGGACATGTTTCAGAGCAGAAGAAGGAAAACAAAACAAGGAGAAGATAAAGGAGAATAAGGATTAGGAAAGTGAAGGAGAATAAGGAAGAGAAGGAGAATAAGGAAAAGAACAAGAAGAAGAGAGAAGAAGCTGAAGAAAAAGAAGTGGAAAGAAAGAAAGTTGAAGAATAATAAAAAGGAGAAGAAAAAGAAGAAGAAAGAAAAGAATATGGACAATGAGTAGGAGAAACAAAAGGAAAAGAACGAGAAGAAAACAAGGAAAAGGAAAAGTGGAACAATGAGAAAAAGAATAACAAAAATAAAGAATAAGAAAAAGAAGGAGGAGGAGAAGAAGAAGAAGAAGAAGGAGAAGAAGAAGAAGGAAGAAGCAGAAAAAGAAGAAGAATGAGCAGAAGAAGTATCTTTCTTTCTTTTTCTTCTTTGGAGTTCTTTCTGAAATGGACATCGTGATGTTGTGTAGCAGTTTACGGCAAGGCTGCAATATCTGCGCCATTCGGTGCGACAAATTCAATGTGGTTACCTGGTTTGTTTTCTCAGTGTTGTCCCTTTCCTCCTAGTCAGACTACACGTGCAGTCCGTTTCCAGGGTCGCTGCAATAGGGTCTTGGTTAACTCTGATTCTCTCATCCAGATGCAAGCATCCAGCTATGAATCTCTGACTGCTGTCAGCTAATTCAATTTGCTGCATCTTCTGCCCCGTATCTTTCAACTGTTCTTATAAATAGTTGCTATCAAAAACAAAAGTATTTTCTCAATCTCAAGCAAGTATTAAAATCTGGAAGTCCATTTTGTGATGGTTTTCACTTCCATGGAGACTTTATGTACACGGTAAATCTTCCATGTATAAGAGAAAGCGTGAAGAAATTGAAATTAGACGTTTAAAAATATCCCATAATAATTTACCAAATATCAATTCAATTCAAGTGCCTTCTCCTCAACAAATGATGGCTGCAATGCATCTCCAATATTCTGTCTCTTGTCTTGATTTGACCGCACACTCTGACATTAGTCCATCTGTTGACGCTGCTTTCCCACGTATAGTGCGGCCTGTCTCTTGTCCTGGTGGTGCACTCTGCCAGACTGACATTAGTCCATCTTTTGATGCTGCTCTCCCACGTATAGTGCGGCCTGTCTCTTGTCTTGGATGTGCACTCTGCCAGACTGACATTAGTCCATCTTTTGATGCTGCTCTCCCACGTATAGTGCGGCCTGTCTCTTGTCTTGGATGTGCACTCTGCCAGACTGACATTAGTCCATCTTTTGATGCTGCTCTCCCACTTATAGTGCGGCCTGCCTCTTGTCTTGATTTGACCGCACACTCTGACATTAGTCCATCTTTTGATGCTGCTCTCCCACGTATAGTGCGGCCTGTCTCTTGTCTTGATTTGACCGCACACTCTGACATTAGTCCATCTTTTGATGCTGCTCTCCCACTTATAGTGCGGCCTGTCTCTTGTCCTGGTGGTGCACTCTGCCAGACTGACATTAGTCCATCTTTTGATGCTGCTCTCCCACGTATAGTGCGGCCTGGATATCCTCAATTGTCTCTTCCAGTATTGTTTGCAAATAAAGTATCCTGTCATTTTATTTGACCAAAATATTTAACTTGCCTAATTTTAATGTCTGCCTTAACTTCTCTACCAGTGCCCACTCTTGTCAGGACATTGCTATTTGTTTGTTTCTCTTTCAACGAAATGGACATTCTTCTGTATAATTACATTTCGAAGACCTCCAACTGTTTGTTCATAGTCCATGTTTTTGCACCGTATAATAATGTTTAATATATATAACACCTGATGAGTCATTTTTAATGTAGAGGTGTAGAGGTTTGCCAAAGAGAATGCCACACTGCTCTATTTGCCGTCTTTTTCCTGGCCTCTTTCCAATCCAGCCCTCTATCACTTAGGGACTGTCGTATGTTGTCTTCCCAACGTACTTTGGGATATCCTCTGGGTCTGCGTCCTTGACTTTTGATCTCCCATAACCGCTTTGGTATCCGATCTTCTTCCATTCAACAGACATGGCCAAACCACTGTAGTTGGGACTGCTCCACTCGTGTCTGCAGGGGTTGAACTTCATGACTGCTACGGATTGTCTGGTTACGGATCTTGTCCCTTTTCGTCACCTGAACCGCCTTTCTTAGGTACCTCATTTCTGAAGTTTGTAATTGTCTTTCTTGGGCTGTAGTCATTGCCCATGACTCACATCCATATGTCAGGACAGGCACATAGGTCGAGCAGTATACATCCATCTTTGTTTTCCTGCTTATTTCTCTTTTACTGAGGAAACCTCTGTTTATTGCATGGAACAGTCTACCTGCTGCTGCCCTTCGTGCAGTCAATATATTCCTTATCGTATTAAATTCATGTTTGGTCATTCCTATTCTCTTCGTCCCTTCCCTCTCACCTCTACCATCACTTCTAATTATCTGTCCCAGATAAAGCAACTGTCTACCTGTTCTAGTATCACCTTGTGTCATTCTTTTCTTCTTCTTCCTTTTCTTCTTCTTGTTCCTATACTTCTACTTCTTCTTCTTATATATATATACACACATACACCAAACAATTGGACTTCACAGCAAAACAACGATAATCAAAAAGATAATTTGACAGTGTGAAAGAAAGACTTAGATTGCATAGATAGAAAACACTAACAGCAAACAAACATATTTGGTACACAAAATAATATTCCAGCTGCCCACACCATAAGGTACATAATGAAGTGAGACAAAGACAAATAAAGGCGTTAATACACAATGTACGCAAATAAACGGAATTTACTTATGCAGGTCTTGCCATCCGCAGCCCATTTGAAACCTTTGTTGCACTCGTCATGGAAAGGAAGACTGCCAGAACAGTGAGCGTTTTCAACTATTGTGTACTGTGAATAGTCAAGTCTTTTTGTACCATCATAGTCGCGAACACAAGTGATTTTCTCCTCGCATCCAGAAAGTATATAGAAGTCGTTGACCTGCCAAAACAAAGATGTAAACATTGTATATGAGGACAACTTAATGTTAAAAAGGGAAACAGATTATTTTCTGTGGGAAAACACGTCATCATATGAGGCGTGTTCGAATGAAACCAGACCAAACTGCAACAAGTGAACATACATACAATACACATGACGACGTCCCTTATGGTGTAAAAAGCACATACCAAACGTCAAGTTTGCAAAATTTCATTATCCTCCGACTCATAGTTTCCTCAGCAGACGGTTGAAAACATGGTGGGTGTGATACAGAACCCAGAGTTGATCATCGAGCAGTGATTCGATTTCTAACAGCTGAAGGATGTTGACCAGTTGACATTCATCGCAGAATGCATGCAGTTTATGGTGACAAAAGTGTGTCAAAGACAACAGTGAAGAGCTGGACAACAATATTTATAGAATTACATAAGTTAACGAAAGATCGTCCGAGACCAGGTCAGGTGCATATTGTTGCTTCAGAAAATGCCATCTCCAAAATTGATACAGAAATCCTGGTGGATCGTCGCTGGAAATTACGCTCGCTATCAGAGGAATTCACTGTGTCGATAGGAACAATTCAAATGGTGGTTAGCAAGAAACTGAAGTATCAAAAGATGTGTTCACAATGGGTACCTTGGTTGATGACCAACCCTCATAAAGAAGAATGCATGGGATGGAGTTTGAACCAATTGCTGCGATACGAAGAGGAGGGTGATTCGTTTTTTTTTTGCACATAGTGACAGGTGAACAAGCCTCGGTCGACATTCTTCAGCTGTTAGAAACCAAATCACCACTTACTTAACAACTCTGGACGGACTCCGTATCACATGCCATGTTTTCAATGGTCTGCTGTGGGGATAACGAAATTTTGCAAACTTGACGGTTGGGGAAGTGACATCATCATGCGCATCATTCGTATATTCAATTGGCGCAGTTCGGTCTGGTTTAATTTGAACGTGACTTGTACCTACAGTAATCTTGAACCTGGATGTTGCTGCCACCTAGCAACATCTTTACAAACCACAAATTACAATTTACAGCTATCCCATATAAGTTTGTAACCTACTTACTGACTACTGCTTGCTCGGACAGGAAATGTTAGAGACTTCAGTATACTAAGCCACAGCTCTTGTGTGAGGTGAGATGCCCAGTTCTCTTCCTCAATGACTTTTCTGTCACTAATAGTAAGTTAGTTACCCATTTATAACTGGGTGGACTGGAGCGTGACGGTTGCGGAAGTTAAACCCCGTACATTTGACGTGAAAAGTGAATGCTCTACTACTATAATAATCAGTCTCTAGAATACGTTGCCCGGGAGATATTGGGCCCTGCCCGATTAACAAAATACCCAACGCACATCACTCACACACTGAGTGACGCCCCTATGACATGGGAAAGGCAAGAGACACAACTATAGAAGTCATCCCCCCTCCCCTGTCTTGCGGGATACCTGTTTACAGGAAAGGCTTCAGGAGTAAACCCTGAGCAAAAAATCTGCATCCTGTGCTATCTCTAGTCATCTCATTAATGTCTTGCCACTGGCTTAAGGTAGCTCAAGACGAAAAAGTGAGGTGCAGTTTCTTCCTCACTTTAATCCAAATCACAGCGCAAATCGCCCATTTCAGCGGATACAGCGAAAGAAAAGACTGTTGATGCGACTGAATAAAGAGAGTTGTCTTCATCATATGTGATGGATGAACATCAATCAGTCGCTCCAATGTTTCCCAAATAAAAAGAAGAGAAGGAAAAGGAAAAAAAATGTAGTCCAAAGAGAGATAAATAGAGATAAGTGATACATACTGCAAGGGCAGCAGGTAGCCCGTCAGGCACATCACTGACATCACAGCCACATTCATCATTGTCCACACAAACGCCGTTGAGCCTCTTTGTGCCAGAGCGACAAATGCAGCCTTCTGAATTCAGAAGCTGGCCAGTCAGTTCATCTATAATGCTCTTTCCACAAAATTGTTCATTGGATGTATCAAGTGAATGAACTTCATTGGCCCCACATGACTGGTCTGGAAAATAGAAGAACAAAGATAATTTTAGTTCAGTGATGTCTAATCGGAGTTATTCAATCAATCAATAAATTGGCAGCACATGAGCTGCAGTGGTCAGCGACCCATAGCTGAATGCTAGCGTCAGGGCCAGCGAACCAGAGCTGCCAGGACCCTTCAACATCTCCACGCGGTGATCCTGGATAGCAGACTGCAGCAGGGCAGACTGGCTAAGGAGAAGGGATTGAAGAGGGAATGCTAACCCGGTACTCAAAAAATGCTTGCTGAAGTCAGATGTGTTGAATCGAAAGGTCCAAATATCGCAGTCAAGCTGTAAACTACGACTGTGTTTTATGGCTTGGTAGCGGGAAATTGAGAACGAATGAAGCCAAGCCAAGTCCAGTAGTTTAGTTCATATTTGTTTCGGGGTTGAAGAAGAGTTTTATTGATCTGGTTTTTGAAACAGTTGTCATATAGCATATAACTCAAACTTGTGTTCTGGAAGCAGCAAGGTTGTACCTCGATGGGAATAAGCCCATTCAAATAATGTGTGATGAATTCAGAAGCAGTTGTCCATCAAGAGCAAAACACAACAATACACGCAATCTTTCTTAACTTAACGTTTTTATACTGGTTTAGAAGCCTCATCAGAGTCTGTATACAACCGGTTACATTTGCATTACCATGCTCTAAAAGCTATGCGCATCCAATTATTATTTATCTATTATTTCGTAAGTACCTCATCTCTGAGGATTGTAGCTGGCTCATTACAGTTGTAGTAATTGCTCTCATGATTCACATTTGAATGTCAGGGGAGGTACATAAGTTGTTTTACATTTCCAAAAGCCTAAATTTGTCATTTTATCTCTCTTGATGAGATTACTGGCATTGCTCAGACATTTAAATTTGAGGATCGAAAATACAGCAGTCAGCGACTCAAGCTGACTGCTTGAATCCGAGTCAGCGAACCAGAGATGACCAAGACCATATTCTGCATACAAGCGACAACCCTGGAAACAATCTGTACTAGTGTGGCTAAGTGAATAGGGTTTACAGTTGGAAGGTATAAAAAAAACGCAGCTGAAATCGGATGCACCGGGCCGAAAGGTGCAGATATTTCAGCCTCATTGTAAATTAAAACACAATGTTCTTTTCAGGACGAATGTCGAAGTAAACATTTGATTTAATACTCTGTAACAACCAGAAGGTGCTGGGTTTGGTCCCCATCACAGCATCGGCCGTTATCCCAGGGAAGTAAACCCTTAGAAAATGCAAGAGGAAGCAGACCCTTACATAAAATGCATGCTGAAGTTGGATGCATTGGGCCGACAGGCGCAAAATAAAAACCACAGTGCAACGCATACCACCTTGGGGAATGGAGAAATAAGGCGTCCGCCAAAAAAAAAAAAAAAAGAAAACAATAAATAAATGTGTAATTATCTTTGTCTGTTCCATTAACCTTACGCACTCCACATTATTTTTGGAAAAAATTTGACCTAATTAATTTTCTTAATTAGTCGCTGTGGTAGTCGTCTTTCAAAATTTGTAACTTTTATGTTTGTTTGTCAATAAATATGATTTTCTGGTGTGTAGATACACAATAGCATAACGAACATGTGGGTGCTATTGTTTTTGTTGTATGTTTGTTAGTTTTTGAGATTTAAAAAGATAAAGTTGAAAATTTATGAAAATCTCGGGAAAAATTTTGACTCGACCACTCTAGGCCTAGTCGCTTCGATAGAAAACCATGGAAACCACAACAACGTATCGATACTGTGTTTACAATATCGCCACAACTGTTAGTTTCCAATTCAAACGTAGTTCTTTCATTTAAACAAACAAAATAAACAGATCTACGCGATAAAAATCTTTCTCAACAACCTACTTCCCCTTTCGCAAAAAGTCGGCTTGCTCCAAACGGCGTATACAAAGTTAAAACTGTTCAAAATCCATTTGTAATCGAACACACGATACTTTAACCGGCAAAATATCGTGTATATATGGAGGACGTACTCAGCAGTAAAAAATGGCTGTCAGGAGTGACTCCGTTCAAACAAACAAAAAATTTTTTACGCACACCGTTTTTGCAGGCCGAGCTGGTCCAAAGAGAATGGACAAGGGCGTGCTTAAGGTTAATAAGCACCCAGTCTGACATTGTTAGAAACTGTTTCTACTAGAACACTGTATATCACATCAGATTGATGCTGAGCTGTTTATGTGGATGTGACAATCTGCCAGGCACGGAATTGTAATGCTGGAATCCTGGTATTCGATTAGGTAGATCAGTGTCCAATGTCAGGTAATTAAAATATATCCCTATGTTCTGGCAAAACATACTGATCAGACTATGTTAGTCAGGGTCAGGCAAAACATGCTAATCACGATTAGATATTAAGAAATATTTCCTGCCATGACAGACTCTGCATCACCTGAGGCACATA
This sequence comes from Ariolimax columbianus, assembly GCA_036924085.1. NCBI lineage: Eukaryota > Metazoa > Mollusca > Gastropoda > Stylommatophora > Arionidae > Ariolimax > Ariolimax columbianus. The sequence goes on from JAVGWX010000013.1 coordinate 70,370,104, forward strand.
TCAGAGGAGTCCGTTGTAAAGTTATCGTGTGTTTTGCTCTTTCGGTCGACACACCCTCACTGAGCCTCCGCTATGGTGTTGTACTCTGCAATCTGAGCACCTTTGGTGATGCAAGCACACCAGGTTGAACTGTTGCACTTCCAGGAGATGACAGCAATGTGCAAGCTTTGCAGAAACACTTTCACAGAGTCTCTGCAGTGTTTCTTCTGTCCTCGTAATGAGCTTCCGCCTGTTCTTCCGCCTCAGCGTAAAACTGCTTGGGGATACTTTCCTTGGGCATGCAAACAACATATCCCTTCTATTTTATCTGGGCTTTTTGCAGAATCGTATAGATGTTCAACATGTTAGACTTACTAAGATTTCAAACTTAAGCACTTTGTTCTGCTCCACAATGTTAAGCAGCCTACACAGACAGCTTAAGTAAAAACGATTTAGTTGTCTGGCGCATCTGCTATACACTGTTCATGTTTTGCAGGTACACAGCAGAGTGGTCAACACTACAGCGCGATACTTAACTTAACTTAACGTCTTTATACTGGTTTAGAAGACTCTGCAGAGTCTGTATACAACCAGTTTTATTTACATCACCTTGCTCTAAAAGCTATGCGCATCCAATTTACACTTTGACCTTGGTTGTGCCACAGATACTATATCTGCTTCAGTAGTTTGCTTGCCCTCCAAACGCAGAGCTTGCCTTCGCAATCCTGCTGCTGACCTCAAAGTCAGTATTCGCCTCTCTGTCGTTACTGACAGGAAGTTATTGTCCATCGCAAAATGATGATGACCATAACATCAGACGGTTTTGTCTTAATAATAGGATGTGCGCTGTACTTGGATTATAGTGAGGAAGAATATTCACTGGTCATCAATCTCACTCTTATCTCGAGTTACCTTGGATCAGTGGCAAGACTATTGGTCGAGACGACTGGAGGTAACTTGGGATGCAAGCACTCTGGTCTTATCTCCCGAATGACCAGGGATTACTTTAAACTTGCAGGATTCGATCACCCACTGTTTCCGTTCATCACTATGAGAGGCGAGTGCCTTAACCTCTTGAGTATAGCGACAGAAAGTACATCAACACTAACAGTAATTTTTATAATTAAGTAATACTAAGCTTCAGTACTCACGGCAGAAGTCTGGTGTTCTCCAAGACAGTACGATGCCTAATTCGGCTAATTCTTCCGCTATCCTCTCACCAATACTGCACCGTGAAGTTTCTGGGTTTCCAGTTCGGCAAGATTCCGCCAAGCACAAATTAACGTATAAATCAATGTCAAGTTTTGCCTGTAAAAAAAAAAGAAAAATCATCCAAGTTATATTAGCTTTCTTCTGGTTATATCTTTAGATACAGCGAGACATTATTTGGTTAAGGATAACGACATTAACAACAACAGCATCATCAACGACAACATTTATGTATTATTTGCATGTAAGATAATGCGAAAACAATAACAATGATACTTTACACCTTGTTTTCATATCTTTGAATAATGCGAGTTATTCTCTCAGTTAGGACAACAACAATATCAACGACAATAACAACATTTATCTTTATCATTATTTATTCATCTGACTCTCCTTCGAACATAGGGCAGCAACAGATGCTCTCCATCTGTTCCTATTCTTTCTCGTCTTCTCGAGTACCACCCACTAGACCATGATTGAACTTATTTCAAATCATCGACCGCTCGCCGCCAGATCCAAACTTAAATTCATTATCTTGGTTCATGAAGATTTGTAGAGTCTGTGTACAATGAGTTTCTTCTATTCAACAATCTAAATGCAACTATATGCATCCAATCTATTTTTTAATGCATTAACTGATCCTGCCCTCACTATTTCCTGTTGCAATGCATTCCAAGCATTCACAATACTCCAACTACAACAAAATTTTCTAATATCTAATCTGTACCTTCATTTAGTTCATTTGTAGCGACGTCCTCTTGTCTTTGTATCCAGCTGTACTTTGAAAACTTGTTATAGTCTAATTGATCCATTCCGTTGATTGTCTTATTAACCTGTATTAAGTCACCTAGGATTCTTTTCTTTTCTAGACACTGTAGGCCGATTTTACTGAGCGTTGATTGTCTTATTAACCTGTATTAAGTCACCTAAGATTCTTTTCTTTTCTAGACACTGTAGGCCGATTTTACTGAGTGTTGATTGTCTTATTAACCTGTATTAAGTCACCTAAGATTCTTTTCTTTTCTAGACACTGTAGGCCGATTTTACTGAGCGTTGATTGTCTTATTAACCTGTATTAAGTCACCTAAGATTCTTTTCTTTTCTAGACACTGTAGGCCGATTTTACTGAGTGTTGATTGTCTTATTAACCTGTATTAAGTCACCTAGGATTCTTTTCTTTTCTAGACACTGTAGGCCGATTTTACTGAGTCTTTCCTCATAACTGTAATTCTGGAATCCCACTATCATCTTTGTCCCTCTTTTTTGTATCCTTTCCAGCATGTTTATATCCCCTCTATGATAAGGACTCCACACCTGTACCTGTACTCCAATCTAGGTCTAACCAATAAATTATACAGTTTGACAATCACTTCCTTATTCCTATGTTTAATATTTCTTTTTATCATACCTAAGATTGCATTTGTCTTATTCACTGCTACCGAGGGGACGGCGTGGCCTAGTGGTTAAGTGGCACGGCTCACAACCAGAAGGTGCTGGGTTCGATCCCCATCACAGCACCGGCCGTTACCCCGGGGAAGCAAACCCTTAGAAAATGCAGGAGGAAGCAGGCCCTTTCATAAAATGCCTGCTGAAGTCGGATGCACTGGGCCAACAGGCGCAAAATAAAAACCACAGTGTAACGCACATACGCCTTGGGGATAGATAAATAAGGCGAACGCAAAAAAAAAAAAAAAAAAAAAAAATTCACTGCTACCCAGACTTGCTCACTCACTTTACCTGTATGATCTATTAGAACCCCTAGGTGCCTTTCATTATCTATCATTCTAATATTGTTCTCTCATATCCAATAATTATATTCCATCTTGGATCTTCCCATGTGGACTGTACAATTATCTACATTAAACTGCATCTACCAGCTCTCAAATCATACCTGGTAAAAGAAGACTAGTGTCTGGTTAGTCACAACATACTGATCAGACAAGTTAGTCAGGGTCAGGCACAACATACTGATCAGACAAGTTAGTCAGGGTCAGGCACAATTTACTGATCAGACAAGTTAGTCAGGGTCAGGCACAACATACTGATCAGACAAGTTAGTCAGGGTCAGGCACAACATACTGATCAGACAAGTTAGTCAGGGTCAGGCACAACATACTGATCAGACAAGTTAGTCAGGGTCAGGCACAACATACTGATCAGACAAGTTAGTCAGGGTCAGGCACAACATACTGATCAGACAAGTTAGTCAGGGTCAGGCACAACATACTGATCAGACAAGTTAGTCAGGGTCAGGCACAACATACTGATCAGACAAGTTAGTCAGGGTCAGGCACAACATACTGATCAGACAAGTTAGTCAGGGTCAGGCACAACATACTGATCAGACAAGTTAGTCAGGGTCAGGCACAACATACTGATCAGACAAGTTAGTCAGGGTCAGGCACAACATACTGATCAGACAAGTTAGTCAGGGTCAGGCACAATTTACTGATCAGACAAGTTAGTCAGGGTCAGGCACAACATACTGATCAGACAAGTTAGTCAGGGTCAGGCACAACATACTGATCAGACAAGTTAGTCAGGGTCAGGCACAACATACTGATCAGACAAGCTAGTCAGGGTCAGGCACAACATACTGATCAGACAAGTTAGTCAGGATCAAACAAAATATATTGGCCAAGACTATCACGTCGACTTCCCCGTAGTCCTCCCTGGAAACGGGCTGTATTGCATAGCAACCTGGCTAACAAGTTGAGGGATCAACGTGATCCCTGTAGTAGTGACTAACACGCAAATGAAGCCAAGAATAGCACAACCTCCTGGAGGACCTCGGTCCAATTTCATCAGAACAACGCCATTTTTAGGGCACACAAAAGAGTAAATCAACTCATTGTGGGTATTCAACAACCATTCCTGAATTTGATCTAAATCCAAAATCAATATATCCACTTCTTCTGTTTTAGATGAGACACTTCTGCAGTTTTGTGTCATTTTGCAATCATGGATCCGATATCAATGTCCAAATAATTTATATATATATATATATATATATATATATATATATATATATATATATATATATATATATATATAAAGAAAAAAAAAATTAGTTCTAACACTGAGCCCTGTGTTTATTGGCCTTCCTGATCATCTCTCTCCACGGGGGCTATATTCTAGCACATGTCTGGTTATGTTGTCTTGTTTCTTTCTGAGAGTGTGAACTATCCATCTCCACTTTCTCTCCCTAATTTCCTGCTGTGTTGGTTCCAGAAGCATCCAGGTACTCGCCCTTTGGCCCAATGCCAAGTAATTGTATCTGCATGTCTTTATCAGTTGTTGTCTAGTGCCATACAAAGTGTTCCATTTATCTGGCCTCAGAGGAAGAAGCATCTTTCTAAAACTGTTGAGCGCTGAGCACTCAAAGAGATGATGATCAACGATTTCATATGGGTGTGTACACATCTGGCACTCAAGAGTATATATGTTGTTAATAGCAGTACAAGACAGTTTTTGTTGTGGAATCCCCAAGGTAAGAGAAGTAGAGGTAAACCAAAGCACACATGGAGAAGAGAACCCAGGACAAACATGATGGAAACAGGAAAGACGAGGACAGAACTGGGGGAAGGGATGGACTATGACAGAAAGACTAGGTGTTTATTTGTTGAAGACATGCTTTACTCGTAGAACGCTGACAAGTTTTAATTGATTGATTCTTATGTTACTATTCTCAATCAAAACTGTATTTAAATCTTAATTATTTTTCCATGAATGCTGCAAAGATGGTAAGGTTAGTTTCATACTTACTTGAACCACAGCATTAAGGAATGGACCTGCAGCATCATTGAGTTTACCACAGAAGCTAGGACCTCGCCATTTAAGTTCATTTACAGAACATTCTGCAGGCAATACCGGACTGATTATGTTCACTGGTCCACAACTATTCAAGTGAAATAACAAGACAATTTTTTTTACAAAATTGCTACACAAGTAAATATTTTTAAAAACTGCTTTATTCATTACACGCTTTTATTTACGTTCATTAAGACACATTTTGTTATTGTTGACACTACATAAATGTAATTTTTTTCTTCAATTTTATTGGTGATTAGATGTATTGGCGTTTTTAACTTTTTAAAATTTGAAGATCCGCCAAAATGTGATTGATTAACTGGTCGTACTAGTAAAGTCGTACTAGTTAAGGCTGTGTGCACAATGGCAGCTCTCTAGGCAATGAAGAAGTTGCTTAAAATATGAGAAATATAAGTTCACGCAAACGAACAACAGTCATGTACGCAAATTATAAGCATGTTACAAAAATGAAGAATTTTTCTTAGTTCTTAGTCGACCTGTACTTCTACAGAGGCACATGCTCCTGTGCAGGTCCCAGCTCTGGTATGAGCTTGATGTAGCCAAGAGATGGATTTACTGCCTAAGGCTAGGCTCGAGCAGGTTAATACTCCGCAGTGTTGGGACAAGCGCTTATGGAGGGTGGTTAGCTGAGGTGGGAATCCATCATAATAGACTTATACACTAAAGCAAAGTAGACCCGCAGCCTGTTAGGTGCCATCTATGCTGCTCTAAACAAACCGCCTAACCATGGCCGGTGTTATGACATGTCACAGTTAGTTGCCTCTTACGACATGCTCTCTGTGAGGCAGTGGTGCTATTCTTGTTCTTGTCTGACACAAAGACCTCGGCAGACCACTCAGGACATATGTTTCAAAATAAGAAATAGGTGCAGATAATTCGTTGCATGCTTAGAAGAAAATAATGTAATGAAATTATTGACAAAACGTGAACAATGATGTTTTAAAGAAGCACATTATTGACAAAATGTAAACAAGAGAAGCTTTTTCTTTTTCCTCTTCGTCAATGACCAAGCACTCGTTGCAAACACTGAAGAACAGCTGCAACAACGTTTAAACAACCTTAACTTAACTGCAGAAGGACACATTAAAATCATGAAAACAACATGAAAATCACATGAAAATCATGAAAACAACATGAAAATCACATGAAAATCATGAAAACAACATGAAAATCACATGAAAATCATGAAAACAACATGAAAATCAACATGCAAATCAACGAGTAAAACTGAAACAATGACAATAGCAAGAACAGAAACAGCTGCTAAGATCTACATAGAACAGCAACAAATCAAGCAAGTGAAGGGTTTCAAATATTTAGGAAGCAAAGTATCATCTAATGCAAGAATGCAAGAAGAAATCGATCACAGATGCGCCAAAGCAAACCAAATCATTAACCAGATGTCAACAATACTGATGAACAAGCACGTCAAGATTGGCACAAAAAGAGCCATGTTCAACACAATTTTCACGCCTACATTATGCTCTATCTATCCTCAGTCAACTTATGTCGTTAGACGTTGTGGGAAGGTGCAACCTCATATATTTCATATTTTTTTGGCAGGTGAAAATCCACTGGTGACTTGCTAGGTCAATCCCAGCATCTGTTAGCCCCTGGAATATACGATCGCCTATTTTTGGTACTGGCGGAGGTGGAAGCGTAAATTAGAGCAATGTAAACCCGCAGCCTGTCAGGCGCCATCTAAGCCACTCCGCTAACCACATAACCAAGATCTGTTGTTATGTCCACAGAGTTCCCCTTTTTTGCAACATATTCTCTGTGGGGCGAGAATCCCTAGAATAATTTGAGTAGATTTTTAACTTTGAATTTTGCCAGAGAAGTGGCTGTTAAGCCTACTCTTTTCGATTTCAACTGCGAAGGTATTTTTAACATGCGCACCACTGCAAGTGTCAAACTTGGACACTCACAGCAACAGATAAGAGAAAAATAGAAACAACAGAAAAGGAATGCCTGAGATAAATGCTAAATGTGACAAGATGGGACAGAATTAGAAACGATGAGATCAGGAAACAGATGGGCACTAAGCCAGTGCTAGACTTCATTAGAAAACTGCAAATTCAGTGGTTTAGCCACATATCGCGACAGCAACACAGCAGCGTCCCACACCTATTACTTAAACACAGCTGTACCAGCGCTATAGGCCAACCCCGCAAAAGATGGATTGATGGAATATCTGAGGCAGCCAACTCCACCTTATACGAAGCGCATACTAAGGCGCTGTCCAGATGTCACTTTTACACCTGACGCCGAAAGGCAAACCAGGATCAGACAATAGATAGAAAAATCTTTTTTTTCATTACCCAAAAAAATTGGTTCTACTTGAATGCCCCTCGTAGTTAACCTAGCTTCACTAGGGTCACCGATATAAGGACTATATCCTCCGATAACTAATTTCTTTGATCTGACCTCCACCTATGAAGAAAAAGCCACAATTCTCATCTTCTTCCAAATTCCGATGTTCCTTATATATATATTGAGCAGACATACGATGTACAACATAAATACAGATTAACAACAGAGAAATAAGGATTTAAATTATAAAAAAGACGATATGACAAGGCCAATAACTACAACAATTTAGCTCGAGAAAGACTTCAGAAGTAAAACCTGAGGAAACATTTGCACATATGTTATTTCCAGTCATCTCGACATCATCATGCCGCTGAACTGAGGTAGCTCAAGAGAGTGACGTTGACGTTTGCGCAAATCGTCCTGGCTGAAATCTATTTAAACGCAAGTCACTGCGTTAGGTCTACTAGATGAACCACGCAATCTTTGCCGTGTATGAAATAACTGCAGTTCCATCTCACTACACATCTCAGACGATGTCGCCATCTTCGCTTGGGATGGACAACTATTATTAGCACATTACATCAGCAACCAGTCGAGTGGTAACCTGGTTGAAAATAATAGAACCACTGCAACCTTTTAAGCATGTCACAAAAGACACCTGAAGAGAGTCATGCTTAGGGCTAGCTATATAAAATTATTGCTGTGATAACTTCAATGAAGATTATTAGATACAAGCTCCTTATAAACTAACCAACTGTAGTGGTGGGCATATGCTCCACTTGGAACAACAATTTAAAACAATATCATCATTACTTACCTTGGTGATTCCCCATCAGTGACCACCCAATCACTGACAAATGCAGCTACGCTCA
>JAVGWX010000013.1:70385807-70540807 GCA_036924085.1 Ariolimax columbianus
CTACTATCGGATAAGTTGACCATTTTGTCTTATATGTTGATTTGTTAGTTCAGTATTGTTTTCCCTGATTAAGGCCTATTGGTCGTAACGTAGGTTTTGTTTGTGTTCTCGTCTCGGTGCGGTATCTGACTATACCGATTTTAAAATTTTGATTAAACTCAACCTTAATCAACTTTTACAAGTTTTTTTTCGAGTTTTTTTCCCTAGAAACGAGGAGAATTCGCGGTGAATTAATACACGTTTATAAGATAATCACAGGAAAGGTTAAATTAAACTAAAACAAGTTTTTCAAAATGCAACCAAAAAAAGGGCACAGATACAAATTTGCTAAAGAAAGGTCCAGATTGGATATTAAGAAATATTTTTTTACTCAGAGAGTGGTGAATGCTTGGAGTGCATTGCCCCAGGAGGTAGTGGAGGCAGAGACAGTTAATGCATTTAAGAATAGATTGGATGCACATAGCTGTTAGAGCAGGGTAATGCAAATGTGACTGGTTGTCTACAGATTCCGATGAGTCTTCTAAACCAGTATAAAAACGTTAAGTTAAGTTAAGTTAAGTTAAGTTAAGTTGAGTTAAGTTAAGTTAAGTTAAGTTGAGTTAAGTTAAGTTAAATTAAGTTAAGTTAAGCTGAATATATAGTAGTAGCCTCTTTTCAGTCATGTCTGATTTTAGTCAGCTATGGGTCGTTGACCACTGCAGCTCATGCGCTGCTCAGCATCTTGATCCCCTTATATATATATAAATTCACACTTAACCATCATGCAGAGTATGTACGACGACACAGTAAGTAGAATGGTTGATGAATGAGCACTGATTGAATGTTTCAGGGTGCAGACATGTGTTAGTCAGCGATGCCTTTTCTCACCCTTTTTGTTATTGTTGGATTGAATAATGAAACGATGGAAAGAAAACTAGCATTCAGTGGATACTATGGTCCCAATTGGAGGATTTGGAACACGCAGGTGAGATAATCTGATATTTTTGTCATACAGCCATTGCCAAATGCAACAGAAACTGAACAGTGAAAGAATCTTAGTTCTTAGTCGACCTGTACTTCTACAGGGGCAGATGCCACTGTGCAGGACCCAGCTCTGGTATCAGCTGGATGTAGCTGTAAGAAGGATTTCCTGCTTAGTGGACTAGGCTTGAGCAGCTTAACACTCTGCTGCGAAGGGACAAGGGCTTATAGAGGGTGATTAACCAATGTGTGAGTTCATTTTAATAGACTCAAACACTATAGCAAAGTAGATCCGCATCCTGTTAGGCGCCATTTATGCTACTCTAAACAAACCACCTAACCATGGCCGGTGTTATTCCATGTCACACAGTCCCCTCTTACGACATGCTCTCTGTGAGGCAGTGGTGCTATTCTTGTCATACCCAAAGACCCCAGCAGACCATGAGAGTGAAAGAATATCTAGCCAAATTCGAACTAAATATCAACATGAAGAAAACCAAGCTCAATAAAATTTACGCAATCAACAAAGAACCAATCAGGATGGAGGGAGATCCGTTGGAAGTGATGGATGCTTTTACTTGTTTGAGCATTACAATTGACAAGCCAGGAGGAACAGATGCAGACATAAATCCCAGAACTGGAAAAACAGAATGGCATTCCTGAAGTTAAACAACATATGGAGATCCAAAGAAATCAAGATTCCCACCAAAGTCAAAATATTCAATGTCTGTGTCAAGTCAGTGCTGTTATATGGAGCCTAGACATGTAGAACAACAAAACTATACAACAAAGACTCCAGTCCTTCGTTAACAGATGCCTATGAAGGATAATAGGTATAAAGTGGTAAAACAGGGTAAGGAATAAAGACCTATAGGAAAGGGGTCAACAACAGCCACTGGAACAGCAAATTAAGTGAAGAAAATGTGGCTGAATAGGACATACTGTGATGAAGACACGGTTCAACATAACCAGACAGTATCTTACATGGAATCCTCCAGCGAAGAAAAAAGAGAGACAGATTAAAAAATACGAGGAGAAGAGATTTGTAGAGAGAACTACAATAAAATTATTAAACCTGGAGAGTGACAGAAAGAGCTACACAGAACCGTGTTTGCTGGTGGGATGTGGTTAATGGCGTATGCCCCAAGTAGACGGTGGGCTTTGATTGATTGATTGATGTGTTAACTGTTGGAATAAACACTGTACTGATAGTTTATTATTTATGTCTTTTGGTGCGGCCAACATATCTTCATTTTCTGACTTATTTAATTTATATTTGTTGGTTGCGGAAGCTACCCCGAATGAGTTAATTTTTCTCTTGAGCTCTCCATGCAAGCAGGATAGTGACTCTTACACCGTGAGTCAATTTTAGAAGGTGACCTTTTTCCTCCTTGCTGTAATGCAATACAATGATCCATAGTAGCATCATCCCTATGAATACAATGTTGATCCCCACCTTGTTGGTCAGACTGCTGTAACACAGTCTAATTCAAGGACATCAACGAGAATGAGAAATGGAGATCTTGGCAAGCATGTTGTACCAAGACTTGACGTTGGCCCTCGTTGCGGATATTGTCCGTTCTATCTTCTTTTAAGGCAAGCTTCTCTAAGACTGTCATATTTTTTAACATGTATTTGTACAAGACACATCTAGGTCTGGATTTAAAACCTCAGTTTTCCCTTCAAACTATTTGTTATGTATGCAGCACAGTAAACAAATATTCAAAAATAGTTTCCATAAAAACATTTTTTTTTTCTTTCACACAACAAACCCGCAGTTGGTTGAGAAGGCCAATAATTTGCCACTAAATGTTGACACAGATGGTCCAGGCCCAGCTAAACATTTTGCAGTGTTTCCTGGAATAGAAAAGATCTAGTTTGAAACAATAGAATAGTTGTTGTTAGGAGCAATAGAATAGTTGTTGTTAGGAGCAATAGAGTTGTTGTTAGGAGCAATAGAATAGTTGTTGTTAGGAGCGATAGAGTTGTTGTTGTTAGGAGCAATAGAGTTGTTGTTAGGAGCAATAGAATAGTTGTTGTTAGGAGCGATAGAGTTGTTGTTGTTAGGAGCAATAGAGTTGTTGTTGTTAGGAGCAATAGAGTTGTTGTTGTTAGGAACAATAGAATAGTTGTTGTTAGGAGCAATAGAGTTGTTGTTGTTAGGAGCAATAGAGTTGTTGTTGTTAGGAGCAATAGAGTTGTTGTTAGGAGCAAATAGAGTTGTTGTTGTAAGGAGCAATAGAGTTGTTGTTGTTAGGAGCAATAGAGTTGTTGTTGTTAGGAGCAATAGAGTTGTTGTTAGGAGCAATAGAGTTGTTGTTGTAAGGAGCAATAGAGTTGTTGTTAGGAGCAATAGAATAGTTGTTGTTAGGAGCAATAGAATAGTTGTTGTTAGGAGCAATCGAATAGTTGTTAGAAACAATAAAATAGTTTTAGTTATCATCAATAAAATAGTTCTAGTTTGAAGCAGTTGGAATAATTGATGTTTGAACAATGAGTAGTTTTCGTTAAGCAGAACGGAAATGTTCTAGCTAGTAACTGTTTACATTTAGAGCAATGTAATAATTTTGTTTGTAACTATCAAATTCTTGTGTTTTGTTAGTATCATTGGATAATTTCTTGCTAGTAGCTGTAGAATAATATTATTTTTTTTTGAGGAATGAAATTGTTAGCTTTCGCAAAATTTTCTAGTTGGGAACACAGCAACAGTTCCTGTTTGGGAAAAATGGAATAAAGTATTTTTTTTTTATTAGTGCAGTAGAATAATTCTTGCTTTTTATTAGTAACAATAGATCCCTCTCATTAGTAACAGTGGTTTGTTTCTACATTGGAACAAGTGTCAAGTTATGTATACCTTGGCTAACTCATTTCAGCTGATGGCAAATCCAAAAGGAAGATCATTAAAAGACTTGCAATGGCTAAAAATAGATTTAACAGCATGAGAGATACACTTCTGTCAAAGCAGATATCGCAGATTTTAAAAATGAGAATCATTAACTGTTATGTGCATACAGTTTTATTGTATGGAGTAGAAACCTGGGCCCTGACAAAGAAAATAGAGAAGCGTATTGAAGCTAAATGTGGAAATTCAGAAGGCTTGGACGAGTTTCTTGGAAAGATAGGAAAACAAATAGTGAGGTTCTGGAACAAATCCAAATAGAACAGACATTTCTGAAGGAAATAAAAAGCAGAAAAATAAAACGTTTTGGTCATGTCAAGCGCCATGACAGTCTGCTGAAAGTTATTTTAGAGGACAAAGTAGAAGGCAAAAGAGTGAAAGGGTAACAGAGGTACAGATGGACAGACAAAAGCAGGATATGGTTGGAATACAGTTTGACTATGTGTACAAGCTTGGCGTGAAACAGAGACAGATATAGATTCATTACCGTCAACCTCTGCTGCGGAGATTGCACTTGATGATGTTTCTATAAGAATTAACAGGTAAATTCAAACCTGGACAACATTTTTTTTTTGATTTTGGACACTGGATTAGCTCATGTTTGGAAGAACTGGTTAGCTCTCGCTTGCAGCAACGCAAAAGCTCTTGATAGGAAGAATGGAATTGTTCTAGTTAGCAACAATGGCGCAGTAGTCACTCAGAGCAACGATTTAGTTCCTGCTATGAGCAAGTGCAGAGTTTTAATTTGAAGCAATAGAATAATTCTCCTTTCAAGCAATTTAACTTTGCGCATTATAAGCGATGAAATAGCTCCCATTAGCATCAAGTGAAAAGTTACTTTGCGCATTATAAGCGATGAAATAGCTCCCATTAGCATCAAGTGAAAAGTTACTTTGCGCATTATAAGCGATGAAATAGCTCCCATTAGCATCAAGTGAAAAGTTACTTTGCGCATTATAAGCGATGAAATAGCTCCCATTAGCATCAAGTGAAAAGTTACTTTGCGCATTATAAGCGATGAAATAGCTCCCATTAGCATCAAGTGAAAAGTTACTTTGCGCATTATAAGCGATGAAATAGCTCCCATTAGCATCAAGTGAAAAGTTACTTTGCGCATTATAAGCGATGAAATAGCTCCCATTAGCATCAAGTGAAAAGTTACTTTGCGCATTATAAGCGATGAAATAGCTCCTGTTAGCATCAAGTGAAAAGTTACTTTGCGCATTATAAGCGATGAAATAGCTCCCGTTAGCATCAAGTGAAAAGTTTTTGTTTGAAAGAATTACATTTTTATTGTTTGGCGGAATAGAAAAGTAGCACCAAAAAATAAGAATGGTGAAGGTTGGATGAAGATGAAAGAAGGACTTGCACCAGGACATGATTTACCATATATTACAGGGAGATCTCTGAATAGGTGAGGGACAGGTGTGTTCAGGTGTGGGTCTAACCTGAAAAAAGTGGGGATATGTAAACAATGAATATTGCAAATGTGGGGCCGTCCAGGACCCGGAACACCTGATTATATGTCCCAATATAACATATAAGAGAACTATACGCGACTATGTAACAGCACAAATTGTATTATAACCACGCAAACACGTATTAAATCAAGAATTGTTTTTATTTAGACAAATACATGTGTTTATAGAGAATGAACAATCAAGAAAGAAATAATGGTGACTGTTTCAGACTGACCTTCACATTGCTTCGTGTTGTTGTTCCACACGTATCTTGAAGGGCATGTACAATAAAAGCTGCCGGATGTTGGAACACATATCCGGCCTCCAGAGCAGGCAACTACGCCCGCTTTAGCCATAGTTTCACACAGGTTCTTAACTGCACAAGAATATTATAATTTATGTAGAAAGCACCAGAAAAATATTTTGTTATAAGACCAACTATTTAAAGTATGCCAAATATCATATTTTTTGCTTCCTAGATCACTCATCAATGATTTTCAAAACGATCAGTGACTGTCATGCCTGATAGTCTCTTCAAAAACAACAGATTTCCATTTCATGTTACATGGTTCTTCATCAGGTTGTCTTAGATTGGTCGCCTCTGTTAGCTCATACTATAGACATCACAGTATTGATCCCCAGCTCGCTAGCCAGAATGTTTCACCAAACACTGACTAACATAGTCTGATTAGTATGTTTCACCTGACCCTGACTAACATAGTCTGATCAGTATGTTTTACCTGACCTTGACTAACATAGTTTGATCCGTATGTTTCACCTGACCCTGACTAACACAGTCTGACTGGTATATTTCGCCTGACCTTGACATACATAGTTTGATTAGTATGTTTCACCTGACTGACAAACAGTCTGATCAGTTTTGTTTTTTACTGACCTTAATATAGTCTGATCAGTATGTTTTACCTGAATCTGGCTAACATAGTCTAATCAGTATGTTTCACCTTAACTTAACGTCTTTATACTGGTTTAGAAGACCGTGTAGAGTCTGTATACAACCAGTTACATTTACATCACCTTGCTCTAAAAGCTATGCGCATCCAATTTATTCTTAAATGCCTTAACTGTCCCTGCCTCCACTACCTTCCCTGGCAATGCATTCCAAGCAGTCACCACTCTCTGACTAAAAAAATATTTCCTAATATCTAATCTGGACCTCTCTTTAGTCAGCTTGTAGCTATGACCTCTTGTTATTGTTTGTGGCTGTATTTTTAAAAGAAATTGTTATAGTCTAATTTATCCATTCCTCTGATCATCTTATAAACCTGTATTTAGTCACCACGAATTCTTCTCTCTTCTAGACACTGTAGGCCGGTTTTTCGGAGTCTTTCCTCATAACTGTAATTCTGGAATCCGACTATCAGCTTTGTCGCTCTTTTTTGTATTCTTTCCAGCATGTTTATATCCCCTCTATGATAAGGACTCCACACCTGTACACAGTACTCCAATCTCGGTCTGACTAATGCTTTATACAGTTTGACGATCACTTCCTTGCTCCTATGTTTAATATTTCTTTTTATCATACCTAACATTGCATTTGCCTTTTTCACTGCTACCTTAACTTGCTCACTCACCTTACCTGTTGGATCTATTATAACCCCTAGGTCCCTTTCCTTATCTATCTTTCTAGCCTGACCCTAACTAACAGAGTATGACTAGTATATTTCGCCTGACCAGAAGTTAGTTTGCTCACCTCATACAATATAAGCTATATAAAATCAATGGCGTGCCCATATTCTCCTCATTGTTTCTGGAAGTGTTATGTGCGGGACAAAGTTGAGAATCAACCTACTGCCATTCTTAAAGTATATAGTAAGATCCGGTAAAATTTTTCTTCTTGACTTCTTTTTTTTTTTTTGCTCCCACTCAATCATAGGACCAGCGCTATATTTGGCCTCCTTTAGCAAAACTCCACTAAAATAGTCACAGAATTCTGTATTAATTTGTTTTACATGATAATGTCACTAGCTCCATGCACAACTCTCTTTAGTTGCCTTTAACGACAAGCATGGAAGTGCAGTGGTCCTCATATTTTCTCCCGGTCCCACTCGGGCAGATGTGACTAACAGTACAGTGATATTTGTCCATCACAAGTGATGAAGACCACTCTCTTTGTTCAGCCGTGTGGACAGTCTTTTCTCTTGCTGTGTCTGCTGAAATTGGTGACTTGCGCGGTTATTTGGATTAAAGTGAGAAAGAAACTGCGCCTTTTGTCAACCTCACTCTCTGGTCCTGAGCTACCTTTGGTCAGTGGCAAGACATTATCGAGATGACTGGAGATAGCACAGGATGCAGATTATTCCTCAGGGTTTACTCCCAAAGCCTTTCCCATAAACAGGTATCCTGCAAGGCAGCTGATGGAGGATAACATATATCATGGTCTGTCTTGCCTTTCCCATAACCGCAAGAGGTCATAGAGACATCACTCAGTGTATGAATCCCTTGAATCTTTCTCTCTAGTATCTTCTATAGAAAACTTTAATGTCTTTTATTATCTATTATTTTCTATTATTATTTTATATCTATTTTTATTCTATTATTACTAAATAAAGATATAGAATTCCTTATCTGAAACATAACTAAAATTTCATTACATGTTTCAAGAGTATCATCAGTGCAAAAAAAGGAAGTGTTTCCAAAGCAACATACCTTCTGGGCACAGAAACCTGAATCTACATTGGGTACAGTTGATTTCATTGCCTGGAGTACACTTTATTTTGTCACCAGTACATGCTATGGAACTTGGAACGAAGGCGTTCGACTTGTGGTCACCTGTAATGACAGTTTCTCCAGTTACTGTTACTGCCGTACACTCGGTTGCCAGTGGTTTCTCGCAGATGTCTGCCTGGAAGAATGAAAGCAACATATGAAAAAATTGATCATTTATAAAGAAAATGACAGGACATTAGCCTTTTTCTGTATCTGTTTCCTAACTGTCTGTCTGTCAACCTATTTACCTATGCCAGTCTGTCTGCCAGTCAGCCTATTTACCTGTGAAAGTCTGAAAGCTTATTTACCTGTGCCAATCTGTCAGCCTATTTGCCTGCGGCAGTCTGTCAGCCTATTTACCTGCGCCAGTCTGTCAGCCTATTTACCTGTGCCAGTCTGTATGCCTGTCAGCCTATTTATCTGTGTCAGTCTGTCGGTCTGTCAGTCTGTCAGCCTATTTACCTGTGTCAGTTTATCAGTCTGTCAGCCTACTACCTGCGCCAGTCTGTCAGCCTATTTACCTGTGCCAGTCTGTATGCCTATCAGCCTATTTATCTGTGTCAGTCTGTCGGTCTGTCAGTCTGTCAGCTATTTACCTGTGTCAGTCTATCAGTCTGTCATCCTATTTCCTTTCGCCAGTCTGTCAGCCTATTTAGCTGCATCAGTCTGTTAGACTGCCAGCTTATTTACCTGTGCCAGTCTGCCTGTCTGTCTACCATCTCATCATGTGATCACTCAGCTATTCAAAGTGAATTAACTTAGCTCTTAAATAACGTTCAATTTCTAGCACGCTTCATTATCTCTTCTTACCATCTAGATGCTGATATTGGACTATTTAAGTAGCTGTGACAGCTGTGTAACATATTAATTAGATGGAGATATATTTCCTTTGTTCTATATTAGATACTTCTACATGAGTTTTTTTTATTCGTGATCAATTAAGTTTGGTGGCAGGTTGCAGTGATTCTTCTTATGTCACGGGTTTTACTGGAGAAGGTTAACTTAAGTCTTGCTCGCTGTAGTGCAGTTTACGGCTTTGGGGCTGACTCAACATTATGAGGATCACAGTACCATTCCTCACCTCGCTGGCCAGGCTGCTGCAACACGACCTATGTCAGCGACAGAGCGAGAACATGAGATTTTGTCGTCTTGGTCAGTATATTGTCCCTGGCTTGAATCTTGGCCTCCTCAGAGATTCTTCTTCTTCTTTGCTCGGTCTCAATCTCCCGCTACCAAGCCCTGAACAAAGCCTTGTAAGTAGCGGAATGCAGTCCAGAGAACGGAATGTGTTGTGTCGTGGTTTACAGCTTGACTGCGATACAAGCAGCTTGTATACGGTTAGCTGAGAACAGAAAGACGCTCATATGGAGGACAGAAAATATGGATGGCAATGGGAAACAAACCTTTGAAGTTTGCTTAAAAGGATGTACCACCTACAGCTCTGCCTAGTAGACAGTGATGTCGAATTTTAATAACATGACATATCCTTGATATACTTCTTTCTTCTTTGGTGTTTGTCTTAAAAAGGACGATTGTGGTGCTGTCTTGCAGTTTACAGGAAAGCTGCCATATCAGCACCTTTCGGTCCGACACAACCAATGTCAGCACAGCATTTTTTGGACTTGGTCCATATTCACTTTAGCCAGACTACATGAATGCTGTGTGTGTCCAGGGCTACCAGTTGGATGCAGAATAAGGGTCTTGATCAATTTTTAGTCACTGACCCTGATGCAAGCAGCTAGTTTTAAGTCGCTGGCTGCTGTCAGCTCCCCCACAACTGCAGTGGTTCTCAATCTTCATTGCTTTAGCTTCATTCTCCCTTTCACCTTTGTCCAGAATATCATTGCCCCCTTTCCAAGATAGTTAAACTCACAAGGTTCACACTATGGCAAACAGTCCTCCCTCAGAAACCTTAAAAGTTCCCCAGGATGAGTTTGGGAGAGCTGAGAATCCCTGCATTACTATAATAATAGTTGTCCATCACAAGTGATGAAGACCACTCTCTTTGTTCAGCCGGCGTGGACAGTCGTATCTCTTGCTGTGTCCGCTGAAATGGGTGACTTGCGCGGTTATTTGGATTAAAGTGAGGAAGAAACTGCGCCTTTTGTCAACCTCACTCACAGAGCCTAAGCTACCTTTTGCCAGTGGCAAGACATTCATCGAGACGACTGGAGATAGCATAGGATGCAGATTTTGCCTCAGGGTTACCACCGAAGCCTTTCCGTAAACATGTAACCCGCAGGGTAGAAAGGTGGGAAGGCATCTAACGCAGTTTGTCGTGCCTTTTCGATAACCATATAAAGTCAATAGTTAACAGGCCCAAACTTACCGGTCTACCTTCTCTCAGTAATTTTTGTGAAAATTCAGTCAAGCTTGTGTATTCATCACAGGGGTAAAAGTCTGTGTAAACTGGCGCATTCGGTCCCCCTATCAATGAGAGAAGAAAAACATGGTAGTGCGTTAGACTCAGTTTTTATTTACATTACAGATAACTGGATGTAGCAATATGACCACTGTTTCCTTTCATGCACGTTGTAAGAAGCCTGGATTTCACAAAAACTTCTGTTCTGTTTTTAAGATTTACTTTCCTGCACTCTGAGTGTAGATCCTGGTTACATTGGAATTCTCGCCAACAGTTATATGATCTGCACCACCACATTTCACCCCTTCCAACGCCCAATTGTGCTGTAACAGTTCCAGCTGGAGCATGAGCGTTTGGGGCAGGGGTAATGAGGTCGATGACTCTGAGAACAAAGGTACCTGAATGTATGCCAACGTCACTCACCGTCTCGACAATAAGTCGACAAAGGAAAACGGGAGGTTGAGGCAAAGCATGTGTCTAGTACAGGTAGGAGTTATGTGCTGACCACTCCAGCGTCCCGAATTGTGTGTTGGGGGATTTGTGACAGACAGAGGCCAGCAGGTCTTGCTGCGACATTTTGAGTGACGGAATTCAGAGTGATTCATGCTAATAAACAACTAAATGGAGGTAGATCCAAACTAGAGGATGGCTGGGTCAGACACCCCACAGAGGTCATTTGGACAGCTCTGATACTGCTTGAGACTATATAATACTAGACAAAGTTTAACTCGAGCAGGCTGGCCATATTTAGCTAGGGGTCTGTTTGCTTGCCGACTTTATAGAAGAGCGATTGATAGGCTGTTTTACGAATGTTAGAGAGATAGAAAGAAGTGCAGGATGACGGAACCAACATACGACTTTGAGTCTTGGCCAGTCGCTCTATAAGGTGTGTGTTGGGCGCCCTGTGACTAGGAGAGATCTGGATGTGTGTGTAAAGGACACCTAGGGAGCGATGTATTTTCCGGAGTGTGTGTATATGCCGATCAATTGACTGTGTGATCACATGTGAGTATACGTTGAATAGATTACTCACCTGAGGGGATCTGAGTGTGAGTGAATGCACATAATTCGATCATGAAAACGAGTTTTTGCGAGTGTGTTAAGGGTGCAGATAAGGAGAGGGAAGTGTGCGGCTAGAACTGGGTTGGGTTAGTTCGGGCAATATTCAAAAGCTTATGCTTACAACCTCTGCGAAGTTATTAATAATATAAAAAAATTATAAGATATGATTATTTAGTTAAGATGTATTTCTTGTGTTGTTTGTAATCTCATTGCCCTCACTTCAATAATATTGTGTATGTTCATTTGTAATTTTTTCGTTTATGATTGTTTTGTTTTGTTGGTTTTAGTGATGTAAATAAACACGTACTATTACCTTCCGTTTGATATGTTATTTGCTGTGTGTGGCTTTGAATGATGTGGATGCATGTGGTAACATTCTAGATAGAAAAACCCCAGAGAAAACCTGGACTCTGCCAAAGTGGTACCAATTCAGAAGGGGGTCTGGTCCGCCAGAGGGATCGAACCTCACAGAACCTCCCCTACACGTGTTTGGAATCAGTCATTAGCCAGTGCAACCAGGACACCTTTGGTATCCTACTTGACGGCAGACGCCTCAATCACCTTTGATTTGCCGATGACATAGTGGTCATCACAGAGTCAGCAGCAGAAGTGAACCAAATGATGCAGCTACTCGATGGAGAAGGCAGGAAAGTGGACCTAGAGATGAATGTCTCGAAGACCGAAATGTTGCACAATCGCTTCGCCATTAGTGATCCAGTCTTCCTTGGCGAGGTACGATCAGAGGATATCAATGAGTACATTTATTTTGGATATCTTCTCAATATGGAGAATAACCTGGAACCTGAACTGACCAGAGGTCACCGCACGGGTTGGGCAGCCTTCTCGTCTCTTAACACAGTCCTGGACGGTTGTCATGACCAAGACCTACCTCTTCAATTCCACTGTACTCCTCGCGATGTGCTACGGTGCCAAGGCGTGGACATTAACAAAACCACTAGAGGATAAATTGAGAGTGACGCAGGCCTCCCTTAAGAGACGCTTGGCCAGAATCACTCTCCGGAACCAACCAATGCAAGGTCTCAACAATTCTGACATAAGTCGATCGTCCCTGGTGAAGGATGCGGTAATCCATGCAGACAAGGCAAAACATAGATAGACAGGTCACATGTTGCGACGAAACGATGGTCAATGGAGCACAGCCACATCAGTCTGGTATCCCCAAGGTAAGAAGAGACCAGGGGAAGACCTCCAATGCGTTGGCCAGACTCCCTTGCTGTACGCTGCAACATCTGAGATGCCTCTAGAGGATCACTTACATCGCACTGGACTTCCGTGGCCCAAGACAGGGTCTGCTAGAGACGAAGTTGGTACCCGCAGCTGCGCTGAAGAACGGTAAGGGTTGTGGTCATTAATAGTTCCTGTTGGTTACACGTGCTCCTGCCTCGCCCGCTCTACTTCGCTTGACCGTTATTTGACAACAGACTCCTGCAATCTGTGTAGTGCTTATTCATCTATTGCATTTGCCAGATTATTCAGAAATGTTTGACATCGAAGTGGATTTAGTCCACAGACGAAACTGAACGTTTACAGACATGTTGTACTTCCAGTGCTGCTGCTATGGTCGAGAGATAAGGCACTCGTCTCTCAAAGCGATGAGCGTAAACGTTGGGTGATCGAATCCCACAAGTTTCAAGGGAGGTGAGACCAGAGTGTCTGCATCCTGAGTTACCTCCAGTCGTCTTGACTTATGTCTGGCTAATGGTCTAAGGTAGCTCTGATGATGTCGCCATCATTTCTTGCGATAGGCAACTAACTGTAAGCCATAACTGACATCGCCATTGGATGCCTCAAGGGAGGTGAGACTAGAGTGCCTGCATACTGAGTTACCTCCAGTCGTCTTGAGTTATCTCTTGCTAATGGTCTTCTGCGTTCGTTCTCAATCTCCCGCTACCAAGCTCTGAAAATAGCTTTGCAAGTAACAGGATGTAGTCCGGAGAACAGAATGCATTGTGTCGCTAGTTTACAGCTTGACTGCGATATTTGCACCTTTAGGTCCGACACATCCGTCTTCGGCAGATGCTAATGGTCTAAGGTAGCTTTGATGATCTCGCCATCATTTCTTGTGATGGGCAACTAACTTTAAGCCATAACTGACATCGCCATTGGATGCTATGTCTGGTTATTTTTTAAAAGCATCATAATCCATTTTGATGGCGATATTGAATATAGATCCATCAGTGTATACATGTATACTTCTTCTTCATCGTAAGCAGTCAGACATCAACCTTTATTTTTTAGAAAAAAGCAGCGGTCATCCTGAGACTGTCGACACTGCCATAGAGCTTGTCTAGTGTTGCCACTGGTGATGGCCACATTTGCTCTCTCTGATCCTCGTATGTCGGGCAATTTTGCAGCAAATGCTCAGCGGTCATTTTCCCGGTACCACGCGGGCATTCGTCAGTGCCACCTATCTTCAATTTGTTGAATAGGTGGTACCTCAATCTATTGTGGCCAGTGTGAAGTCTGAAGACCACGACCTGCTCTCTTCTGTTCAACTGGTAATAGGCATCGTTTTTTGTGTAGCCAGTATGTTCGGTTTCATATTTGGTCATGGTATACATGTATACATTTGTAAGGAGATGAATTAGTAACTATGTGTGAATATTAAGCAACTAACATTACTTGTGCATAGATCTGGCCATCAATTGAACTATACAATACGAAAGACATAACAGCAGTTTCGCACTTTAATAGTCTTTCCATTCTTGCACCCCTCACCTGCCTCTCCTCCCACTCCCTCTAATAACCCATTCATCTCTCTCTTCCTCCTCAACCCACGCATTCCTCTTGTAACCTTTTCCTGCCTCCCCTACGACTAAAGTGTTGATGTTTCCACCATGCTTTCCCTACGGCCCTAAAGTGTTGATCTTTCCACAATGTCTTCCCTACGGAACTAGAGTGCTGAAGTTTCCACAATGCCTTCCTTATTGCTCTAAAGTGTTGGTATTTCCACAATGTCTTCCCTACGGAACTAGAGTGCTGAAGTTTCCACAATGCCTTCCTTATTGCTCTAAAGTGTTGGTATTTCCACAATGTCTTCCCTACGGAACTAGTGCTGAAGTTTCCACAATGCCTCCCCTATGACCTTAAACTTTTAATGTTAATGCTTCCACCCCTACGACCTTGACAGAACCGAATAATAATTAAGGTAGATTGCTGTGGTCGAGAGGTAAGGCACTTGTCTCTCAAAGCGATGAGCGGAAACTGTGGGTGAGGGCTCGACTTCATTGGGCTCTCTCCTGAAAAAAATCGCCATAATGAACTGATCACCGCAGCTCGAATTCAAACCATGACTGTCTGAACCGGAGGCAAACGGATTGATCGCCAGGTAGAGAAATTGTCCTACGAACAAAACAAAGCGTTTCAAAATGTAGAAAATGATATACTTTACCCTGTGGACCACAAGCTGGGTAATGTTTGGTAATACATGATTCTGTTTTAAGTTTTCCACTTAGTGAATTGGTAATTGCACAGAAATTATCTGTGTTGCCCTGTCTGGCCTGAAATATAAATATAAATAACATAAATGTCCGTTATTGTGATCCTCGGGTAAATGAGTTATTCACTAGTTTGTAAATATTTTTTGCGTCCTTCCTAAAGTCGTGTGTGCTGTACTGTGTTATGTGTCTAATGACCTAGTGTATCCGACTTCAGCACACATTTAAAATATGTGTTTTATTATTCTAATAGTCATACAGCTTTACTGTTTCAGGAGCCAAAACCATTCAAGGCCTTCTTAGGATAGGCTGTGTGACTCACTGGGAAAATCTTTATGAATCATTACATTTCAAGGTCGACTAAATAACTTAGCTCCTATTGTGCCAAGGTTTATACTCAATTAATGCTCCACACAGAGAAATAAAACAAATTCATGGTATGAAACACAACACTGGTGAGAGTGATCCTTTCACATAATCCTGCCCTGAAACCAACTGCATATCGATCTTTATTTCCCGAACACACTGTTATAGTTGCAATGAAAGTTGACACACGCAAGTTCCCTTATTTAGTCAGCCTTGGAATATGACGTTTCAAAGGGATTTCTGTATGAGTCAGAAGGTCTGCATCTACAGTAGGCTGTGACTCCCCTATGTTCCTTTTTCACCTAGTTTCATCAGGTGGTATGCGTTGTAATGTATTTTGCGCTTAATGACTCATAGTATTCGACTTCAGCTCATATATTTCTTATGTAACATTGTCTATGGTCTTTGTTGTCCTTAGTTTTTGCTCTATAGTACCGTACATCTCTTCTATCTCATCTTCATTGTGTGCTGGCGTGGCCATATTTTTGGGGTTATGACTGTGATGCTACCGTAGAATGGAAAGAGTGAGTTGGACAGGAAGAAGATCCAATGACGATGTACTCACGGATGTTGGTGCACAAAGACAAATATTGCATATGAAACAAAGACATCGGTTGAGTTGGCTGGGTCACAATATGAGACATGAAAATCTTCCACATAAGATATTAGAGGGCAAGATTCAAGTGAAGAGAGGACTGGGGTGACCAAGACTCACCTTTACATCTCAGGCCTACAGGGACATTAAAGTACGAACGTATGCTGAAATGAAGAGAACTGCAGAGGATAGGGTCAAATGAAAGACATCCTTAGACAACCTTACAACAAGTCTAATGACTGATCAACCAGATGATGATGATAATCTGTCTATTGAAAGTGACATTTTGTTTTACCTGTGGAACTTCTTCCCAGAATGAAAGCTCTTGTTTATTGCCATTGTCACACTTGAAGCTATTGTCATTGGAGTCATATTTCTGACAAATCCAGGCGGAGGTTATCCTATGGAGTGAGAATCAGAAACAAAACATTAATGGATATTCACAACGAAGAAGTAGTAATAGTAAGGCGGATCTTCTTTGTCTTCGGATTTCGTCCTGATCAGGACGTTGGCTCATCCCTGCGATATTTAAGACGATGAAGCTGCAGATAAAATAGCAACATGTGGAGGAGCTTCCCCAATAAACAGACACAAGAATCACGTAAAATGAGGCCAAGAACATAGTTAAAATGAGCTGATTAACACCCCGATTTTCAAAAAGAAGACAGCTACTTTGATTTAGCTAGAGAATAGCAAGCCATCATCTTCAGACTGGTCTGAGCATAACAGGTCATCTTTGCAACAAAATGAGGATTGGGGCAGATGATAGGTGTCCATGATGGAAACAGAACGTCGCTTTAATTACGTCCCGTCTGAAAGAAACTCATTTCTTGCTAAATCTTCAGCCATCTCCGGAATCATGTCCAAGCATTTCTTGACATCTTGGTGCCATTGCCTACTTGGTCTGCCTCTCTTGCCGGCACCATGTCTTACATTACCGTTCTATCAAGTTTCGTCTTTTGATGTAGCAAAAACCTATTTAATTTTATGTTTACGATGGAATTTATGAACCAGTTCTGCTCTATGCCCAACTCTTGTCGAATGTCTGCATTTCTATTTTTTTTGGTCCATAGTATTTTCTGAGGATCTTTCTGTAACATTTTGACTCGAATGACTAGATTCTCTTCCTTGAGGTTTGGGTAACTGTATATGTTTTGTAGCCATATGCTGCCACGGCAATTGACTAATACAAAACACAAAAGAAACAAAATATCTTACCCTGATTCTGTCATCTTTTTCTGCACTGCGTTCCTCGTTGCCAAGTCATAAATGTAGACGAGTTGTCTCCCTATAGCTTTACATCTACGTTCAGCTTCTGTTTGGTTGACTAATTCTTCGATAACCACGATATCAATTGTATCTGTCATAAATTATCATTAAAAAGATGTCAGTGTGGTGCTATGGCACACATACATTGATGAAAGCAGCAACAGTATTAAATCATAATAATCTATATTTACTTCCCTTGTCCTGGGTACTTGCTTACTTGCTTACTTACTTCCCCTTTCATGGACACCATGTCAGACATGTTTCCAATGTTCAGCCATGTGGATTGCCTTGTCATTTCCCCTCAACATGTCATTCATACTGCATGTTTTCAGAAGATTTGAGCAGATAATCAGGTGGTCTGGTCCTGTGTTGCTTCACAGTCGGTTATCTGAACATTCCTTTATCCCCATTTTTTCCCAGTTCTACTTGCATTGTGATACATCAGTTCAGAGTCTATTTAGGAACTTCCACATTGGGTAAGGCAAGTGGTCTGCAGGTGCTGGTTCCTCCAGGGTATCTGCATCAGTTTTCCCCATTTATTGATGTGGCATCGATGCACAAATATATAGGGACCACATCAGGAAATTTACAAACACGAAACACACGGTCTAGGATCAATTCCTGAGTGGTGTGATTAGCAGCTGCCGGGGTTGACCTAGCCTAAGCAAATTGGGTACCAGAACAAGTCTGTGAAATAAAAGCGTCCGGCATGATGCTGACCACATGACCCGTAGTGCACCATTGGTCAAGAGAATATTTTTCAAGTGGCATGTAAAGCAGATCTGTACTTTTGTCAGTTACAAAACCAGGACAGAAAGAAAACAAAACCAACAGTTATGGTTGCAAGACCTTCATCGGGAACAAAAACAAGCAAAAGCTGCAAAGAAATCATAAAGGAAGCAAAGAGAATGGAATCAGAACACAGTACAAGATGTAAGGTGGCAGACATTAGCCAGAGAGTGGCTAAGAGTGTGTGATCTATGGTATGCCACTTTGGACAAAGTAGGTCAAACAAGAAATAATAAAACATGACCCATTGAGTACATGCACGAATGTGTAGAGCTACATGCATTATATAAACAGAATCACTCATTTATGCATGTATGTAAATACACAAAGAAGAATTAGCAAGAGGCAATGAGGCAGAAAACAAAAGCTGATGAAGTCTTGTATGCCAAGCTCAAGAATACGGTCCAAAATAGGGATTTAAAAGGGAAATGAGAATAATTTCACACAGTGTTTATCAGTTTCTGAGGTCATCAAGGGATTTTATGAGACTGAGAAATGAAGACCATTTGCAAGTGAGGTCACCATGGAGTGAAAAGGAAAAGGTTTTTAACACTAATATATTGATAAGTATTCTTCATCGAGCTCTTAAGGTTGTGTCTCGGCTACATTGCATTCTTCTTCTTCTTCATTTTTTTTGTCGTTTGTTCTGAAAAAGACATTATAATCTTGTGTCGTAGCTTACAGTAAGGATGCTATTTCTGTACCTTGCAACTCTTACAACTCGACACAACCGATTTCAGCTGGCTTTTTTAATACGGGTTTGTCTTCCCACTGCAATCCATATTTTCTAAGCCAGATAACGCTAGTGCAGCCTGTTTTCAGGGCCGATACTTGAAGATGGAATAGGCCATGGTCAATTTGGAATAGTTGACCCTGATGCAAGCGGCCAGGTATGTATCGCTGGCTGCTGTCAGATGATTCACTGTGTCTTGGTTCAACCCCTTCAGTGTTCTAACTGCTCTGCTATAATAGTTGTCCATCACAAGTGATGAAGACCACTCTCTTTGTTCAGCCGCGTGGACAGTCGTATCTCTTGCTGTGTCCGCTGAAATGGATGACTTTCGCGGTGATTTGGATTGATGTGAGGAAGAAACTGCGCCTTTTGTCAACCTCGCTCACATAGCCTAAGCTACCTTTTGCCAGTGGCAAGACATTCATCGAGACGACTGGAGATAGCATAGGATGCAGATTTTGCCTCAGGATTACCACTGAAGCCTTTCCGTAAACATGTAACCCGCAGGGTAGAAAGGTGGGATGGCATCTAACGCAGTTTGTCGTGCCTTTTCGATAACCACAAGAGGTCGTATGGACAACACTCAGCGTGTGAGTGAGTCTGGCATCTCTCCCCAGCTGTATTCAGCTCATCATAGTAGCATCTAAAATTCCCACACGCCAAATTCGTGAAGGTGAACCGGCAGAACTAACCCGTGAAATACGACACAGGTATAAGCGTAGTGCCATTTAGCCGGCGTCCAGACCACGATAAACGGATGGAAGATATCACAAAAAAAGAACGAAATTACAAGTCCAGACGGAAAACAACACCACGTTTCCGTGAACACAAGTGTAAGTCGTCGACTAGTGTGAATTCCAGGCAAATCCGTGGTCTGGCGTCATCCATAATGATCCAAAACAGTAGAGAAATGTAGACTCGCAGCCAGTTATGGCGCCATCTTTGCCAGATTTTTATAAACATTTTATAAACTGCTCTGCTATGTTACCCACTAATGACATGTCTCTTAAATCACATTCCACAGAACTTACCGTCTGGAACATCTTCAACTGGATCTGAAACAAATGAAATGGACACAATTATTATGAAATATATATCTATCTATCGCTAAATCTCTAAATTCTAGTAATCAATTATGCACATGTGTCTGATGCCAGGTAGCCAAATGTTGAGTAAACTCATTTTGCTCTTTTGTCTTGGTGTACCATGTTGAACGTAGGGCCTCCTTTAGGCCACATCCCTACCTCGCCTGCAAAGGCGACTAAAGTTTTATGGCCACCGTGATGTCACCCTGCGTGTCCATCTGTTATCCAGCATGCGCACCGCATAGCCGGCTCATTTGTATCTCCAAAACAGAATGACATCTATGAAGGAAGTTTGACGTCTGATCTCTACGTTGTGGATTCGGTCTCGAAGGGAGGTCTTTAATATTCTTCACTTCATCGTTCGTTGGGCAATGAGTCTCTCTTCATTAGCTTTTTGTAGGTTGCACACCTTGTAGCCATATACCATGGTTGGAGTCACCACACTGTGTTGATTTGCATCTGTTGCAGTATGAGTTGAAACTGAGCCAGCTCGCTGTTATCCTTCGTGAGATCTCCCGATTTATTGAATAGGAGTTCCTGGCCTCTTGACCCAAGTAGATTTACGAATTTACATTTTGATGAGACAATCTCCAAGACCACATATCTCCTTTTGGGGACAAGGTGTTGAGTATGAACTGGTTCTCTTTTTATTGATTTGTATGTCAACTGCAACGCTTGCTCTGCAGAGTTCATTTTAGTCTTTTCTCCGCTTCTTTGATGTCGTGGCTGAGGATGCCTATGCCATCAGCGAACCTGAGATGAGTAAACATTTCCCCTTCTATTTTTATGCCTCTGTCTCTCCATTCCAGGTTTTTAAAGAGCTCTTCAAGGGCCGCTGTGAAGAATTTTGGAGAGATTGTATCACTCTGTCGGATGCCACATTGTATCGGTATGGTAATTGGTCTATTGAAGAGAGTGATAATCTGCAATTCCCTGATTTCTCAAAGCATTCAGCACCGCTGTTGTTTTGATAATATCGAAAGCCTTCTCCTAATCCACAAACACAAGGCATAAAGGCATCTGTACTTCATGCGCCCTCTTCATTAAATTGTTGATTGTTCGGAGGTGGTCAGTGATTGAGAATCCTTTCTCATCTAGTAGCTTCTTTATGCAATTGGCAATCACTCTAGTGAAGAGTTTATACATGGATAAGAGCAGACCGATCGGACGGTAAATTGCAGCAAAAAGCAACTGCTAAGAAATGTATGCTAAATATGGATGCACTGAAGCCCCAGGTGGAGAAATCCATGAATAAAATATGAGGCCTTGGGGCCAAAGATGTAACAGTGAATGACAGACTCGTGGTTGGCTGCCTGTGCCAGGGTCAACGAATCAAAGCTGATTAAGAACCTATTCCGCATCCAAGTGAAAGTGGATTGAACCCGTGCAATCCGGCTAAGAGGTAAGGGATAGAAGAGGTAATGCAAACCTGGACCCCAAAATACTGCGCTGAAATCACTTGTGTTGGGCTGAATGGTTCAGGCATCTCAGCTTTGCTGTAAACTACAACATGATGTTACTGAATGCCGTTTTCAAGACGACTGCCGTAGAAGAAGATGACATAGAAGAAGAATCAAGATGACCCTTAACAAGAAGGAAATAGTGAAATAAAATGCACCTCTCGGTATGTCGTACCAGACGTCTAAAGAGGGTTGTACGTGGGTTAGTATTCTCAAAGTGTAATGCAAACTGTTACAGAAATCACAACGGCAACATCGCGCTGTGAAGTGCGCCGACTGTAACAATTGCACAAAGGCTGGTTGGCTAAAGAATGAACAAGTAGAAGAGGGCACAAAACAAATTGCAGCATCATAAAGACAGCCACATAAATGACATTGATGAAGTCACTGATGTGGACGCTCGATAACCAGCTTCTGTAGTTATTTTTAGAATATACTAAATAGTCCGAAGTGGTACACCCGGATTTTTGTGAATGAAAAGGTCAAGAATAACATCACTGCCCCACAGAGAGCATGTCTTAAGAGGTGACTAACTGTGTGATATAGCATAATACCGGTCGTGGTTTGTTAAGAGCAGCATAGATGGTTCCTAACAGGCTGCGGGTCTACTTTGCTCTAATGTTTGTGTCTATTAAGATGAACTAACACATCAGTTAACAACCCTCTGCGGCACTCGTTCCAATGCAATGAAGTAATACGTTGCTCGAGCCTAGCACACCAAGCAGGAAATCCTCCTGCCAGCCTCATCCAGCTTACACCAGAGCTGGAACCTGCGCAGGGGCATCTGCCACTGTAAAGGTACAGGTCAACTAAGACTAAGATTAAAATGTACACATGTTGAGTTAACTCCGACGAAGTTCTCCTTAGTAGAAGGGTGCAGTGAATCTTCTTACATCCCGAGACGTACTTGAGAACGAGAAAGTTGACCTGGGCTCATCCGAATGTAGCTAGGTTCCTCGGTAATCTAGCCACTACGAGGATCACAGTGTAGGTCCCCACCTCATTGGCCATGCTGTTAGGACACAACCTACTTCTAGTAGTACAAATGAGAACATAAAGTGGGGGACTAGATTACAATGTTTCACCTGTCCCAGGCTACTTTTCGCTTCCTAATCTTCAGTTTAGTTTAGTTAGTTTAGTTTTAGTTGAAGAATCAACGTCATTGCACACGGTTTAACCCATAAGTGCTCTGTTCTTTTCCATATTTTAGAGAATCTCAGCACAATGTATGAAGAGAGCATCCAATAATAGATTGGATAGATTTTTAACATAATTTTTTATTTTGTTCGGGCAGCGGCCATAAGGCCTACTATTTTCAATTTTGAACTCCCGAAAGATTTTTAATATGTGCGACACTGCACATGGGTGTCTGATCTCTACTACCCAAAGATCTGGGGAAATACCAGAAAGACCACGTGAAAAAATCACAGTCTCCATTGTGATTTAAACTCGTGACCTTCAGCACCCAAGGCCGACGTCTTACCTCGAGACTACTCAATTCCTTATCTTCAACAATGTGTTTTTGTTTGTTTTGTTGTGCTCGCCTTATTTCTCTATTCCCCAAGGTGGTGTACGTTGCACTATGATTATATTTTGCTCCTGTCGGCCCAGTGTATCAAACTTCGACATTCATTTTATGTAAAGGTCTGCTTTCTCCTGCATTTTCTAAGAGTTTGCTTCCCCCGGGGTAATGGCTAGGGCTGTGATTGGGGAGCGAACTCAGCACCTTCGGCTGGTGAGCTGTATCCCTTAACCCCTGGCCCACATCGTCCTCCAACAATGTTTAATCTTTTACAGTCCAACATAATTTACAATTTGTTAGTCTTAAAGTCTAAGACAAGAACAATAGTTTCATGTGTTTCATGGCTAACAGAAAAAGTCATTAAAACGAAAATTAGGATTTTTTCAATGTAAAAATACAGTTTTTGTTTATAAATCTTCTTCTTCTTCTTCTTCTTCTGCGTACGCAGTCAGACAGTAACCATTATTTTTTCGAAAAAAGCGGCAGTCATCCTGAGGCTCTCGCCACTGCCATAGAGCTTGTCTTGCAGTTCCACTGGTAATGGCCACATCTGCTCTCTCTGATCCTCGTATGTCGGGCAGTTCTGCAGCAGATGTTCAGCGGTCATTTTACCAGTACCGCATGGGCATTCGTCGGTACACCCTATCTTCAATTTGTTGAATAGGTGGTACCTCAGTCTGTTGTGGCCAGTGCGAAGTCTGAAGACAACGACCTGCTCTCTTCGGTTCAACTGGTAATAGGCATCGTTTTTGGTGTAACCAGTATGTTCGGTTTCCCATTTTGTCATGTATCTGGCTTTGATAAGCCGTTTTGACTCTTCGTACGTCATACTGGTATCTGTTTGTGGTAGTCTTGCACCTTCTTTTGCCAGTCTGTCTGCCTCCTCGTTGCCTTGGATGTTGCAGTGTGACGGAACCCACTGTACCACTACCCTTTTTGGTGCGGACTGCTGGCACAGTTTGCAGAGTGCTGCTCTTAAGTCATTAAGCTCAGTGTTTTTCTGGCTTTTTAGCGCTGTGACTACGGCGAGAGCATCTGTCAGCAGGACTATATGGCTCTCATTTTCACTGTGTGTCATCATTTCTTCCACTGCCGCCCTCAGTGCCTCTGCCTCCGCTCTGAAATTGCTTGTGTACTTACCAGTAGCGAATGACAGTGTTATTTTTCTGTTTATAAATCAAATTTAGCTAAATAAAAAGATATGGTTGATATGCGACTTGTGACTTCAGATAAATGGCAATGAAAATCAGCAGAATAGAGAAAACACTAAATATACAGATAAAAAGTACAGAGCTTAAACAAGTCAGTGAATTCAAATACTTGGGCAGCGTGTTCACACAAGATGGAAGGCTAGATAGAGAGGTGAAATCGAGAACACATAAAGATTATGGTTTCCTATCAGCTCTCACCATTACTAAGACACAAACACATCCCAATGAAGACAAAGAGATAGTTGATAAATAGTATTTTTATACCAATTCTATGCTACCAGTGTCAGACATGGACTCTCACTAAGGCACAAGAAAGAAAAATCATGTTATGCGAAATGAGGTGTTTGAGAAAGGCTGTCGGGGTCACAAGGCTGCACAGATTAAGAAACGAAATAATCAGACAGACGATGGGTGCAACACTGTGCATGAAGTACAAAGAATTAAATGGTTACCTGACAAGAATGCAGCCAAAGTTACCAGCTGTTCGTATCTACAATACCAGACATCAGGGTTGCAGAGCAAGAGGCAGACCACGTAAAAGATGGATAGATGGTATCAGTGAGACACTGAAGAAACATGGAATGACAACAACTTCGGCGACAAAGCTGGCACATGACAGAAAACTACATCTCCCCGCGACGTCTAATGACACAAGTGGATAGATGATGATGAAGATAATGATGATGATGATGATGAAGATGACTTCCGATAAATCTGACTATAAAGTTGGGCTTCTCTAGTTTTACTGAAATGGACAGTAAGAGCAGAAAAAGGTTCAGAACTCACCAATTTGGCATATGGACGGAGCCTGGCGGTTGCAGTTTGGTTCCGGAGAGGCGATGAAGTGGTTATTCTCGTTTATCTTGACGCTGTAACATCCTAATATGTTCTTTGAAACGACATCGACATAGCTTGGTTTTTTACAGCCACACCTGGTTCCCGATGGCAAGGCAATTTGGGGAAAGTCTAAGTCGTTTCCACTTATCCAAACACCTAGACATGACAATAATATAATTATATAATTTAATAATACCAAAAATCAACATTTCATACAATCTAGTAACATGAAAACACAAGAAGAAGAAGAAACAGATGAAGAAAAGAAGAAGAAGAAGAAAAAGAAGAAGAGGAGAATAAAAAGGAAAAAGAAGAGGAAGAAGAAGACAAAGAAAAAGAAGATGAAGGAAAAAAGAAACACAATAATCAATACATTCAAGATTTATTGTGAATCGAAGCTCTCCTCGTGAACATCTTTTGGTGCACCTCCATTGTCTTATCAACGATATGTGTCTTGCACGGCAGTGTGTGCATAGGGCTTGTCTTCCAGTAAGTTAATCAGCCCATGCATTACATTATCCTCAAACTACTTGGTGCGATGAAGGCATGCAAGTCAGCCAGCATGACTGTCCATCTCGCACAGAGCAGTGTGCTCAATTTGACAGTGCATTGCGAGAAATGTGTCTCATGCTCTGTTGCATTCTCGACTCCACTCGAGACCCATATATTGGTGGGATGGTAAGCCAGACATAAACTCCGCAGATTTTATTAGCTCGGCCATCGATATTGTACACTGCCGTCTGCACTACGCACTCCGATGTGGGTGTCTTGGGCCGTGCTCCTGTTTTTCTCATTCCATTTTCTGCTGCGATGCTTCTTCGGATCTAGGATGCTGCAATGTTAATTATGGGATATATTTTATCAATGGGGTGTGGGTTTTAGGTACTCTGATACTACTTGACCCGCCTCATTTATCACTGTGTCAACTAGTTTTGCATGAGCAAATTTTTCCAAACTTGTGCAGCGAATTCAGCAGAATACACAGGGCAAGTGTCGATGTCCGAAGGACTGATGGCTGCCCCACCCCCATGACATAACAGGAAAAGATCCCAACAAATATCATAGATTAAATGAACACTTACCATTATTACTTCGAGATGTTAGAAGACTACCAACTGATCCAAGCACTGAAAATTTAAAAAATAAGTAATTATTATTTTTGTTATTTACAAACAAATGGTTTTTTTTTTTTTTTTTTTTTTTTGTGTTCGCCTTATTTCTAAATTCCCCAAGGCAATGTGCGTTGCACTGTGGTTTTTATTTTGCACCTGTCGGCCCAGTGCATCCGACTTCAGCAATCATTTTATGTAAGGGTCTGCTTCCTCCTGAATTTTCTAAGGGTTTGCTTCCCCTGGGTAATGGCCGGTGCTGTGATGGGGATCAAACCCAGCACCTTCAGATTGTGAGCCATGCCACTTAACCACTAGGCCACGCCGTCCCCTAAATGGTTTGATATGATATAGTAATGTAAGATAATATCAAACCAGGGCTTGGTTATATATGTATAGTCTTCCTTTGTGAAACTTATTCCAATTATAGCACAGTACACAAAAAGCACCCTGGTTAGTGTAATAATAGAGCACTCGCTTTATACTGTAAAGTTAAAGGGTTCAACTCACACGAACATCACGCTCCAGTTGACCCAGCTATAAATGACTACGGAAGATAAAGCGAACAGGGAAAAGAACTGACCACCCTATCTCATACATACTGTATTTTTAGAATACTGAAGTCTCTAACAACTTCCTTCCCCGTCAGTAGTGTAACTACTATAGAACAAACCTTGACTTAGTATACTGAAGTCTCTAACAACTTCATTCCCCGTCAGTAGTGTAACTACTATAGAGCAAACCTTGACTTAGTATACTGAAGTCTCTAACAACTTCATTCCCCGTCAGAAGTGTAACTACTATAGAACAAACCTTGACTTAGTATACTGAAGTCTCTAACAACTTCATTCCCCGTCAGTAGTGTAACTACTATAGAACAAACCTTGACTTAGTATACTGAAGTCTCTAACAACTTCATTCCCCGTCAGTAGTGTAACTACTATAGAACAAACCTTGACTTAGTATACTGAAGTCTCTAACAACTTCATTCCCCGTCAGTAGTGTAACTACTATAGAACAAACCTTGACTTAGTATACTGAAGTCTCTAACAACTTCATTCCCCGTCAGTAGTGTAACTACTATAGAACAAACCTTGACTTAGTATACTGAAGTCTCTAACAACTTCATTCCCCGTCAGTAGTGTAACTACTATAGAACAAACCTTGACTTAGTTTACTGAAGTCTCTAACATCTTCATTCCCCGACAGTAGTGTAACTACTATGGGATAAACCTTAACTTTTACTTTACATACAAAAAGATTTAAATGGATAATATCTTCTTCTTCGTTCGCTCTCAATCTCCCGCTACCAAACCCTGAAAGGGTCTAAGTAGCAGAATGTAGTCCAGAGAAAGGAATGGAGTGTGCTATAGTTTACAGCTTGGCTGTGATATTTGCACCTTTGGGTCCAACATATCTGACCTCAGCAAGCATTTTTTGAGTACCGGGTTAGCATTCCCTCTTCGATCCCTTCTCCTTAGCCAGTCTGCCCTGCTGTAGCCTGTTATCCAGGATCACATTGTGGAGGTGTAGAAGGGTCTTGGCAGCTATGGTTCGCTGGCCCTGACGCTAGCAGTCAGCTATGGGTCGCTGACCACTGCAGCTCATGCGCTCCTCAGCATCTTGATCCCAAATGGATAATATAATGTCACTTTCTCTGTTAAAATCCATTATACTTTAGCTGGAGCATTATTGACAAATATTTGGAGCGAACTCCAAGTTATCTTAAGTCCCAAACAAGATAGACTCTCACACAAAATAAAATATATAACATTGGGTTGCCGTCTGTCTCCCCCAATCACCCAATTTAAAAAAAAAAAAATGATTTGATTTTATGGTGGATTCCGGCCCACTGCAGGAACTTTGGAAACAAGAAGGCAGATGCGCTAAATAAAAGGCGGAAGTGGTGGCATGCTGACTCAATATCCACAGAACTATAGAGAAGAAAAAACACTCATCAAGCAATCCGTGAGGATGGAATGGAGAGACCAGCACAAAGAATACAAGCTAGAAAATGACAGCATAAACAAACATGGGTGGACAAAGATCTTCAGACTCAGAAAGGACATTGCAGACTCAAGGCCCACTTCCACAAAATACGTCTCACAGACACGGCATTGTGCGATTGTGAAGCACCTAAGCAAACACCAGAACATATTTTGCAAGAATGAGCTACCTATGCAGACCAAAGAGAGACAGTCTGGTCCTGGGGGGTGACCATGCTCAAAAAGCTGTGGGGGAACAGCAAATACCAGAAAAGCATTGTCTCGCTCGTGAACCTCACTGGGTTGTTGTTGTTCTGAATGCCCACAATGAGTAGGTTACTCTTATGTGCGCCCTGAAAAGGGCATTAAATGACGGGTTGCAGTAGCTTTCCTCACATCTTGAGCATGCTGATGAAGGTGGACCAGGATCCTCCAGGCGGTTGTGCTATGCTTGGCCTCATCTGCGTGTCGCTCACTACTATGGAGAGCACATCAAACCTCACCTTGTTAGCCAGACTGTTCTCCTCGACAACAGTCCATTTTCAGGACGACCAACGAGGAGGTCAGGTGAGGGTCTTTGTCAGTATATTTCTCCAGGCCCTGGCTAACATTCCCTGATCAGCGTTTTTCCTGACCAGACGTTAGCCTCATCATCCCACCTCACTGGGTTAGAAGCATAACACCAGTTGATCAAAGACAAGAAGAAGAAGAAGAAAAAAAAGTAGAAAAAGAAAAAGAAGTTCTCCATGTTTCAGAGCCATACACTAGACTTTACATTGGAGTTTAAATGTGTATTTATGTGTTTTTTATTTTTATTTATGAGCGTTAGCAACAACAAAGAAATCTCTTCTCGCCCTTTGTATTACTATTTTCATTTCCCTTGCCTGGAAAGGTTATAAAAAAGTGAAGCATCACTGGTACCAAAGCTCAAACCCTGTACCTTTGCTTGGAGTGACAAGTGCTCTAACAGGTTGCAACTTTAACAATAAAGAACTTAATTTAACTTAACGTCTTTATACTGTTTTAGAAGACCCTGCAGAGTCTGTATACAACCAGTTTCATTTACATTACCTTGCACTAAAACCTATGTGCATCTAATTATTCTTAAATGCATTAATTGTCCCTGCCTCCTCTACCTCCTGTGGTAAAGCATTCCAACCATTCACCACTCTCTGACTAAAAAATTAATTCATAATATCTAATCTGAACCTCTCTTAAGTTAATTTGTAGCTATGCTTTCTTGTTCTTGTGGGTGGTTGTATTTTGATAAACTTGTTATAGTCTAATTTATCCATTCCTCTGATCATCTTATAAACCTGTATTAAGTCACCACGAATTATTTTATTTTCTATACACTGTAGGCCGGTTTTTCTGAGTCTTTCCTCATCTGTAATTCTGGAATCCCACTATCAGCATTGTCACTCTTTTTTTGTATTCTTTCCATCAAGTTTATAGCCCCTCTAAGATAAGGACTTCACACCTGTACACAGTGCTCCAATCTCATCATCATCATGTAGCATGTCCTTTGCAGAACGTCGTTCCCATCTCAGTTTGTCTGAAAGAAACTTATTTTCTTGCCAAAACTCCAGCCTCCGCCACAGTCATACCCAGGCATTCCTGGATATCTTGGTGCCATCGTCTTCTTGGTCTACTCTTTCCTCTTTTGCCTGGCACCATACCTTCCATCACCGTTCTCTCAAGACCGTTGTGTCTCTTGATGTGACCAAAGTATTTGCATTTTCTAGCCAAAATGGAATTGATAAACCAGTTCTCCTCTTTGCTCAACTCTTGCCGAATGTCTACATTTGTTTTTTTCTCTGTCCTGGGTATTTTGAGGATCTTTCTGTAACATTTTGACTTGAAGGATTTGATTCTTTGTCTAGAAGTTTTAGTAATCGTCCATGATTCTCAGCTATAAGCTGCCACAGGAAAAACACAGGCTCTCAAGACTTTTACTTTTATCATTTTGTTGGTGCTCTGCCATAATTTCTTCAGGCTGTTCAGTCTCTGCATTGCCATGGCTAATCTTCTTCTGATTTCTTTTGAGCAGTCGCCATTTTTGTCAATTCTGGAGCCCAGATATTCAAAATGTGTGACCTGATCTATTTCCTCACCACCCACTGTAAATTTATGCTGACATTGTGTTTTGTCGGTGGTCATTATCTTTGTTTTATTTATGTTTATGAACAGGTTTTGATCTTTACTATGTCCAGTAACGGCTGAAAGTAGCTGCTGTAGCCCTTCTGCACTTCTTGATAGTATCACTGTGTCATCTGCGTATTGTAACTCTTGAATCTTGTACCCCCCAATCGTAAATGGGTCGAAACTTTCAATGTTCTCGTCTTCTCGAACATTTCTCATCATACATTCTGCAAATATGTTGTACAGATAAGGTGAGAGGATACATCCCTGTAGGACTCCTTTTTGTACTGCAAACCAATCTGATGTTTGCCCAGATACGCGGACAGCGGCTTGTTGATCTTGGTATAATGTTTCAATAAGATGGACTATATGCAAAGGTAGCCCCATTTCCTTTATGATTCTTCATAGATTTTTTTGTTTTATCGTGTCGAAAACCTTGGTGTAATCAATTAAACATGTGTACAGGTCTACATTAAACTCTCTACATTTTTTGAAGATGTTCCTTAAATCGAATATGTGGTCCCTGGTCCCTCTGTCTTTCCTTAAACCTGCCTGGACTATGTGAATTTCAGATTCAAACCTTTTCTCCATCCTTCTTAATAGGATTCGCAAAAGTATCTTGCTAGCGTGGCTGATCAGCGAGGTAGTTTGGTAGTTCGTGCACAGCATCAGGTTGCCTTTTGTGGCTAGGGGAATATAAATTGATTTCTTCCATGCTTCTGGCCACTCTGCACTGTGCCATATCTGTTTACACAGCTTGTGATAGACTCGGGCACATGCCTCCCCTCCTGCTTGTATTAGCTCTGCTTGGATATCATCGCATCCTGGGGACTTTCCCTTTTTCAGGCTTTTAATTGCAGAGCGTACTTCTTCCAATGTTGGTTCAGGTTCTTTCTCATCCTTTGGTAGGATTGTAACTGAGCGCTTTGTGCTATCTCCATACATGGTTCTGCAGTACTCTCTCCATCTATTCAGTATGTCTTTGGCTTCTGTTAATGTGTTATCCTCTTTGTCATTTATGACATGTGGAACCAGACGGAACTCCCTTGTCAGTGTTCTTATTGCTTTGAATGCATCTCTTTCTTTGCCTTGTTGTTGTAGGTTTTCTATATCCTTACACGTTTCCACTATGTATCTTCCTTTATCTTTTCTTATATCTCTTCTAACTTTTCTTGCGCAGTTTTTAAATGCTGTGTTGGTCCCCTTACTTCCCATTTGTTTTAATTGTTGCCTTTCTTCAATGAGTTTCTGTGTTTCCTCTATTATATAGCTCTGTTTCTTGTGCAACATCTTGGGAATCATTTCTTTCGCTGTCGAGATCAAAATCTCCCTTGCATATGATGTCAACCGCTCAGATATCTCTTCCTGTACCGCAAGCAATGCCTCAAATTTGTTTTCTACTTTGATGTTGTATTCAGTAGGTATTGCTGTTACATCGAAGCGTATTGGCTGGCAACCTTTGTTAATCCTACGTAGTCTTGTTTGGAAAACTGCAAACAGTAATTCATTGTCCGTATCGCAGTCTGCTCCTGGCAGCGTTTTTGTTGCCAGCACATTTGATCTCCATCTTTGTTGTACCAGGATGTAATCTATTTGGTTTCTGCTGTTGCCATCAGGGAAGGTCCACGTGTATAGTCTACATGGATGTTGTTTGAATAAGGTGTTGCCTATTCAACAAATTGAAGATAGGGTGTACCGACGAATGCCCGTGCGGTACTGGTAAAATGACCGCTGAACATCTGCTGCAGAACTGCCCGACATACGAGGATCAGAGAGAGCAGATGTGGCCATTACCAGTGGAACTGCAAGACAAGCTCTATGGCAGTGGCGAGAGCCTCAGGATTACCGCCGCTTTTTTCGAAAAAATAATGGTTACTGTCTGACTGCGTACGAAGAAGAAGAAGAAGAATAAGGTGTTGGCAATGGAGAGGTTGTTTTCCATGCAGAATTCAACCAGTTTTTCTCCTCGCTCCTTTCTGTGTCCCAAACCAAAAGGTCCTGGAACACTTCTCTCCTATTTGGCTCTTTCCTCTCCGACTTTCGCATTGAAATCGCCAATGATGATCAAGATATCTCTTTTTTCAAGTTTTCCATCGTTTCTTGCAAGGTGTTATAAAAATCATCCATTTCACAATCGTCTGCTGCTGATGTTGGTGCATACACTTGAATTATTGTTAAATTTCTTGTCTTTTTCTTTAGCCTGATTACAATTATTCGGTCGTTGACTGGATTGTAACCGAGTAGTGAAGGTGCTGTCTTCTGACAGAATAAAGCTGACCCCGCTTTTTCCACCCTTGTCCGTCCTAGAGTATATAAATGTTTCTCCTGAGGAGCTGGTACAGTGCCCTTGTCCGGCCCATCTATGCTCAGAGACTCCAAGAATCTCTATCTTGGTTCTCTCCATTTCTCTTCCAATCATGAACAACTTGCCCTGGTATAGGCTCCTGATGTTCCAGGTGCCTATTCTTAGTATTGTTTTTAGTCCCATTTCAGAGTTGTCCACTGTAATGCAGTCGGGCTTTAGGTCGTCATCTCTATTACATGTACTGACTCTGAAATCGGCCTCTTCCCCAGTTGGCGTCGATGATCTGCCTGGCCTGAGGGCCTCACCATCAGATCTTTGAGTTTCATTTCTCTCGACTGTGGCTCCTATCTAGATCTAACTAATACTTTATACAGTTTGACTATCACTTCCTTGCTCCTATGTTTAATATTTCCTTTTGTCATACCTAACATTGCATTTGCCTTTTTCACTGCTACCTAAACTTGTTCACTCACCTTACCTGTATGATCTATTATAACCCCTAGGTCCCTTTCCTTATCTATCTTTCTAATATTTTTCACACCAATTCTGTAATTATGTTCCATATTGGATCTACCCATGTGGATGACTGTATATTTATCTACATTAAACTAAATTTGCCAACTTACAGACCATTCTTGAATTTGATTGAAATCCAACCTCAATGTATCCACTTATGCTTTAGATGAGACAAAAGAAATGTATCTGCTAAAAAATCAGTATAGACTAAACAAACAAAATCTGAACAAATAGTAGATCTTAAATGATTACTCACCACCATTTAGAAGTCCAGTAACAGATCCGTGTTCTGAAAATTTAAAAAAAGGAATATTTTAAAATATTTATGAACAAATGGTTTGACATGAAATAATGGCAAACCAGCTGAAGAAAAGTATAAAAGTTCAAAAGTCAATAGGGGTATCATCATCGGGTGCCTTGTCGGTTAGCGCTGTCGATCATAGACCTCTGTTCGCTTCTTTCACATGTGTCGTTTACCAACTCTGTTGTTGATTATCGTCCGTGCCATTCTCTCAGGCTTACCAAGATCTTCACTCTCGTTCTTCCTCTGTCTCTCATTCCTGCTATCTTTCCTGTTGTCATGACGTGCTCCAAGCCGCCTATTCTTATAACATGCTAAAAAAATTATGACTGTCTTCTACTGATCTTTGCAATTAGTTGTCTTTGTATTTGTGTCTCTTTAGTCTCCTTTGCAGTCCATGGGATCCACAACATTCTTCTGTAAAACCAAATCTCTTGTTGCTTCCAAAGATCAATGCACTTGCTTACTGCTTGTCCATGATTCACTGTTTTATGCCAGTACTGGTTCCATGGACTCGCATCCAAGGACTCTCTCCGTTATATATTCAAAGGCCGAGTTACAAATAACAATTTCAAAAAAGAATTAAAACAGCAATAGAGGTTTTTTAAGATGGCAATGGCTAAAAGAGGAAAACTCACTTGGTACGGCCACATATCGAAATCAAACGTTCTTGCAAATACGATACTAAACAAGGAGCAAAGCGGACTACGAAGAAGTCTTCTCAAATAGAGATAGGAGAACAACATTTAAAAAATGGACCAATCTCCGACCACAGGCAGCAGCTGCTGACAGAGAGGGATGGTGTGGGGTTGTGGGGGTGTCTTCCTGTGTGCTCCAACGACCTCACAGGTTACAGGATGACACAGTGGCAAGTCAAGGACAAGACGACTAGGGGGCGACTACGAGATGCAGGGGACTCCGCATCAAGCACCCGTGGAAAAAGAGGGAGGAGTCTGGAGTTGAACCCACACCACCTGATCACAAGATCGACGACTTAACCACTTCGCCACGGAATCTGGTAGTCAATAAAATGAGAAATGATGATAAAAACAAATAACAAATTTTGTAAACTATGTCATGCCCAGATAAAAATCACATATTTAGGAAAAACAGGAAGTGAGTTACATAACATACAATACCTGTTGTTAGCGTCAGCACCTCCTGTCTTAAAAAGTTCTCAATTACCAAATCATATTCTGAGTCAATTCTGAGAAAAAAAGAGTTTCATTATAATGTTAAAGATATGGTAAACCCTATAAAAGGAAGCAGTTTAGTCATTACAGAATGAAGCATACAATTAATAGATTAAATAATTATCTAGGTTTGCTTTCTTATGCATAT
Source organism: Ariolimax columbianus (assembly GCA_036924085.1). NCBI lineage: Eukaryota > Metazoa > Mollusca > Gastropoda > Stylommatophora > Arionidae > Ariolimax > Ariolimax columbianus. The sequence goes on from JAVGWX010000013.1 coordinate 70,420,302, forward strand.
ATATCTTTCTGTTGTGACGGAGCAGTGTCAAATATGTTATAAATTATTGTGGATTACTCTCACGAATTGTCAGCACTGCGTAGAACTGACGTCACTTAGTACCGTGTAGTTTCAAACCGACATTTGATACATTTCTTGCAGTTACTTCAGCTGCTTTAATTAAACATTTAATAATTATCAAACCTAAACCTAAACATGTAAACAGAAATTCCTTCCTTGGATTGTTGTTCATGAAACACTGAAATTAAAATGTACGTTGTTGATTGCAGAAGATACACGTAAAGGATGCAGTTGTAGTTGTGACTTTATACTTTACTTGGGGTGAAAAGGTAAACCAATTAATCATATTTCTCTCATTTATGACGTTGACCCTGCGCCATGTAATAAAATCTACTAACGGAAAGCTCTATCTGTTTCTATTCTGAGCCGTTTGCAGTAGCGCACATTTTTACAAAAGTGCGAACCAGAAAATTTCCGTGTCTTATTTTTCAATATAGTCCCTGTGTCCGGCAACCCTTTGTCCACCTATCCACTAGCTTGTGGATGTCCTCTAAAAAATAGTCTTGTGGTGTGACCTTTAACCAATTACACACCGCTTACATTACCTCGTTGTTAGCTGCTTTCAGGTCAGGTCATCCCGTAAGCGGTAAGGTCGTTGGGGCACACATGAAGATATTCCCACAACTCCACGCCATCCCTCTCTGTCAGAAGCCGCTGCCTGTGAGTCTTCTGGTCGGAGACTGGTCCATTCTTTTATGTTGTCTTCCCATCTCTTTTTGGGCCGGCCTCTTCGTCGTCTGCCATGCACCTTCCCGTGGAGGATTGTGTTTGCAAGACCATTTGATCTCGATATGTGACCGTACCAAGTGAGTTTCCTTCTTTTGACAGTTGCCAAGAGATCTTTGAAAGGCCCTATTGCCGTTGTAATTCTATTTCGGATTTCCTCGTTTGTAACTCGATCTTTGTACGTGACGTTTAAAAGTTTTCGGAAACATCTCATCTCCAAGGACTGTATCCTTCGTTGAAGGTCAGCCGTAACTGTCCATGTCTCACATGCATAGAGAAATATTGACAGGACCAGTGTACGCATTAATCTGATTTTCGTGCGTAGTGCTAACCGTTTATCTTGCCAGATTTTGTTAAGCCGTGCAAGCGCCGCTATTGTCTGTGCTATTCTGGCCAATACTTCACATTTTGATCCTTCATCACTGACAATCGACCCAAGATATTTAAAACGGTCAACTACTTCGAGTTCTTGACCGTTTGCTTTTATCTTGCTGTTGAAGCCCGTAGCCTTGTTTGTCATTAGTTTTGTCTTTCCAGCGTTTATCTCCATAAAAACGATGTACTGGCAAGATGGACAGAGTACTGTTCCGAGCTATACAACTATGAAGGGCGAAACAAACCTGAGAAAACAATCCCCCCAACACCAACAAATATAGAGGATAACCAACTGATAACGAAGGAAGAGGTAATTGCAGCGGTAAAGACATTGAGAAGAGGGAAGGCGGCCGGCGTGGACAATATACCAGCACAGCTCTTACAAGCAGGTGGAGAGGTAGTGGTGGAAGGCCCGACACACATCTGTAACAAAATATGGGCGACAGGAAACTGGCCGGACTTATGGACGAAATCTATAGTTATACCGCTACATAAGTCTGGAAACCTAAAGCTGTGCCAAAATTACAGAACAATAAGCCTCATTAGCTGCTTTGGGACCCATCTATTACACACTTTTCTATAACCGAGTTCATCATTGACGATTTTGTGCGTAGCCCCATGACTCATGTTGAAATCTATGGCTATATCATCAATAGTGACTTGCCTGTTGCCACGGACTAGCTTTTTGATTGTGTCAGTTACAACACCTTCTGGTTTCCCACGTTGTGTATCATCAAGGTGATTCTGTCTTCCGTTTTGAAATCTTTCTACCCATTCATACACATGGTCATTCCTATTGATTGATTCATATACTCTCCTATGACTCTAACAACTGCCTCTATACTGAGCGTTCGGTCATCTGTAGATTTGAGAAAGTTTCACACCCTTTAAAAACAAAAAACAAGAATAACGTCTCATTGTTCTTCCCGGTGCAAGTCGATAGTAGGCGGCCATGTTGTACGCTATATTGCGCATGCGCATACTGCTCGATTGTCACAATCCCTACATTTTGTAGAGACATTTTATGTCCCGAAATAAGATTGTCCATTGTACATACCCTTCCATGCACTTTATAGCAAAATTGATGTTACTTAATGACCGTTCCTTCTCCGTTATTATCAAGAATAACAATAATAGTTGTCCATCACAAGTGATGAAGACCACTCTCTTTGTTCAGCCGTGTGGACAGTCGTATCTCTTGCTGTGTCCGCTGATATGGGTGACTTGCGCGGTTATTTGGATTAAAGTAAGGAAGAAACTGCGCCTTTTGTCAACCTCACTCACAGAGCCTAAGCTACCTTTTGCCAGTGGCAAGACATTCATTGAGACGACTGGAGATAGCATAGGATGCAGATTTTGCCTCAGGGTTACCACCGAAGCCTTTCCGTAAACATGTAACCCGCAGGGTAGAAAGGTGGGAAGGCATCTAACACAGTTTGTCGTGCCTTTTCGATAACCACAAGAAGTCGTATGGACAACACTCAGCGTGTGAGTGGATCTGGCATCTCTCCCCAGCTGTATTCAGCTCATCATAGTAGCATCTAAAATTCCCACACGCCAAATTCGTGAAGGTGAACCGGCAGAACTAACCCGTGAAATACGACACAGGTATTAGCGTAGTGCCATTTAGTCGGAGTCCAGACCACAATAAATGGATGGAAGATATCACAAAAAAAGAATGAAATAACAAGTCCAGACAGAAAACAACACCACGTTTCCGTGAACACAATTGTAAGTCGTCGACTAGTGTGAATTTCAGGCAAAGCCGTGGTCTGGCGGCATCCATAATGATCCAAAACAGTAGAGAAACGTTCTACACTCAGGAATACTTTGGAACACACAACACATTTATTCTTGCAATATAAAACACAAGAATCCTTGTTGATTGCATGACTACCTTCCTTCCAACCTTTCCAAAGATGATAGTGAACCCCATCTCACGAGCCTTTTTATTTAGCATGCCTGGAATCCGCCATCAACCGATGCGACTGGGATACCTTTGACATCAACGTAAATGGCAGGCCGCTAATTCACCTTCACTTTGCAGATGATCTAGTACTCATCACGGAGGCAGCCACAAACGCCAATGAAATACTAACAGTGCTCCACCGAGATGAAAAGAAAGGGTGGGCTTGAAATTAACATGACCAAGACGAAAGTCACGCGCAATCATTTCGCTTCCCGCAACCCAGTGTTCCTAGATGGAGAGAGATTGGATGACATAGAGGAGTACATCTACCTTGGACGCTTGTTCAACATGCAGAACAACCTAAGCCCAGAGTTGACAAGTTGACATTGCGTGGGTTGGGCAGCTTACTCTTTGATGAAGCCAGTACTGAACAACATCCATGACCAGAGCCTGCTCACCTCTCTATTAAACTCCACAGTATTACCTACACTATGCTATGGAACGGAAACATAGACACTCATGAAGGAGATGGAGTCCAACTCAGAGTGACCCAAGCCTCCCTCGAGAGATGCATGGTCGACCTCATACTTCATAGTCAGCGCACAAAAGGTCTTCCTAACTCGGACATTCGTCAATTGTCCGTAGTGGAAGATGCAGTTATTTATGCAGACAAGATGAAACATAGCTGGTGGGGGTGGGGAGTGGGCACTTACCGCGAAGACCGTATGATTGATGGAGCACAGCGACAGCAATATGGTACCCCAGAGACAAGAAATGACCACGGAGACGGCTCTTTTAAACCAGTATACTGAGGCTGAATCAAGTCAAGTCAAGGTAAAGTAAGTCAGGGTAAGTGAAGTCAAGCCAAATCAAGGGAAGTGAACTCAAGTCAAAACTAGTCAAGATAAGTTAAGTTAAGTCAAGGAAAGTCAAGTCAAGGTAATTTAAGTAAAATCAAGTTAAGTGTAGGTAAGTTAAGCCTAGGTAAATTAAATAAAGTCAAAGTAAGTTAACTCAAGTCAAGTCAAGGTAAATTAACTCAAGTCAAGGTAAGTTAACTCAAGTCAAGAAAAGTTAACTCAAGTCAAATCAAGGTAAGTTAACTCAAGTCAAGGTAAGTTAACTCAAGTCAAGGTAAGTTAACTTAAGTCAAGGTAAGTTAGCTCAAGGCAAGGAAAGTTAACTCAAGTAAAGTCAAGTTCAGTTAAGTCAAGTTTAGTTAAGTTAAGTCAAGGTAAATCAAGTAAAGTAAAGTCCAATCCCATCAAGTGAGGGTAAGGTAAGTAAGTCAAGTTAAGTTAAGTCAAGTTAAGTTCAGTTACAACTACATAAAAGTAACACATTAACTACTCACGTAGCGAGAGTCCCTCCTTGCTTTGCACAATTAGCAGCAGCAGCCGTGTGATCGTACTTAGCGTCAACATACTTGTAACAGTGGATGCCATAGGCTTTGTAGCTTAGTGGACAAGTTCGATTCACATGACCTGCAATATAAGTTGTAGGATGAGCGATACCGCACATTAGATGGACCGATGCAACGGTAGACGTGGCGTCATAATAAATACAGATGTTCGTGTGACATTCATAAATACGCATCTGTTAAATATACAAGAGATTGTAGAAAGGTTTTGCATTTTAGTATGTAAAGTAAAGTAAAGTAAAGTAACCCATAGCATTACTGCCGTAGGGGTGTGAGGTGTTAGCAATCTCAAATTTCAAAGGCTCGGCTAAATGAGGGCAGTAGCCATCTCCTCTCCCTCGCCGCTTTTACTTCCCGGACTAAACCAGTACCCATTTAAGGCTGGGTCGACCTGGGACCCATTGCGGTCTGAAAAATACACTACTGACTAAACTGGAGAATAAACCCAGGACCACTCAGATGTGAAGTAGCACGCTAACCACTGCGCTACGTGGCTCCCTTTTAGTATGTAGGAGTCAAGAAACTTACTTGGAAATTGGTGAACTTTAGTCCTTCTCTATGTATTCACACTGCAAGGCGATACGCTTCTGACATATAATCTTCATCTTCTTAATTCCCTGATTGTAGAACTTCTCCGCCTGGGTCGGAAGTACGTCTCCAGTTCAGTAATCAAGTCCTTGACATCAAAAAAATGACGTCCACAAAGCGGATTGTATAATTTTTTATTTTTTTAAATTTTTGTGTTCGCCTTATTTCTCTAATCCCCAAGGCGGTGTGCATTGCACTGTGGTTTTTATTTTGCACCTGTCGGACTAGTACATCCGACTTCAGCATACATTTTATGTAAGGGTCTGCTTCCTCCTGCATTTTCTAAGGGTTTGCTTTCCTGGGGTAACAGCCGGTGCTGTGATGGGGATCGAACCCAGCACTTTTGGATTGTGAGCCGTGCCACTTAACCACTAGGCCACACCATCCCCCAAAGCGGATTCATAATGTATGGGAACAGACAGAAGTCCACTAGGTGCCAAGTCCGGTGAGTATAGTGGATGGGACATGATTTCAAACCCGTAAGTTTTTCTGACGTCCACGGTTTAATTACTGAACTGGAGACATGGTTATGGGCCCAGACGGTGAAGTTCTTCAATCAGGGCATCAGGCAGGTGAAGAATACATAGAGAAGGACTCCAAAGTTCACACCAACTTCTAGGTAAGAGTCTTGAATCCTTCATTCTAAAGCGCAAAACTTTTCAACCATCTCTCGTATATTTAACATATAATAATAATGTTCACCTAGGCATCTACGGCTTGTTGCGTCGATCGACCACTACCATGTCAAACTGCTGAGGATTGTAGCCAAACCTCATTCACTGCGGAGGAGAGACTGCTATCAGTCTGAGCCATGTAGATTGGGGACGGCCCCTCCCACGCCTTCAGCCGGCCGGTGGGAGACCGTTGTTACACATAGCAGACTTGAATATTATCTGGTGAGCCGGTACTTCCTGGTCCAGTCGAACCACGTGACCAAACAGAGACAGACAGCGGCAGACCAGTGTGTCATGGACAGATATAATAACAAACACAAGACAGTAATCAAAGCAACTTGATTTCTTATTCTTCTTTTTCTTCTCCTCATCTTCTTCTTCTTCTTACGCCTTCAGGCATCAACTTGAATGTACCTAAAAGTCGCAGTAGTTAGCCTAAGGCAATTGGTATGTCCATAGAGCTTGTCCAGGAATGTGCTTTCTTTGTTCCTCGTATGTTAGACACCTTTATAGGAGCTACTCAGCAGTTATTGTACCAGTACTGCAGACACATTTATTGGGTATTTCCTTTCCTGATTTTGTTGAATAGACGTTATCTCAATCCGATGTGTCATGAGTAGAGAGTACTATCTGTTCATCTTTGTTGAGCCAGTCACACTGATCAAGGATCTATGAGTAAGAAGTGGTGGGAGTTTGTTATTGCTGTTAAAGATGCAGCCAGACGATTTGCTAGTCACTGGCAAAAGATCTTCTTCGTCGTTCGTTCTAGAACTCGTGCCACCAACACCAAAAAATGGCTTGGCAAGTAGCAGGATATAGTCCGGAGAACAGAATGTGTTGCGTTGTTGTTCACAGCTTGACTGTGATATTTGCACTTTTGGTCTGTCACATTTGACTTCAACATAGCAATATTGGGTACCAGATTAGCCGTTCCTCTTTGATCCCTTCCCATTAGCCATTCTGTCCTGTTGCAGCCTGTTATCTAAGATCACCACGTAGAGGTGGAGAAGGGTCTTGGCAGTTCTGGTTTGCTGGTCCTGACGCTATCAGTCAGCTTTGGGTCGCTAACCACTACAGCTCATGCACTGCTGAGCATCTTGAACCAAGGATCTAAGAAGTGGAGGGAGTTTCTTACTGCCTAGGCGTTGTCAGCATGATGGTCAATGACCAATGGGCGAATTTTTTCTTTAACGTTTGTCTTTAACCTAGACAGCTAAACCACATCCAGCAGGTTTAGGGTATGTCCAGTGTCATACCTTGACGAGGCCCAATTGGCCCTAAGCCGGCCCTGTTCCATTAAAGTAATGATAGTCTCATATCATAGGCAGCCATCTTGGATAAACTGTTCATATCATTGTACTATGCCTCAGATTTATACAAAGTGGATTAACGGTTCCTTTTCTCACTGTCTTTTCATCACTAACAGTAAGGCAGGTGCACATTTACAGCTGGGTAAACTGGAACATTTCAGTAATGGGTATTGAACCAAATACCTTTGTCGTGAGAGAGTAAACCTCGCATTACACTACAGCCATTTTCTCTAGTGTGCTTTGGTATGTAATTAAAGCCACTGTAAACGACCAATAAAGACACGCCTTCAAGAGTTAAATGAACACAATACGAGATACTTCCAACAACAACACCAACAACAACAACAACAACATCACTGAAAGCAATAACAGTCTCGGCACCAATAACACCACCACCACCAACAACAACAACAGCACCAAAAACAACACCAATAAAAAAAACACCACCAGAAACTACATCACCAACAACACCCTCACCAACAACAACACTAACACCACAAATATCACTACACCAACACCATCATAAACAACAACACCACGACCGACAAGACCACTAACACCTCCACAAACGACACCAATAATGCCAAATTCAACAACAGCACCACCAACAAAAATACCACCAACATAAAACAGCACCACCAACATCAACAATGCCAATAGGAACACCACCACGCCTAACAATAACACCAACATAAAAAACATCAGCACCACCAAAAACAATACCAACACAACAACAACAAAAACAACTTGACAGCAACATTAACAACAACAGCAATGACAACACCAAAATAAACAAAACCTCTACAAAAATCAACAACACCATAATCAACAAAAACCACACCTCGACAAACAATACCTACCAACAACAACTCCAACAGCAGCAACAACAACACCAACAACAATGCCAACATCAACAAAATCCAACCTCCACAAACAACAACATCAACAACACCTCCACAAACAGCAACAACAACAAAAACCACACTTCCACAAACAACAACACTAACAACAACACAAACATCAACAAAACAACACCAACAAAAACCACACTTCCACAAAAAACAACACCAACACCAATATTTACAAAACAACACCAAAAAAACCACACTTTCACAAACAAAAACAAAACGAACACCAATATCAACAAAACAACACCAATATTAACAAAACACCAACAAAAACCACACTTCCACAAACAACAGCACTAACACCAACACCAACATCAACAAAACAACACCAACAAAATCCACACTTCCACAAACACCAACACCAAACAAACCACTAAACCACTCTAAATCTCCTATCCTTATTTAAATCACATAAAACAATGACTATCAATAAGAAGCAATTTTGTACATGTAAAACCGTCTCCCTCGTATCCTGGACGGCAAACGCATTTGGAGCCATCGACACATTTTGCATTTTCTGAACAAGGTTCCAAATCACTGTAAACGAGTTCCCCATTGGTGCAAGCAACTTTCTTTTTGCATGCCTGAAGTACAACTGTTTCTCCATTCTGAAAAAAGAAATCAGGTTAGAGATGTAGCTCAGACAGACAAGTTTAATATATGCTCATTTGTAGCTCAGACAGACAAGTTTAATATATGCTCATTTGTAGCTCAGACTGAAAAGTTTAATATATGCTCATTTGTAGCTCAGACAGACAAGTTTAATATATGCTCATTTGTAGCTCAGACTGAAAAGTTTAATATATGCTCATTTGTAGCTGAGACTGACAAGTTTAATATATGCTCATTTGTAGCTCAGACAGACAAGTTTAATATATGCTCATTTGTAGCTCAGACTGAAAAGTTTAATATATGCTCATTTGTAGCTGAGACTGACAAGTTTAATATATGCTCATTTGTAGCTGAGACTGAAAAGTTTAATATATGCTCATTTGTAGCTGAGACAGAAAAGTTTAATATATGCTCATTTGTAGCTCAGACTAACAAGTTTAATATATGCTCATTTGTAGCTGAGACTGAAAAGTTTAATATATGCTCATTTGTAGCTCAGACTAACAAGTTTAATATATGCTCATTTGTAGCTCAGACTGACAAGTTTAATATATGCTCATTTGTAGCTGAGACTGACAAGTTTAATATATGCTCATTTGTAGCTCAGACTAACAAGTTTAATATATGCTCATTTGTAGCTCAGACTGAAAAGTTTAATATATGCTCATTTGTAGCTGAGACTGACAAGTTTAATATATGCTCATTTGTAGCTGAGACTGAAAAGTTTAATATATGCTCATTTGTAGCTCAGACTGAAAAGTTTAATATATGCTCATTTGTAGCTCAGACTAACAAGTTTAATATATGCTCATTTGTAGCTGAGACTGAAAAGTTTAATATATGCTCATTTGTAGCTCAGACTGAAAAGTTTAATATATGCTCATTTGTAGCTCAGACTAACAAGTTTAATATATGCTCATTTGTAGCTCAGACTAACAAGTTTAATATATGCTCATTTGTAGCTCAGACTGAAAAGTTTAATATATGCTCATTTGTAGCTGAGACTGACAAGTTTAATATATGCTCATTTGTAGCTGAGACTGAAAAGTTTAATATATGCTCATTTGTAGCTGAGACTGAAAAGTTTAATATATGCTCATTTGTAGCTCAGACTGAAAAGTTTAATATATGCTCATTTGTAGCTCAGACTAACAAGTTTAATATATGCTCATTTGTAGCTCAGACTGAAAAGTTTAGTATATGCTCATTTGTAGCTCAGACTAACAAGTTTAATATATGCTCATTTGTAGCTCAGACTGAAAAGTTTAATATATGCTCATTTGTAGCTGAGACTGACAAGTTTAATATATGCTCATTTGTAGCTCAGACTAACAAGTTTAATATATGCTCATTTGTAGCTCAGACTGAAAAGTTTAATATATGCTCATTTGTAGCTGAGACTGACAAGTTTAATATATGCTCATTTGTAGCTGAGACTGAAAAGTTTAATATATGCTCATTTGTAGCTGAGACAGAAAAGTTTAATATATGCTCATTTGTAGCTCAGACTAACAAGTTTAATATATGCTCATTTGTAGCTGAGACTGAAAAGTTTAATATATGCTCATTTGTAGCTCAGACTAACAAGTTTAATATATGCTCATTTGTAGCTCAGACTGACAAGTTTAATATATGCTCATTTGTAGCTGAGACTGACAAGTTTAATATATGCTCATTTGTAGCTCAGACTAACAAGTTTAATATATGCTCATTTGTAGCTCAGACTGAAAAGTTTAATATATGCTCATTTGTAGCTGAGACTGACAAGTTTAATATATGCTCATTTGTAGCTGAGACTGAAAAGTTTAATATATGCTCATTTGTAGCTCAGACTGAAAAGTTTAATATATGCTCATTTGTAGCTCAGACTAACAAGTTTAATATATGCTCATTTGTAGCTGAGACTGAAAAGTTTAATATATGCTCATTTGTAGCTCAGACTGAAAAGTTTAATATATGCTCATTTGTAGCTCAGACTAACAAGTTTAATATATGCTCATTTGTAGCTCAGACTAACAAGTTTAATATATGCTCATTTGTAGCTCAGACTGAAAAGTTTAGTATATGCTCATTTGTAGCTCAGACTAACAAGTTTAATATATGCTCATTTGTAGCTCAGACTGAAAAGTTTAATATATGCTCATTTTTATTTTACTACAATATTAGTTTGTTCATTCTTCTTCTTTCTTCTTTTGTCCTACTGCTCTTGCCATGAGACGTTGCAGAGAGGTGGGATGCGTAGATTCCTTGTTATCGTCAGGTGAAAGGCTTGCACAGTCGTTAGATGTAACTTCCTGAGAGTGTTAAAGAAAGCCTTGATGCACTGATGTCGAGGTCGGCCTCTTGGTCGTGGACTGGAGACCTGCATATGATGTGTTCTCGCTGCAGTCTGCTCATAATGTATTCTGACTAAATGACCAAACCACTTAATTTTGTGGGCGTCAGGGAGAGCATCGAAATTCTGGACATCTTCACATATTAGTTGTTTAACCTCGAGGCCCGCTTTCTAACTTCATTTATATAAGTTAATACTCTTCCCAAATATTACTTAAGAATGAAAATAAATAACACCAAGCTATCATTACAAAGAATATTCTAATTTCTGTGAAGAGCAGACATGACATTTTGAACTGAAAAGTAAAGGCCACCTGATCCTACAGTTGCTTCTAAGTGTGCACATGAGGTTTTTATTTTCTCTAATGGCTGAAAGCAAATGCGCTTGCTTCTCAAAAAACGATGGAGCGAAAACGAGAGACAGTGGGCAGGTTAAAAGTCCAGTAAATGCCACATGGCCTTACGGGGTTTGGGATTGACTTTTATTCCTTTCGGAGATGAACGAAAACCCTGTGTACGTTGTACTGGAAAAGAGCACCTGTCAACTGAAAATCTAAAAGAGCCGGCTGTTAGCCGCTGTTCAGGGAACAATTGTAACGGTAACGGAATTCCTGCCCAATGATGGTTCGCATGAAAACCAACAAGGAAACATCCCCTCCATCATGCAGACACAAGAGGCCAATCTCCTGTTTGCGTGCCCACATGATTACAAGTATAAAATTACTCTTCTACACCCCCATAGAGGTGTTGTTGTTGTTGTTATTGTTGTCGAATGACCATAATGAGTTTTCTTAACCTTACGTGCATCATAAAAATGGGGTTAAGTGGCGGGTTGTAGTAGTTCTCCTCACAGAGGTAGGAGCGACTAAGTGAAGATTTGTTACCCCTGAAAGGTTACAGATCAAATGGCAAGGACATGAACTAGAACACAGTATGGCTCTCAAATACCTGTGAGTAAAGTTGGATTTATGTCGACTCTGTGCTACCAGTGGCTACATGGCCTTTGTCCAGGCCTCTGTAAGCAGAATATTGACTTGTGAAATGAAGTGTTTAGGAAGGTCATCGGTGTTACCAGGAAAGACATAATACGGAACGACGAAATTCGTAGTATGGCCGGCACTACATCTTGTGCCGAATACATTTCCAGGCAGCAAATAAGTTTGATTTAGTCATCTCATGACAATGCACCCTCATTAACTTCCACTGATGGCTTACATAGCTGGTAGATCTGGCTACAGGACAAGGTCTGGCCATGAGGCAGGAGGATAGATGCGACACGGGTTCCCATTGACATACACAACGCACTTGGCACAGGACAGACGATTTAAGCTCCCCACGACGTTCAACGGCACAAGTCGAAAGAAAACTAACTAACTAAAGTTGGATCACATGATGTCCTATGCGGTACCTTGCCAGAAGACAAAACAGAAAATACATGTGGGAAACATTATCATACAAAAATTGACTGGTACAACATGGGGAGCAAAGCTAGATGGTCTCAGAATTTCAATGTTTCTTCGTAGCTGAGTACACCGCACCAGTCTGGAAGAACTCAGCACATGTCAATCATATCAATACAGCAATAAATGAGATAAGCCAGATAGTCACTTGGTGCTTAAGACCTACACCAACTGAGAAAATGTATTCCATAATTGGCGAAATGCCACTTTAGACTCGAAGAATTGTTGCGTCAGATATAGAAATAGAGAAACAGGTAACGGCCTAAGGCACCATGTGCTTGGACATCAGGTACAGCGCACAAGACTACAATCAAGGTGAAGTTTCTTACAGATAAACCAGCCCCTACAGCCTAGTCCTGGAAAATGCTGCTTTGAAAGATGGAAAGAGCTGAAGCAGGTCCCCTGGATCGAGTTATGGGAGGAACCTGCACCTGGACATCATCGGCCTTACGCAACATGGAAGTCACTAAATAGACTTTGAACTGGCGTATCACAATGAAGAAAAAACCTGAAAAGATGCGGATACAAAGATGATGAAACATGCAAATGTGGAGCAACACAAGACCAAGACCTTCTGGTGATCTGCCCAAACGTCCCGGAGATTTGCAGAATCGACGACCTGCTGAGTGCCGAGGACAGGGTAATTCCTGTGGATGAAAACTAGAAGAATGATGTGTGACTTAGTGCCTGTGACGAGCAAGCAAATACCCACGATAGACAAGAAAAACTCGAGATTCTAGCTGGGTGACATAAAACATATGATGAAATACACACTTACGTTTAAATTAAAGCCTTTTCCATTGGTATTCACATACGAGCAGGCGTCATAAGCTTCGTCTCTGTCAACACATGCGTAGTTCTTTCCCCTTATAAAGCCTTTTTGGCACAGACAACCAGACCCCAAGGTTCTATCCTCACAGTTACTGTCTGCCGTAGGATTCCAAATAGTGTTCTCACAGTTCTTCATATATGATTGGCTGTACTCTTCATTTGGTCCACATTTGGGCGTCTCTAGAAATCAACGAATGAAAGTATTTTTGAATGATCTTCCACAAAATAATGGCAATCTATCTATGTTTATAATGTAAGTAGATTGTCCTTTGCAGAACCTTGCTTCTTACAACTGCCAACCTATTTGGCTGCTATAATCTTCATGACAGACAGGATACTTTCCAATACTTTCTGCTTTGGTAGAGCGATCAAACCGAGGAAAAAACTAAATGTCTGCCAAATTTGACAAGGCAGGATTCAAACCCGGTGCGTATGAATTGTGAAACGGTCTTTCCACTCCTAGACTTCACTGCCTCTGCTTCTGTTTAGTATAACAACTCTTGTATTTCCCAGTAGAGATAAAGGATTCTTCTTCTTCTTCGTTCGTTCTTAATCTACCACTACCAAACCCTGAAAGAGCTTAAGTAGCAGAATGTAGTCCAGAGAACGGAATGCGTTGTGTCGTAGTTTACAGCTTGGCTGCGATATTTGCACCTTTCGGTCCAACACATTTGACTTCAGCAAGCATTTTTTTAGTACCGGGTTAGCATTCCCTCTTCGATCCCTTCTCCTTAGCCAGTCTACCCTGCTGCAGCCTGTTATCCAGGATCACCGCGAGGAGGTGTAGAAGGGTCTTGGCAGCTATGGTTCGCTGGCCCTGACGCTAGAAATCAGCTATGGGCCGCTGACCACTGCGGCTCATGCGCTGCTCAGCATCTTGATCCCGGTAAAGGATTCAACTTCCGCTATCGATGCGCTCCAGTCGACTCACATGTAAAAGTATTCATTTGTAAATTCCCGAATTACAGTTATGAGGAAAGACTCAGAAAAACCAGCCTACAGTGTCTAGAAAAGAGAAGAATTCGAGGTGACAATACAGGTTTATAAGATAATCACAGAAAAAGTAAAATTAGACTATAACAAGTTTTTCAAATTACAACCAACAACGAGAACAAGAGGACTCAGATACGCATTAACTAAAGAAAGGTCCAGATTAGATATTAGGAAATATTTGTTTAATCAGAGGGCGGTAAATGCTTGGAATGCACTGCCTTGGAGGTAGTGGAGGCAGGGACAGTTAATGCATTTAAGAATATATTGGATGTGCATAGCTTTTAGAGCAGAGCAATGCAAATGTAACTGGTTGTATACAGACTCTGATGAGTCTTCTAAACCAGTATAAAAACGTTAAGTTAAGTTAAGTTCGCAGGATTTTAATTTTTGTCATGTTATTAGTGTTCTCCCATGTAGAGAGATGGCTTTTCTTTATTGAATAAAACCTTGCAATTGACACAAGCGATTTCTACAACTGCCGTGCTGGTCGCCAAATTCGTTACAGATAAACACTAGATTGAGTAGTGACGCAAGAGACTCATGACACAATTTGTATTCCTGATACCTAACGGCAATGTCAAGAGCCATTGAGCTGATGTTACCTTTGTTAAAGTCATTTGATTTACCTTTTTGCTCTAAAAAAGCATAGGGCTATTACTACAAGCAGCTGCTTACAGGAAGCCTGCATTCTTCTTGTTCTTGTTGTTCTTATTTTTTTTTATAGTCTTATTCTTTTTCTTCCCCTTCTTCTTTTTCCTCTTATTCATATTCATTTTCTTCTACTCGTTCTTCTTCTTTTTTCATATCTTCTCATCCTCTTTCTTTTTCTTTTTCCTATCTTCTTCTGTTTCTTCTTCTTCTTCTTAATTCTCCCTTTCTTTCTTCTTGTTATTATTTTCTTCATCCTTTTCCTCTTCTTCATCTTTTTCTGCTTCTTCTTCTTCGTTCGTCCCGTTGTGTTGCAGTTTACAGATGAGGCCGACATATTTGGGTACAACTGGCATTTTTGGGAATTTGGGTTTGAGTATGCTGTCCTACTGCGATCTCCGTTCTCTAACCAAGACTAGCCTAGCGCAGTCTGTTTCCAGGGTCGTCGTTTGAGAGAGAATATCGTCTTGTTCAGCTCTGGTTCGTCGGTCCTGATGTTAGCAGCCAGCTTTGAGTAACTGACCTTGATGCTGGCTTTCTACTATGAGTCACTGACCCTGATGTTAACAGCCAGCTATGAGTAACTGACCCTGATGTTAGCAGCCAGCTACGAGTCACTGACTCTGATGCTGGCTTTCTACTATGAGTCACTGACAATGATGTTTGCAGCCATCTGAGTCACTGCCCCTGATGTTAGCAGCCAGCTATGAGTCACTAGCCTTGATGCTGGCTTTCTACTATAAGTCACTGACTCTGATGTTAGCAGCCAGCTATGAGTCATTGACCCTGATGTTAGCAGCCAGCTATGAGTCACTAGTCCTGATGTTAGCAGCCAGCTATGAGTCACTAGTCCTGATGTTAGCAGCCAGCTATGAGTCACTGACCCTGATGCTGGCTTTCTACTATGAGTCACTGACCCTGATGTTAGCAGCCAGCTATGAGTCACTAGTCCTGATGTTAGCAGCCAGCTATGAGTCACTGACCCTGATGCTGGCTTTCTACTATGAGTCACTGACCCTGATGTTAGCAGCCAGCTATGTGTCACTAGTCCTGATGTTGGCAGCCAGCTATGAGTCACTGACCCTGATGCTGGCTTTCTACTATGAGTCACTGACCCTGATGTTAGCAGCCAGCTATGTGTCACTAGTCCTGATGTTGGCAGCCAGCTATGAGTCACTGACCCTGATGCTGGCTTTCTACTATGAGTCACTGGCCCTGATGTTAGCAGCCAGCTATGTATCACGAGACAAAAGATGATCACGGAGCAAATCACCTACGCCCTGGTTTGACTCCCTCAAACTCAGAAACAATATCTACGATGCTTCAGACAAGAAACTTATCACCCACTGGTCCACCGTGGCCCAAGACAGAAGACAATGGAAACGAATTTGAGACCCACAGCTGTGTAACCGCCTCTGAGAAACGGGTGGTCCAATAATCCAGCAATATTATCTCCATCGTCTAATAAAACCAAGATGTAATTAAAAAGCAGCGGTTCACATATACATTTGCTGAGAGTGTTGTAATATTGATACCCATCAACATTACATACGGAGTTTCATACTTACCAAAGGCAAAGGCCGCCGTCCATCGTAGACGATGATGGCATAATTTATTTTGCTAGCGTATTTTTAGTAAGGATTAACTGCGCTACTTTTTATCCTCACTCTCTTGTCTCGTGCCGCCCGACCCCAGTGGCAAGTCAAGGACAAGACGGCTAGGGGGCGACTACGAGATGCGGGGGACTTTGCATCAAGCACCCGTGAAAAAGACGGCGGAGTTCGGAGTTGAACCCACACCAACTGATCACGAAGCCGACGACCTAACCACTTCGCCACAGAATCCCTTCATACTTACCACAGCTGACATATTCTCTCAATTGCTGATAAAATGAAGATATAAATATTCATCGTTATTTGCTGAAAGTAGTTCGAGCATTTAAAAGTTTGCATAAGTGTAATAATATCGCTTCACGTAACAGACAATATAATACTAACCACATCCAGATATCTTTCGCCACTCATTATCAAAATCTGCTGTTACTGTGTTTCCAAGATTGAGTCCTTGGACGATTTCTGAAACATGCTGACCCAAATATTCACAATGGCTGTCTTTTGTGTCTGTGTCTGTTGTAAGGACCTTGTCTTCAATACAGTCCTTGAGTTTCTGTTCTAACATCGCCTTAAGCTGTTGTTGCACCTGGGTATTCACATACTTCAACTGAAACAATAACACACAACAAAGAAGGTAAATCAATCAGACAGGTGTTTCTTTCAAACTCGAGATGAACATAAAGGCAGTGGGACTGTTGTTATTGCTGTTGTTGTTGTTAATATTGTTACTGTTCATGTTGTTGTTGCTGTTGTTGTTGTTCATGTTGTTGTTGTTGTTATTTCTGTTGTTGTTCATGTTGTTATTGCTGTTGTTGTTCATGTTGTTTTTGCTGTAGTTGTTGTTGTTGTTCATGTTGTTATTGCTGTTGTTGTAGCTGTTGTTGTTCATGTTGTTATTGATGTTGTTGTTCATGTTGTTATTGCTGTTGTTGTTGTTCATGTTGTTGTTGTTGTTATTGCTGTTGTTGTTCATGTTGTTATTGCTGTTGTTGTAGCTGTTGTTGTTCATGTTGTTATTGCTGTAGCTGTTGTTGTTGTTCATGTTGTTATTGCTGTTGTTGTAGCTGTTGTTGTTCATGTTGTTATTGCTGTTGTTGTTGCTATTGTTATTGCTGTTGTTGTTGATGTTGTTGTTCATGTGTTATTGCTGTTATTGTTGCTATTGTTGTTATTGCTGTTGTTGTTATTGCTGTTGTTGTTGCTATTGTTGTTCATGTTGTTATTGCTGTTGTTGTTGATGTTGTTGTTGCTGTTGCTATTGTTGTTCATGTTGTTATTGCTGTTGTTGTAGCTGTTGTTATTGCTGTTGTTGTTGCTGTTCATATTGTTATTGCTGTTGTTGTTGATGTTGTTATTGCTGTTGTTGTTGATGTTGTAATTGTTGTTCATATTGTTATTGCTGTTGTTGTTCATGTTGTTATTGCTGTTGTTGTTGCTGTTGTTGTTCATGTTGTTATTGCTGTTGTTGTAGCTGTTATTGTTCATGATGTTATGGCAGTTGTTGTTCATGTTGTTGTTGCTGCTATTGATGTTGTTATTGAATGCCTACAAGACAGAGTGCATTGTTCTGTGTTTTGCACCTTATTACCCATTGGATTGGATTTCGGCACGAATTTTTAAAAAGGTTTATTTCTAATAGAGGAACGATCCAAACACAAGGAAGTTTAAGTTGTGAACATAGCCGCTATTTGATTGGTCAACAGACACCATATTAAATAGCATACCAGATTTTTGACAAATAAAGAATTAATGTCAAAAAGACCGCAATACTTTGGATCGCTGTATCGTGTTATGTCATCCTGTGAAACTGTTGGAGGAATGTGTACAGCTGGCATACACCTGTGGAAAGTAACATATAGAATGTCACACCTGAGGAAAGTAATGTATAGAATATCACACCTGAGGAATATAACATATAGAATGTCACACCTGAGGAAAGTAATGTATAGAATGTCACACCTGGGGAAAATAATGTACAGAATGTCACACTTGAGGAAAGTAATGTATAGAATGTCACACCTGAAGAAAGTAGTGTATAGAATGTCACACCTGGGGAAAGTAATATATAGAATGTCACATCTGGGAAAAGTAGTGTATAGAATGTCACACCTGGGGAAAGTAGCATATAGAATGTCACACCTGGGGAAAGTAGCATATAGAATGTCACACCTGGGGGAAGCAGTGTATAGAATGCTCCATCTGGTGAATGCAATATATATACTAGCACACCTTGTGAATATAATAAATAGATTATAACTTATGAGAGTTTATTTTATAGTGAAATATGCTGGAGCGGCCACCTATTAAGACAGCCCCCTGTCTAGCTCGATCAGCCAAAAGTATCCCACTCTCTGATACTTTATGATGTCATCGTTTAAGTCAGCCACCTTCCTAACCCAACCACGGCCATCTAAAATCTGCACCTGCCAACAGTTTGCAATGTACGTGTTGGTCACACCGGCATGTGACGGAACGGTGGATATCTGTCCCTACCACGCATTTAGGTCAATACGGTTTGAAATGAAGTATTACGTGAACGGTCGAGGTCACATACGATACTACAGAGCCCAGCACAAAGCAAGCGAAGGTGGGGACGTCCGAGAAAATGATGGGAAGACAACATCCATGAATGGACTAACCTGCGATCCGGGAAGACACAAAATGTAATGGCATACAGAGACGAGTGGCTCAGGATTGTAGTGCCCCAATGATTTCGGGAGGGCACGGGATGAACTGAATTGAATGCGTGAATTGTCTTAATGAGAGAAGAGGAGTTATGTTGTATATTTTGTTTGCAATATTATGAATACATGGAAACTTTTAATGGAAAAGGAAATATAGCACTTTAACCCTTGATGAAACGAGTTATAATAATAGATCATACAGGTAAAGTGAGCGAACAAGTCCAGGTAGCAGTGAAAACAGCAGATGCAATGTGAAGTATGATAAAAAGAAATATTAAACATAGGAGTAAGGAAGTGATTGCAAACTGTATAATGAATTAGTTAGGTCTAGATTGGAGTACTGTGTACAGGTGTGGAGTCCTTATCGTAGAAGAGCATTAAATATGCTGGAAAGGATACAAAGAATAGCGACAAACTGATAGTGCGATTCCAAAATTACAGTTATTAGGAAAGACTCAGAAAAACCGGTTTACAGTGTCTAGAAAAGAGAAGAATTCAAGGTGACTTAATACAGGTTTACAAGATAATCACAGGAAAGGTTAAATTAGACTATCACGAGTTTTTCAAAATACAACCACCAACGAGAACAAAGGGTGCAGATACAAATTAGCTAATGAAAGGTCCAGATGGGATATTAGGAAATATATTTTTTTAGTCAGAGAGTGGTGAATGCTTGGACTGCATTACCCTAGGAAGTGGTGGAGGCAGAGACAGTTAATGCATTTAAAAATAGATTGGATGCGCATAGTGTCTAGAACCGGTAATGCAAATGTAATTGGTGTCTACAGACTCTGATGAGTCTTCTAAACCAGTATAAAAACGTTCAGTCATGTTGCTCAAAACTTTTAGTGGAATCAAGACACTGAACAGTGCATGAGCTGCAGTGGTCAGCGACCCATAGCTGACTGCTAGCGTCAGGGCCAGCGAACCAGAGCTGCCAAGACCCTTCTACACCTCCAAGCGGTGATCCTGGATAACAGGCTGCAACAGAGGAGACTGGTTAAGTAGAAGGGATCAAAGAGGGAATGCTAACCGGTACTCAAAAAATGCTTGCTGAAGTCGGATGTGTTTGACCAAAAGGTGCAAATATCGCAGTCAAGCTGTAAACTACGACACAACGCATTCCGTTCTCTGGACTACATTCTGCTACCTAGGCCCGTGTCATGGTTTGATTGCAGGAGATTGAGAACGAACGAAGCCAAGCCAAGCCAAAACTGATAGTGGGATTCCTGAATTACAGTTACGAGGAAAGACAGAAAAACTGGCCTACAGTGTGTAGAAAAGGAAAGATTTTGAGGTGACAATACAGGTTTATAAAATAATAAAGAGAAAGGTTAAATTAGACTATAGCAAGTTTTCCAAAATTACAGACGTCTACAAGAACAAGAGGGCACAACCACAAATTAATTAAAGAAAGGTCAAGATTAGATATTTAAAAATATTTTTTAGTTAGAGAGAGCTTGGAATGCATAGTCACAAGAAATAGTGGGAGCAAGGTAAATTAATGCATTCAAAAATGGATTGGATGCACATAATTATTAAAAAATTTAGTTGAGTAGAAGAAACTGGTTGAATACAGACTCTGCAAAGCCTTCTAAACCAATAAAAAGAAGTTAAATTAAGTCATATTTGTTTAGCAAATCCCATGTTTCAGAACCCCTAGATTGCCATGAATATCGTGTCAATGGAAAGGACAAAAGACTTAGAGGACTGAAAGCAGGACTCAGTGGTAGGATGACATTTCAAGGCCCTGTCAGTGTCTCGCACATTGCGCAGCAAAGCAATAACAAACATCAATCTTGGGTTGTTCCGCAACGATTACAAGAAGCACATATAGTAATATTTTTATGAAGAATTAGCCGAAGACAGAACCGACTGGAATCTAAGCTGCGATCCACACAAGACCAAAGAACGCAGCGCTGCTTGAGACCAGCCTGTTGAAAACAGAAATTCACCTACCAGCTTCCACCAACTTTTACACGAACAATAACATCCACAAAGGAGCCACCCTTGCAGGAGTACAAGTAAATCAAGACTAAAAATAACTATATAAAGAAAGGGAAAAGAGTGGCATAAGAAGGGAAGCCTATGCAGCTTTGACCTATTTATTTCTCCAGTTCTTTCTTTACGTTACCTAAGGGTACGTGCTTCGAATCCATATTGCCAATTACTTACCTTTTATTTCTCCTATCTGGTGTATATGTTTCCAGTGTCGTAATAGTTTAACACGTAGGTACTTTGAGGAATCTTCATAAAGACTAATCTGAAGTTGAGGAATCTTCATAAAGACTAATCTGAAGTTGAGGAATCTTCATAAAGACTAATCTGAAGTTGAGGAATCTTCATAAAGACTAATCTGAAGTTGAGGAATCTTCATAAAGACTAATCTGAAGTTGAGGAATCTTCATAAAGACTAATCTGAAGTTGAGGAATCTTCATAAAGACTAATCTGAAGTTGAGGAATCTTCATAAAGACTAATCTGAAGTTGAGGAATCTTCATAAAGACTAATCTGAAGTTGAGGAATCTTCATAAAGACTAATCTGAAGTTGAGGAATCTTCATAAAGACTAATCTGAAGTTGAGGAATCTTCATAAAGACTAATCTGAAGTTGAGGAATCTTCATAAAGACTAATCTGAAGTTGAGGAATCTTCATAAAGACTAATCTGAAGGTCTACTGTGCCCTCATTCTTCCAGCCCTGCTCTTCGTGTGTGAGAGCTGGACTGTCTACCCTGGAAACTCCAGGAGGCGAAATCACTTCCACAGGAATTGTCTGAGACACATACTGCATATTCGCTGGCAGAACCATATCACAGATGATGAAGTGCTATCCAGAACCAATATGACAGGTAGGCCTATTCATGCATTTTGCAACCAAAAAAAAATGAAATTGGCTGGCTGCCTTGTCTCGAATGTCAAGAGAAAGATTTTCAAAGTGTCTCATGTTTAGTACATGAGAACAATCATAGAGACGTCAAAAAAAAAAAAAAGCATTTCAAGGACGGTTGAAGGAATGCCTTAAGTGCTGCCAAATAGACATTATTGCCTAGGAAAGCTAGGTTCAAAATCGTTCTACTTGAAAGGATGCTGTCAAAGTCGGCATTGGCTTTCAGGCAAACAAGGATAAAGGTGCAGTCAGGAAGCCTAGAGCAGAGGGAATACCAGAAGCAGCTGTAGACTTTGTTTGCCAATCGTGTCATAGAACTTCCCACGCTCACATTGGCTGATCAGTCATGAGCGCACCCACATTCTCAAGGATGTAGTATGACATGGGATGATATTAGCAGTCCTCATCGATAAAGATAGACGAATTTAGTTATAATCTATTTGTTCTTTTCAACTAGTGTCTCTAAATTTATGTTTATTTATTGACCATGGAGATTTTATATATTATGTTACTTGTCAGGGATCTGTGTTAGGACCAATTTTGTTCTTGATATTTATAAATGATTTGGATGGTGATATCAGGACCTTGATAACAGAGTTCGCAGATGACACTTATCAACGTGACAGGCTCTCTCCTCGGGCAGAGGTGCAAATATTGAGATTGGATTTAGATCAAATTAAAAAAGGGTAAGAGAGCTGGTATTGGAGTTTAATGTAGAAAATGTACAATCATTCGCATGGGAAGATCCAATAAGGAATATATTTACACAATATGATGATAGTAGAAAAGTAAAGGGACCTATTTGTAATAATACTGTAGATCATACAGGTAAGGTGAGTGAACAAGTCCAGGTAGCAGTGAAAAAGGAAAATGCAATGCTGGGTATGATAAAAAGAAACTTTATACATAGGAAAGCGAGGTAATAGTAAAACTGTGTAGGGCATTGGTGTGACCTACATTAGAGTACTATGTTCGTGTGTGAAGTCCTTATCATGAACAAAATGTGGACGTGCTGGCAGGCATACATGGAAAAGCTACAGGACTGATTGTGGGATTCCAGAGTTGTGGTTAGTCTGCAGTGTTTAGAACAGAGAGGAATCTGAGGAGACATGATGCAGTTTTGTAGGTTTATCAATGGAGGGGATAAGTTGGATCAAACTGGGTTTTTCAGGGTACAACTGGCTGCAAGAACAAGAGGGCACAGCTTCAAATTGTTTTAAAAATACAGGTCCAGATTAGATATTGGGAAATTTATTTTTGATCAGAGAGTGATGAATGCTTGGAATGCATTGCCATGGGATGTGGTGGAGGCAGGGTTGGTTAGTTCATTCAAAAATAGATTGGATGCTCACAGTTATGTTTAGTATCGGTGAAGTGGAATAAACTAGTTGTATACAGACTCTGCAGAGCCTTCTAAACCAGTATAATGAAGCTAAGTTATCAATGTTGGTGATACTTACTCTGTGTCTGTTATACTAGGAACAGCATAACGCTGGGCATAAGAGGCAACATCTACTTTCTTTGTTATAGGATTTATAAGATCATTCGATTGGACTCCGTCAAAGTTTCCAAGCAATCCACAGAGATAATTCTTGTAGACTTCAGGAACTGTTACCTGCAAAAAAATATATATTTTGTTCGTTGTTATCTATACCATATTTGTGAAAATGTGTATATTAGTAGATATATTTCTGAAGGCGCAATAGCTCACGAATGGAACGACATAGAACTGATATCTTCACTAGACATTCTATGGCTGATTTCTAGATCAAAGCAAGTCACTTTGTCGTTCCCTTCACAAGTTATTGGAATATGATTGTGTGTTTGTGTGAAGAAAACTGTTTATCGGCAAATACTGACATGATGAACTGTTTGATCCTTATACAACCGGTGAAGCCATCTGAGCCAAGAAGTGAGGAGATGAGATAGGAGTAGGCGGGGTGGAGGAAGGCAAGTTTAGAGGGAGAAGATGTAGACGAAAAGATGGGTATGTTGATGTGGAAGAGTAGATGTGGACGAATTTGATGGTGAAGAAAGATTGGCGGGGGAAAGGGTTGGTTGACTTACATAACTTTCCTGGGCAACGCTGGATAATATAGCTAATACGGGATCAAGACGCTGAGCAGTGCATGAGATGCAGCAGTCAGTGACCCATAGCTGACTGCTAGTGTCAGGGTCAGCAAACCAGAGCTGCCAAGACCATTCTACACCTCCATGTGGTGATCTTGGATAACAGGCTGCAACAGAGCAGACTGCTAAGGAGAAAGGATCAAAGAGGGAAGGCTAGAAAGGTACTAAAAAAATGCCTGCTGAAGTCGGATGTGTCGGACCAAAAGGTGCAAAATATCACAGTAAGCTGTAAACTACAACACAACACATTCCATTCTCTGAAATACATTCTGCTACTTAAAGCCCTTTCATGGCTTGGTTGCATGAGATTGAGAACAAACAAAGCCAAGCAATATAATTAAATAGACATAAACCAGTGCGAACAAACAGTAAAAAGGTTATATGCAGGGCTTGACAAAAGCGCTCGTCTGCTCATCAGTGATGAGTTCAAAATTTGGCTTGACGAGTAGAAAAAAAATTTGTTTTTAATCGTTAATTACGTTTTAAATCGTTACTATATAACAACTCTCACACGATTATTAATGATTTTACAGTTTGAATAGATCGTACATAAGCTAGTTTATGATGGTGAATCTAAATATACCTCCACTGCCACAATTTAAACTTACTAAAGGAATCAATAAATGGTACTACAGTGCCAAAACTATGAAGATTGTTCAAGGACACACACGCCATGCCTCTGACAGTAGTGTATTTTTTCTTAAGAAGAAATAGACTAATACTGCGTAAGTAATACAATATATTTTGATTTGGTACGCATTGTTATGTAGAAATAAAGGTAAATTAGGGCCCGGTTTAAATTTGTTAACATAAATTGCATGACTGCAGTCCTACAATGCTGACTGGTGAAATTTTTGACTGACTGGTAAGCCACCCTAAAGTTTGTCAAGCCCTGGTTGTGTGAAACATACTTTTCAGTAATCCATATAACATCCTCATTTGTGCTCCTGAAAACAGGCAGTGTCACAGGAGTCTGGCCAGCGAGGTTGTGATCAATACAGTACTGATAGTGGTGAGATTACTGTAGCCTCGCATTTCACTACAGCTAGGAGGACCTAAGTTCATCTTTTTAAGTACACATTGGTTTACAAGAAGAACCACTGTAACCCGTCAAGTAAAAGTTGTCAAGAGTGAACTCAACCCATTACGAGTATCTTCGAACAACTGCCTACCAAAACATTGCGATCAATGATTTTGATTCGCATGCTGTCAGTCTCGAAGGGCAATAGGCTTCTATCTAGAGAGCGGGGATTTAGTCAGTTGTTGCCCTTGCTTTTGCCACACACGTTTGGAGTCTGCATCTAGAAGTACATTGTCTTCCCCTGCCTGCAAGCCAGCATAGAAAGCTTGCCTCCAGCTGGTTCTGTCTGTCACAAGTTCTTACCAACGCTTTCAGGTCGCTCTTGCGAGCATCTTTGTAGCGGAGGAAAAGTCTGCCTTTGTTTAAGTTTCCCATGGGCGACTTTCCATATAGGGTATTTTTTGGTATTCTTCTTCTTCTTCTTCGTACGCTGTCAGACGTCAGCCTGTATTTTTTCGAAAAAAGCAGTGGTCATCCTGAGGTTGTCGACACTGCCATAGAGCTTGTCTAGTGTTGCCACTGGTGATGGCCACATCTGCTTTCTCTGATCCTTGTATGTCGGGCAGTTTTGCAGCAAATGTTCAGCGGTCATTTTCCCAGTACCACACGTGCATTCGTCAGTGCCACCTATCTTCAGTTTATTGAATAGGTGGTACCTCAGTCTGTTGTGGCCTGTGTGGAGTTTAAAGACCACGACCTGCTCTCTTCTCTTCAACTGGTAATAGGCATAGTTTTTTGTGTAGCCAGTATGTTGTTTCCCATTTGGTCATGTATCTGGCTCTAATAAGCCTTTTGGACTCTTCGTAGGTCACACTAGAATCTGGTTGTGGTAGTCTTGCACTTTCTTTTGCCAGTCTGTCTGCCTCCTCGTTGCCTTGGATGTTACAGTGGGATGAAACGCACTGTACCACTACTCTTTTTGGTGTGGACTGCTGGCATAGTTGACAGAGTACTGCTCTTAAATCATTATTTTTGGTATTCACATGTCCTCTATTCTGCACACGTGACCAAGCTACCTCAAGCTGCGCTGGAGGAGGATCATAAGTTAGCCGACAATCTTTGCACGGTCCAACACTTCATTGTTAGTCACTCTAACACTCCATGAAATTCCAAGTATGCGCCTGAAACAGAGCATATGAAAAGACTTCAGCCTTTTTTTCCTGCAAAGCGTACAGGGTCCATGTTTTTTTGACAAAGAGCAGGATACTAAGTACACAGGATCTGTACACAGCAACCTTTGTGGAGATGGTCAGCATGCTGCTATTCCACACTCTCTATGAGAGCCTGGCAAGTGTAGCTGAGACCATAAATGCTCTCTTTTGCAGCTCAGCGCCCAGTGAAAGATTGGTAGTGATGATAGATCAAAGGTAGTTAAAGTGATTGAAAGATACTCAATGATAGAGGATACTTTATAAGATACTATGGTTGTCTTTCACCTGTAGTACCAGGGATAATAAGAGTATGCCAATGTAATCTGAGATTATCAACTACATTAGGTAAAAATATTGCTACTGAAACTGTCACTGCAATTGCTCGGATACATGCTTCCTGCAAGTGGGCAAATTGTAATGGTTGCATTATGCTTCACTTGCAGCAAACCAACAAATAATCGATTATCGTGAAGGTATTCTCTCCGGGAGAACTGTACGCTGATGGAAAGAAAACATGATAGAACATCTTGGTATTGTCTCCCATAGAATGAACTATACACCGCAGGAAAGAAAATGTGATAGGACATCTCTGTATTCTCAGGTAGAACTGTACACCACAGGATAGAAAACATGAAAGGACATCTTGGTATTCTCTCTGGTAGAACTATACACCGCAGAATAGAAAATGTGATAGGACATCTCTGTATTCTCTCAGGTAAAACTGTACACCACAGGATAGAAAACATGAAAGGACATCTTGGTATTCCCTCTGGTAGAACTATACACCGCAGAATAATAAATGTGATAGAACATCTTGGTATTCTCTCTGGTAGAACTGTGCACTGCAGGATAGAAAACATGAAAGGACATCATAGTATTCTCTCCGATAAAACTGTACACCGCATGATAGAAAACATGATAGGACATCTTGGAGGGGGGGGGGGGTGGGGGGGGGGGGGAAGAGACGACAAAGCTGACCTTAACAAAGCATGTCAGTTTTTAAGCCCTTCAGACGGATTAATCCAAGTCGTTTCTTCTTCTTCTTCTTCGTTCGTTCTCAATCTCCCGCTACCAAGCCCTGAAAGGACTTAAGTAGTAGAATGTAGTCCAGAGAACGGATTGCGTTGTGTTGTAGTTTACATCTTGACTGCGATATTTGCACCTTTCGGTCCAACACATCCGACTTAAGCAAGCATTTTTTTAGTACCGGGTTAGCATTCCCTCTTCGATCCCTTCTCCTTAGCCAGTCTGCCCTGCTGCAGCCTGTTATCCAGGATATCACAGGGTGGAGGTGTAGAAGGGTCTTGGCAGCTCTGATTCACTGGCCCTGACGCTAGCAGTCGGCTATGGGTCGCTGACCACTGCAGCTCACATCTTGATCCCATCCAAGTCGTTTGAAATACCTTGATTGGATAGGTAAAACATACAGGTAATGAGCAACTTACCCTGATTCCATTTTGTGAGTCCCATTCTATTACCAAACAAAAATCCGTGGTGATAGTCAAGAGAAGAGTGGTTCCTTTCTTGTTGGCGCCAATAGAAATTATGCCATCATCGTAACCAAAAACTTGACGTAGAAGCTGAAAAATATCAAGAAGAAAAACAATAAAAATAAGGCGGGTAATAAAAACATCATCATCATCATGTGGCATGTCCTTTGAAGAACGTCGCTCTCATCACAGCCAGCCGATATGAATCTCGGTCTGCAGTCAATCTTCCCGTCTGCTCTATGTTCAAGTTTAGAGCATCCTTGATATCTTGTATCCACCTTCGCCTTGGTCGACCCCTGCATCGACTTCCAGGTACCATGCCCTCGATGACCATTCTTTCCAGTCCGTCATGACGTTTGACAGGGCCGAAAAAATTCAATTTCCAAAACATAACATTGCTTATGAGCCAGTTTTCTTCAACATTTTGGTCTTCTAGAATGGTTTTATTTGTCACTTTCTTTATCCAAGGAATTTTTAGGATTTTTATGTAATAATTTGTTTCGATTGCTCCAATTTTCATCCTTGCTAATTGTGTCATAGTCCTTGATATCCTGTATCCACCTTCGCCTTGGTCGACCCCTGCGCCGCGTTCCGGGTCTCATGCCCTCCATGACCATTCTTTCCAGTCCGTCATGACGTTTGACAGGGCCGAAAAAATTAATTTCCAAAACATAACATTGCTTATGAGCCAGTTTTCTTCAACATTCAGGTCTTCTAGAATGGTTTTATTTGTCACTTTCTTTATCCAAGGACTTTTTAGGATTCTTCTGTAACAATTTGTTTTGAACGCTCCAATTTTCGTCCTTGCTAATTGTGTCATAGTCCATGTCCCGCATCCGTACACTGACACAGGGAACATGCATGTTCTCAGAATCTTTAGTTTTAGTTGCTTGTTAGTTCATAGATCATACAGGAAAGGTGAGTGAGCAAGTTAAGGTAGCAGTGAAAAAGGCAAATGCAATGTTAGGTATGATAAAAAGAAATATTAAACATAGGAGCAAGGAAGTGATTGTCAAACTGTATAAAGCTTTAGTTAGACCTAGATTGGAGTACTATCCACCTACAATAACACGAGGGCATAGCTACAAGCTGACTAAAGAGAGGTCTAGATTAGATATTAGGAAATATTTTTTTAGTCAGAGAGTGGTGTCTGCTTGGAATGCATTGCCAAGGGAGGTAGTGGAGGCAGAGACAGTTAATGCATTTAAGAATAAAGTGGATGCGCATAGCTTTTAGAACAAGGTGATGTAAATGTAATTGGTTCTATAAGACTCTGCAGGGTCTTCTAAACCAGTATAAAGACGTTAAGTTAAGTTAAGTCTGTAAGGCTGTTTTATCTCTATGCAGCTTTTGTTTCATATCTGTCACGCAAGGCCAGTATTGTTTAATTCTTTCCTGCATGAGCTTGCAGCTTTGTAGGGTATGTTCCACAGTCATGGTTTGCTTCCCATATGGACTCCTGTCATCTGTTCTAATTATTATTTTGTTGTAAAGATGACCCTTGAGAAGAGTGGTTCCTTTCTTGTTGGCGCCAATAGAAATTATGCCATCATCGTAACCAAAAACTTGACGTAGAAGCTGAAAAATATCAAGAAGAAAAACAATAAAAATAAGGCGGGTAATAAAAACATCATCATCATCATGTGGCATGTCCTTTGAAGAACGTCGCTCTCATCACAGCCAGCCGATATGAATCTCGGTCTGCAGTCAATCTTCCCGTCTGCTCTATGTTCAAGTTTAGAGCATCCTTGATATCTTGTATCCACCTTCGCCTTGGTCGACCCCTGCATCGACTTCCAGGTACCATGCCCTCGATGACCATTCTTTCCAGTCCGTCATGACGTTTGACAGGGCCGAAAAAATTCAATTTCCAAAACATAACATTGCTTATGAGCCAGTTTTCTTCAACATTTTGGTCTTCTAGAATGGTTTTATTTGTCACTTTCTTTATCCAAGGAATTTTTAGGATTTTTATGTAATAATTTGTTTCGATTGCTCCAATTTTCATCCTTGCTAATTGTGTCATAGTCCTTGATATCCTG
Source organism: Ariolimax columbianus (assembly GCA_036924085.1). NCBI lineage: Eukaryota > Metazoa > Mollusca > Gastropoda > Stylommatophora > Arionidae > Ariolimax > Ariolimax columbianus. The sequence goes on from JAVGWX010000013.1 coordinate 70,450,229, forward strand.
TATCCACCTTCGCCTTGGTCGACCCCTGCGCCGCGTTCCGGGTCTCATGCCCTCCATGACCATTCTTTCCAGTCCGTCATGACGTTTGACAGGGCCGAAAAAATTAATTTCCAAAACATAACATTGCTTATGAGCCAGTTTTCTTCAACATTCAGGTCTTCTAGAATGGTTTTATTTGTCACTTTCTTTATCCAAGGACTTTTTAGGATTCTTCTGTAACAATTTGTTTTGAACGCTCCAATTTTCGTCCTTGCTAATTGTGTCATAGTCCATGTCCCGCATCCGTACACTGACACAGGGAACATGCATGTTCTCAGAATCTTTAGTTTTAGTTGCTTGTTAGTTTTATGCCATAAATTGTGCATGTTATTAAGTTTCTGCAAAAAAACTTAACTTTTTTAAATAAGTAAATATAACAAAAATAAGTTTTTCAGTGAAAGATTTTCTTTATACTAATTCATTATTAGTTTTATCTTTTAAATGAAAAAAAAATTTTACAGACGAACCCACAATGAACTTCAGTTCAAAAGTTTCTAAAACTAATTTTACGGCCAAACCCGCTATGAACTTCGGCTCAAAAGTTTATGAAACTAATTTTACAGCCAAACCCGCCATGAACTTCGGCTCAAAAATTTATGAAACTAATTTTACAGCCAAATCCGCCATGAACTTACGCTCAAAACTTTATGAAACTAATTTTACAGACAAACCCACAATGAACTTCTGCTCAAAAGTTTCTGAAACTAATTTCACAACTAAACCTGCCATGAACTTCTGCTCAAAAGTTTCTGAAACTAATTTTACAACTAAACCTGCCATGAACTTCTGCTCAAAAGTTTCTGAAACTAATTTTACAACTAAACCTGCCATGAACTTCTGCTCAAAAGTTTCTGAAACTAATTTTACAGCCAAACCCGCCATGAACTTACGCTCAAAAGTTTATGAAACTAATTTTACAGCCAAACCCGCCATGAACTTCTGCTCAAAAGTTTATGAAACTAATTTTACAGCCAAACCCGCCATGAACTTCTGCTCAAAAGTTTATGAAACAACAGCAGGATGACAGGTAACGAGACTATGGAATTGAACATATAACTTAACTTAACGTCTTTATACTGGTTCTGTATACAACCAGTTTCTTTTACATTCACTTGATCTAAAAATAACTTTGCACATCCAATCTATTCTTGAATGCATTAATTGACCTTGTCTCCCCTATTTCTTGTAGCAATGCATTCCAAGCATTCACCACTCTCTGACTAAAAATATATTTCTTAGTATCTATTTTGGACCTTTCTTCAATTAATTTCTGGCTGTGCCATTTGTTCCTGTAGACAATTGTATTTTGAAAAACATGTTATAGTCTAATGTTTTTGTAATAGTAAATATAAATAAACTACGTTTTCAGAAACAAGATTTTGATAGATTAACATATCCATCTAATGAAGTAAAGGATGTGTTGGTCAAAAAGTATGCAACCGTAATTTGTTGCCGTGGACACAAATGAAATATGGGTGTTGTCCTTCACTAGGGAGGTATAGGGGGGCCGTCTTGAGCATTCAGGATTTTGTGAATCATACTGACTAATTCCCTGATCTCGTCCTCAAAGTGTTCCTGGAAACAGGTTGTGTTTTGGGTGAACTTCCAAGAAGCCTAGCATTGCACTACAGACAGGAACACACCTGTTCAATTTTGTCAGTACTCCCTGGGATATAAGAATAGCCAGTACACCCCAATATAACCAAAATGACTGTCTGTATTTGAAATGGGTGTACATTTGTCAAAAGTTAGGCATACGTTCAGAGCAAAGAAATAAATTGCAACAGACAAACCATTACAACAATGAACTAAGATACAAGTAGGTTAGAAACAACAATCACCAACAACATCAACAATAACATACCCCATTTACGAAGAATTTATCTTTTAAAATTTTGTACTCCTGGTCTTGGATCGTCAGTTTCATGTTCGTTGTGTACGTGACCTTGTCCTTGGGGTTCCTTAACACATTGCAAACTGTAATGCTGAAAAGACACAATCAGATACTGAAACATTGACAGCCCAAGAAAGATCGAAGTATGTCAAAAGTAAATTTCATACTTCTTTTTCTTCTTCTTTTTCATTCATCATCAGATCAAGGCATTGTTTATCTTATAAAGGATGTGGATATATTGAGTTCGGATTTAGATAAAATTCGAGAATGGTCTGTAAGCTGGCAAATGGAGTTTAATGTAGATAAATGTAGTCATCCACATGGGTAGATCCATTATGGAACATAATTACAGAATGGGAGAAAACAATATTAGAAAGATAGATAAGGAAAGGGACCTAGGGGTTATTATAGATCATACAGGAAAGGTGAGTGAGCAAGTTAAGGTAGCAGTGAAAAAGGCAAATGCAATGTTAGGTATGATAAAAAGAAATATTAAACATAGGAGCAAGGAAGTGATTGTCAAACTGTATAAAGCTTTAGTTAGACCTAGATTGGAGTACTATCCACCTACAATAACACGAGGGCATAGCTACAAGCTGACTAAAGAGAGGTCTAGATTAGATATTAGGAAATATTTTTTTAGTCAGAGAGTGGTGTCTGCTTGGAATGCATTGCCAAGGGAGGTAGTGGAGGCAGAGACAGTTAATGCATTTAAGAATAAAGTGGATGCGCATAGCTTTTAGAACAAGGTGATGTAAATGTAATTGGTTCTATAAGACTCTGCAGGGTCTTCTAAACCAGTATAAAGACGTTAAGTTAAGTTAAGTCTGTAAGGCTGTTTTATCTCTATGCAGCTTTTGTTTCATATCTGTCACGCAAGGCCAGTATTGTTTAATTCTTTCCTGCATGAGCTTGCAGCTTTGTAGGGTATGTTCCACAGTCATGGTTTGCTTCCCATATGGACTCCTGTCATCTGTTCTAATTATTATTTTGTTGTAAAGATGACCCTTGAGCTCTTCTCTAGTGAAGTTAAAGCAGCTGTCTATACCATTTTCCCCTAAAGTTGACTTTAATTATGGTCTTGACCTCATTATATGTGATGCTCAGGTCTGTTTGTGGAGATGCTCCTCCACACTTTGATAGTTTGTCTGCAGCTTCAATGCCTTCAATATTGCAGTCGAATGGGATCCACTGTATGACCAACCTTGGGTGTTCTGCTGAGAGCTGTGTCAGGGAGAACATACATTGCTCGAGATCTTCATCTTTGTTTTGTTTTATTGCTGCTAATACTAACGAGACATCAGTCTGGAATACTATGTTTTCTTGGTGGAGATCTTTATCTAGGATTACAAGCTCAGCTGCGGTCTTTAATGCCTCTACTTCTGCACAGAAGAGTTTTTTCTTCTCAGTTCTTTAATCTGTAATAGACCCCTCCACCTCCATTGGATGTGGCGAGTAAAAGAAATTCATATTAACTTGATCAGCGAAAGTTCCACTGAGGGAACACCACACAGGAATTAAAAGACGTCCTCTTAACTAGCACCAAACCGGAACTGTTAGTCATCGCATGGTGAAGGAGATGCTCAGGGTGAGATTTAGTGCTTATGAAAATAATCCGACAGCTAACTAACTATATTAAGGTTTATTCTTAGACTAAGCAGGATCGATTGCTCAACACTTTTCACGTGAGGAGCCTACGTTGTAGACAAACTAGCAAAGTGTGGAGGAGCATCCCCACAAACAGACCTGAGCATCACATATAATGAGGCCAAGACCATAATTAAAGTCAACTACGGGGGAAAATGGACTGATCAACACCTCGACTTCCGAAATGAAGAGAACTACTTTAATCTAAGTAGAGAAGAGCAAGTCATCATCTTCAGACTAAGAACTAGGCATAACAGACTCAAGGGTAATCTTTACAACAAAATGAGGATTGAAGCATATGACAAGTGTCCATGTGGGAAGCATATCATGACCGTGGAACACATCCTACAAAGCTGCATGCTCACGCAGGAAAAGAGAGAACAATACTGGCCTCGTGAGACAGATATGAGATAGAAGCTGTATGGAGATAAAACAGCCTTACAAACAACGGTATCCCTTGTAAGACAAACCGGGACCTTGATTTGAGGATGTAAGACAAACTGGGACCTTGATCTGAGGATGTAAGACAAACCGGGACCTTGATCTGAGGATGTAAGACAAACCGGGACCTTGATCTGAGGATGTAAGACAAACCGGGACCTTGATCTGAGGATGTTAGACAAACCGGGACCTTGATCTGAGGATGTAAGACAAACCGGGACCTTGATCTGAGGATGTAAGACAAACCAGGACCTTGATCTGAGGAGGAACGACGAAGACTCAGAATAGTACACTGCAGACTCAAAGTCCACATCTACAAAATGGGTCTTAGAGACACCACCATATGCGATTGCGGAGCATCCACATAAACACCATAACATATCTTACCGGACTACTCTATTTATGCAGACCATAGGGAGGTTCTCTGGCTTGTGGGAATTACCATATTTGAAAAGTTGTAGGGGATCGGCAAAGACCTTTGTGAACCTTTACCAGGCTAGAATCATAGCACCAGTTGATCGAAATTTCTAGTTCGCACTCTTGTAAAAATGTTATTAATATAGTTACTGTTACTTAATGACTGTCCCACATATAAAAAACAGACACATGATAAGGATACCTGAATCCTAAGAAATTTCCGTGAGCAGTAAAGTTGTTGCATGTGGCAGCCAGTATGTAGCAGCAAGTTCCTTGAAAGTTAAACTTCAGCAGATCAAATGTAATGTAATGGGGATCTCCAGTACCGGAACCAACATAGGTCTCTGTGGAAAGCATAAATAACAGTTTATTTATAAAAAACTGTCAATACGACTTTTTCCCATTGCTGGGGTAGTCGAGGTTTTTTTTTTTTAGACTGAGAACTACAGGCCGATTCGTCACTGTTGTCACTGCGTAGTGTGCTGGCGATTATTGTTTATTTCACCCCCAACAGAAAAGCAACATATGCCATACCGGGATTCGAACCAGTGCCCTTCTTATCGGCAAAACAATTTGACGTTGCGCTCCTCTACACAGTTTATAAACAGCCTATTTCCCTCTTCGTCTTTCGTGTGTACTGCACAATGAATCTTAGTTTTAATCTTAGTCTTAGCCTTAATCTTAGACCTAGTCTTAGGCTTAATCTTAGCCTTAATCTTGGTATTAGCCTTAGCCTTAATCTTAGCCTTAATCTTAGTCTTAGCTTTAATCTTAGTCTTAATCTATGTCTTAATCTTAGCCTTAATCTATGTCTTAATCTTAGCCTTAGCCTAAGTCTTAATCTTAGACTTAGTCTTAATCTTAGCCTTAATCTTAGTCTTAATCTTAGTCTTCATCTTATAATATATATATATACAAACACACTCACACTGTACTTTCTTTTTGTGTACACAAGCAGTTAAAGTTAAACGAACCGTAAAAGTGCAAAAAAACTAACAACTACAATGTGTACCAAGACCACAAAATGGTTAGGGAATATTGATCTCATTCTAAAATAGTTGATCAGTAAAACGAATTTCAGGGAAACTTACTGTATTCTTGTGAGTTATGGTAGCAATGTCCAACGCCAACTTGTTCGTTTCCTGTTCTTGCCACCTGATTCTTTTCACAAACGTACCCAGTCGCTGTGTCCTTACAATTTTTCCCGGCTGTTGTACAACTTTTCTTGACTAGGTCCACTGTGCAATCCTTAATTGCTGTTGAGAAAGGACAGAACATCAGTAAAGACAGGTAAGTCAGCGTTAAGGCTAATTTAAAGGTTAGGTGAAATATGTTGACATAGATCCCCTTCATGTCTAAGAAATTCACCTGGAAACAAGGTTTTGGTACAGCAGCATAGATAACAAGGTTTTGGTACAGCAGCATAAATAACAAGGTTTTGGTACAGCAGCATAGATAACAAGGTTTTGGTACAGCAGAATAGATAACAAGGTTTTGGTACAGCAGCATAGATAACAAGGTTTTGGTACAGCAGCATAAATAACAAGGTTTTGGTACAGCAGCATAGATAACAAGGTTTTGGTACAGCAGCATAGATAACAAGGTTTTGGTACAGCAGCATAGATAACAAGGTTTTGGTACAGCAGCATAGATAACAAGGTTTTGGTACAGCAGCATAGATAACAAGGTTTTGGTACAGCAGCATAAATAACAAGGTTTTGGTACAGCAGCATAGATAACAAGGTTTTGGTACAGCAGAATAGATAACAAGGTTTTGGTACAGCAGCATAGATAACAAGGTTTTGGTACAGCAGCATAAATAACAAGGTTTTGGTACAGCAGCATAGATAACAAGGTTTGAGTGGAAATTCTGATCATTGTAATCAGTTAATAAAGCTTTTCATTGCTTCAGTGAGCTGTTAGTCCATCATTGCACTTGATGAGCTGTTAGTCCATCATTGCATTTGGTGAGCTGTTAGTCCATCATTGTACTTGGTGAGCTGTTAGTCCACTTGGTGAGCTGTTAGTCTACTTGGTGAGCTGTTAGTCCACTTGGTTAGCTATTAGTCCATCATTGTATTTGGTGAGCTGTTAGTCCACTTGGTGAACTGTTAGTCCACTTGGTGAGCTGTTAGTCTACTTGGTGAGCTGTTAGTCCACTTGGTGAGCTGTTAGTCCACTTGGTGAGCTGTTAGTCCATTTGGTGAGCTGTTAGTCCACTTAATGAGCTGTTAGCCCATCATTGCACTTGGTGAGCTGTTAGTCCATCATTGTACTTGGTGAGCTGTTAGTCCACTTGGTGAGCTGTTAGTCCATCATTGTACTTGGTGAGCTGTTAGTCCACTTGGTGAGCTGTTAGTCCATCATTGCACTTGGTGAGCTGTTAGTCCATCATTGTACTTGGTGAGCTGTTAGTCCATCATTGTACTTGGTGAGCTGTTAGTCCACTTGGTGAGCTGTTAGTCCATCATTGTACTTGGTGAGCTGTTAGTCCATCATTGCACTTGGTGAGCTGTTAGTCCATCATTGCACTTGGTGAGCTGTTAGTCCATCATTGTACTTGGTGAGCTGTTAGTCCATCGTTGTACTTGGTGAGCTGTTAGTCCATCATTATACTTGGTGAGCTGTTAGTCCACTTGGTGAGCTGTTAGTCCACTTGGTGAGCTGTTAGTCCACTTGGTGAGCTGTTAGTCCATCATTGTACTGGGTGAGCTGTTAGTCCATCATTGCACTTGGTGAGCTGTTAGTCCATAATTGCACTTGGTGAGCTGTTAGTCCACTTGGTGAGCTGTTAGTCCACTTGGTGAGCTGTTAGTCCATCATTGTACTTGGTTAGCTGTTAGTCCACTTGGTGAGCTGTTAGTCCACTTGGTGAGCTGTTAGTCCATCATTGTACTTGGTTAGCTGTTAGTCCACTTGGTGAGCTGTTAGTCCACTTGGTGAGCTGTTAGTCCACTTGGTGAGCTGTTAGTCCACTTGGTGAGCTGTTAGTCCACTTGGTTAGCTGTTAGTCCATCATTGCACTTGGTGAGCTGTTAGTCCACTTGGTGAGCTGTTAGTCCACTTGGTGAGCTGTTAGTCCACTTGGTGAGCTGTTAGTCCACTTTGTTAGCTGTTAGTCCACTTGGTTAGCTGTTAGTCCATCATTGCACTTGGTGAGCTGTTAGTCCATCATTGTACTTGGTGAGCTGATAGTCCATCATTGTACTTGGTGAGCTGTTAGTCCACTTGGTGAGCTGTTAGTCCACTTGGTGAGCTGTTAGTCCACTTGGTGAGCTGTTAGTCCATCATTGCACTTGGTGAGCTGTTAGTCCATCATTGTACTTGGTGAGCTGTTAGTCCACTTGGTGAGCTGTTAGTCCACTTGGTGAGCTGTTAGTCCACTTGGTGAGCTGTTAGTCCACTTGGTGAGCTGTTAGTCCATCATTGTACTTAGTTAGCTGTTAGTCCACTTGGTGAGCTGTTAGTCCACTTGGTGAGCTGTTAGTCCACTTGGTGAGCTGTTAGTCCACTTGGTTAGCTGTTAGTCCACTTGGTTAGCTGTTAGTCCATCATTGCACTTGGTGAGCTGTTAGTCCATCATTGTACTTGGTGAGCTGTTAGTCCACTTGGTGAGCTGTTAGTCCACTTGGTGAGCTGTTAGTCCACTTGGTGAGCTGTTAGTCTACTTGGTGAGCTGTTAGTCCCCTTGGTGAGCTGTTAGTCCATCATTGCACTTGGTGAGCTGTTAGTCCATCATTGTACTTGGTGAGCTGTTAGTCCACTTGGTGAGCTGTTAGTCCACTTGGTGAGCTGTTAGTCCACTTGGTGAGCTGTTAGTCCACTTGGTGAGCTGTTAGTCCACTTGGTGAGCTGTTAGTCCATCATTGCACTTGGTGAGCTGTTAGTCCATCATTGTACTTGGTGAGCTGTTAGTCCACTTGGTGAGCTGTTAGTCCACTTGGTGAGCTGTTAGTCCACTTGGTGAGCTGTTAGTCCATCATTGTACTTGGTGAGCTGTTAGTCCACTTGGTGAGCTGTTAGTCCACTTGGTGAGCTGTTAGTCCATCATTGTACTTGGTGAGCTGTTAGTCCATCATTTTACTTGGTGAGCTGTTAGTCCACTTGGTGAGCTGTTAGTCCATCATTGTACTTGGTGAGCTGTTAGTCCACTTGGTGAGCTGTTAGTCCATCATTGCACTAGGTGAGCTGTTAGTCCATCATTGTACTTGGTGAGCTGTTAGTCCATCATTGTACTTAGTGATCTACATCAACTTGATATAGGAATACGTATGAAGACACAGGAAGAACTGGAGACCAGAGCACACAGATCAATGACCAAATGCCGCACTTTACAAGATGAGCATGGGTGATTGGGTGGTAGTCTTGAGACTGTGCACAGGATAACACAGCCAAAGAATAAGGAACATCGATAATGTGTCCATGACACTGACAGAATAACTGCAGAATATCCACCACAAAGGTGTCTAACATACGACCATGGAAAAGCTCTATGGAGACACCGAAAGCAATAGGTTAGTCATTGCTTTCTGTAGATCTCCTATTTTCAAATCTGAAAACGTCCGATGAAGAAAAATAGGAATGTGTCTCTCTTTCTCAGCTCTCCCTCTATCTCTCTCTTAGCTTAACTTAACTACTTTATACTGTTCTAGAAGACTGCAGAGTCTTCATAAAACTAGTTTCGTCTGCCTCACTAGATTTAAAAATACTATGTGCATCCAATTTTTTCTTGAATGCATAAATTCACCCTGCCCCCACTATTTCCGTGGCAATGCATTCTGAGCACACCTCTCTGACTAGACAAATATTTTCCTTATATAAAATCTGGACCCTTTTTTAATTAATTTATAGCTCTCTCCCTCTCTCTCTCTATCTCTCTCATACCGAACATCAAGCCTCATCCACACTAACGGTCACACATTCTTAAACATACAAATTTAAAACTTACGGTCTTTAGGACACTTATACTGGATTGTAACATTTTTGGGGCACAGACCACCGTTCTTGCTGTTTAAGCATATGAATGCTCCTTTCTCGCAAGCTTTATCCAATTTTAATCCATTTGCATTACTTCTGGAATAACGCTGACCAGTTCCGGCGTCCTGGCACCTTGCCTCGATAGGGTTGCTGCATATTTCACGAGTTCTGTTTGTCTGAAACACATCATAATGCAATTATCTAACCATGCTAAGGTTCACCACTCTCTTCAGATTCATACTTCAACGAGTGAGGTAAGGGACGGCACACTTAACATTACGAATATGTAAGTGAACTCATTGGTTAAACATGGTACGCCGGGACATAAAGCGAGAATGAATGTTTACAGATTCTAGCTACCTGGACATCTCATTAAAGGATTCTCTTAATGGCCCTTTTGGCTACCTGAACATCTCATTAAAGGATTCTCTTAATGGCCCTTTTGGCTACCTGAACATCTCATTACAGGATTCTCTTAATGGTCCTTTTGGCTACCTGAACATCTTATTACAGGATTATCTTAATGGTCCTTTTGGCTCCCTGGACATCTCATACCAGGATTCTCTTTCTTAATATCCTTTCGGCTATCTGGACATTTCATACCAGGATTCTCTTAATGCTCCTTTTGGCTACCTGAACATCTCATACCAGGATTCTCTTAATTCTCCATTTGGCTACCTGGACATCCCATACCAGGATTCTCTTTCTTAATGTTCCTATGGCTACCTGGACATCTCATACCAGGATTCTCTAAATGTCAATTTGGCTGCCTGGAGAAAAGCATGGAGAGACAAGGGGTATTCCTGTTCATAAATTCATATCCATGTTTCTGCACTGAATAGAAGACTGAGTGGACTCGAGATCAGACGTCGGCTTCAGGTGCCGGAGGTCGCAGGTTCAAATCACAGCGGAGACCGGGATTTTTTTTGACTTTCTGATACTTCCCTGGATCTCTAAGTATGAGAGATCGGACACCTCTGTGCAGTGTCGCGCATGTTAAAAATCCCTCGGCAGTTGGAAATCGAAAAAAGTAGGCTTAACGGCCTCTGCCCAGGCAAAATTCCAAATTATGTTAAAAATCTACCCAATCTATTACAGGATCCTCGTCGGTACTACGGAGTTTGTGCACTGTGCTGAGATTCTCCAAAAATATGAAGAAGAACAGAGCATTTGGATTAAACCGTGTGGAATGAGATTGATTCTTCGACTAAACTAAACTAATCTGCCACAAATAATGTTGAATATATCAAAAAAGGCTAAGGCCGCCGTCCATCGTAGACGATAATGGCATAATTTATTTTGCTAGCGCTATTTTTAGTAAGGATTAACTGCGCTACTTTTTATCCTCACTCTCTCGTCTCGCGCCGCCCGACCCGAATGGCAAGTCAAGGACAAGACGACTAGGGGGCGACTACGAGATGCAGGGGACTCGGCATCAAGCACCCGTGAAAAAGACGGCGAAGTCTGGAGTCGAACCCACACCACCTGATCCCGAGGCCGACGGCTTAACCACTTCGCCATGGAATCCCACATGTTGAATATATATATATATAATAGCTGATGAGTCTCATTTGGAATGTATAAGTGATTTGCCTGGTTGTCAATATATTCCTGGACAACACTCACCCATTGTTGCTCATCAAGTCCTTTGACTATGTTTGCAAGATCGATACGGGTTCCAAGACTGCTGACATCTGCTGGGAACTGTTTTGTCCAGAAAAAGTCATCATCTTCATCTGATGTTTTGGCTGAAAGAAGGTGATTTTGATCATTGTGAATAAAAACAAAATATAGTGTTCCTATGGCAGTCACTGCAGTCAGGGGATGAAGTGTTAGAGACCATCTATTATGACTCAGATTTGTATGTGGTGGGGTGGCCAGTTAACTTGCTTGCCACTTTTCCTTCTCTAACTGATTACAAGGTATCCATTTACAGCTGGGTACACTGGAGCATGCAGATAATGGAGACAGAACCTAGAGAAAGCCCCATACTACATCTATACCCCTGAGAAATTCAGTGGAAGTAACGAATTCTTATGAAGTGTGATCGGGCTTTTCGATTGAAGTCAGATAACGGATATTGAGAAAGAAGGAGTGAGGATTTTGGGTCTGAGAAAATAAGGATCTCCTCAGGCTGTTTAGTGCCATTTTCAAAATCTGAGATCAATTGGCACAGAGCTTTTTCTATTACTATTATTTCTGCAACTTAGATGGAAAAGGTCTCCTGGCAAGGGCTGTGGATGCAGGGATGGTCTTCTTAGCGATGGTTGTGGAATTTAAATAACTGCGTCATGTCCACCTTTGGTGGTAGCCAAGGTAGCAGATACATTTGTACATACTTGGATCCTTTGTGCATAAAAGTCTATAGTTTCCAAGGTTGTAGTTTTCAACAAAGATGATAGTGTGTTCCCGTTTGCAGAAGAGTAAAGAAGTACAGATCTTACTGCTGGGGTAGTCGCCTGCCAGCAAAGTGGTTCACCGATGATGACTGTCATAATTTCTACCTCTGGTAGACGGTGTTGAACTTAACGATAAACTAACACAATGTATTTTACCTACTCTATTACAATGTACGACATAATATTCATACCTTTCCTTTATCTGATCACGATTGATAACAATAATTCTTCGTCTTTGCTTTCAGTAACTTTGGTCATGCTATATCTGCAGGCCACTTGCATTATGAAATTGATATTATTCGCCAGGTTGGAGCGGCTGCCCTACAGCTTTCTTTCTCAGCTCTATATGCTCTGGCCAGGTCTGGTATCTCATTTCCCTATAGAGTGGACATTCCTGTAGATTGTGTTCAGGATTCTGACCCCTGTTCCACATGGGCACTCATCAGTGTGTGTGATCTTTAGTCGGTATAGATGTTCTAGTAGTCTGCAGTGTCCAGTTCTCAGGCGAAATAAGGCAGTTTGGTGGTTTCTTTTGAGTTGGTGAATTGGGTCTGGTGTACTGCTTATGTTTCTGTCTTCCCTCCATTGGTGTATATACTGATTTCTGATGATGTTCTTGATTTCTCTGTTTAGTACTCGATGACTAAATTGTGCCTTTTTACTACCATCCTTTTGCTAAAGCATCAGCTCTATTGTTTCCTGTGAATCCGCAGGTATTAATAATAATAGTTGTCCTTTGTGAGCGAAGATGACAACAGCGTTAAACATGTTTATTGAGATGTGACATGGGGTGCACGTGGACAGCATCAGTAATTCATTGTATCGTTTTGTGCATCATGTTTTTTTTTTCTGTGTCTCAGTAATTATTCTCTTTTCAGCGATGCGAGCACAGTGTACAATGGCAATGCACTAGAATGAGCAGCAGCATCAGCTCGGAAATTGTTCAGAGATACTTTCAAAAAGGATTATACCGTTTCTTTGGTCTCTCTGACAGGCACTTGCCTGTACTGAGCTCACCTTTCTTTCTTATTCTTCTTCTCCGTACGCTGTCAGACGTCAACTTGTATTTGTTCAAAGAAAGCAGCTGTCATCCTGAGGCTGTCGACACTGCCATAGAGCTTGTCTAGTGTTGCCACTGGTGATGGCCACATGTGCTTTCTCTGGTCCTCGTACGTAGGGCAATTTTGCAGCAGATGTTCAGCGGTCATTTTCTCTGTGCCACAGGAGCATTTGTCAGTACCACCTATCTTCAATTTATTGAATAGATGGTACCTCAGTCTGTTGTGGCCTGTGCGGAGTCTGAAGACCACGACCTGCTCGCTTCTGTTCAGCTGGTAGTAGGCATCGTTTTTTGTGTAGCCAGTGTTTACTGTTTCCCATTTGGCCATGTATCTGGCCCTAATAAGCCTTTTGGACTCTTCGTAGGTCACACTAGAATCTGGTTGTGGTAGTCTTGCACCTTCTTTTGCCAGTCTGTCTGCCTCCTCGTTGCCTTGGATGTGACAGTGGGATGAAAGCCACTGTACCACTACTCCTTTTGGTGCGGACTGCTGGCATAGTTGATTGAGTACTGCTCTTAAATCATTAAGTTCAGTATTTTTCTGGCTTTTTAGTGCTGTGACTATGGCCAGGGCATCTGTAAACAGGACTATCTGGCTCTCATTGCTTTCGCCTGTGAGCATTGCTTCTACTGCGGCCTTCAGTGCCTCTGCCTCCGCTCTGAAATTGCTTGAGAGTTTTCCAGTTGCCACTGACAGTGTTTTTTTCTACCATTTGGTAGGCTCAGGAATACCCCTGCCCCTCCATTCTGTGTTGTGTTTGTTACAGAACCGTCAGTGTATGCATGGGTCCAGTCCATGCTTGGGTAATTTTCCGCTATGTACCTCAGGATTATGTCTCTTCTTTCTTTAGCTCACCATACAACAGCTGCTTTTGGAGTTGTTCATCGAGATTGTCAACAACATGCCATCTTATCTGAGATTTCCAGCAGCGTTTAGATGACTTAGTCTCGTTCTGTTGAGCACTTCAAATTTGGGAACTCTATCCCTTCAGCCAATCATGATCAGTCTGTAATCAATTAATGCAAGAATGCTGTATCAACCGACGTAGAGTTCCTCCCTGTCAAACGGTCCTGGCCTGTTCTTTCTACCTTTCTCCATGTGTAATCATTTAATCTTAGTTTCTTCTCAAATTCTCTTCTCTGTGTATTTTTGGGCCTAACTTCTTTCTCTTTCTTCCATTGAGGATTCCATGTACGAGCCTGTCTGGCTATGTTGGACAGTGCCTACCTTAGAGTATGTCCTATTCAACCCCATTTTCTTGGCTCAATTTGTTGTTCAAGTGTCTGTTGTTGGCTTCTTTTCCATAGGTCTTCATCCCTCACCATGTCTTGCCATTTTATGCCCATCGTCAGTCGTAGACATCTATTAACAAAGGTCTGGAGTCTTTGCTGTATGGCCTTGGTTGTTCTACATGTCTTTGCTCCATACAGCAGCACTGACTTGACACTGCAGTTGAATATTATAGCTTGGAATCTTCATTTCTCTGGATCTCCAAATGTTATCAAGGGCGCTTCTTATAAAATCTTTGAATCTGAAAATTGTGATAGAATTTGAAAACACCATGGCGTTGTAGTGTAACTTAATAATATCATTTCTAAGGGCTTCAGGAGTTTCACCTGTCATGGCATCCCAATGGTGACGAGTCACATGACATCATAATCATGGTTTGAAGTTGCCTGCCCCTCAAATGATACTCACCAAAGAAGCGCAGCTGTGGTACTCTCCTGATTTGCTGATAAATTTAGCTATGACATCAAATGACAAATCTAAAAAATGATACCAACAGCAGGATACTATTGAAGTCCTGAACAACGAACAACATAAATGACAATAAAACTGTGTTTCAAATTTCTATCGCAATTTTACAGTTTTCATTTCAAGCCCTCGTTTGAAGATCACCAGACGTGTTCTTACTAGTTTGTTTGTTTTGCTGACAGACAATAAATGTTTCAATAATTCTGCTTGTGAAGACAGAAATTAATCTTAAAGGCTTCAATAATCCTGTTCTTTGATGTTAGGCACTAATCTTAAAGGTTACAATAATCCTATTCTTTTATAGCAGACACTAATCTTAAAGGTTACAATAATCCTATTATTTGATAGCAGACACTAATCTTAAAGGTTACAATAATCCTATTCTTTAATGGCAAACAATAATCTTAAAGGTTAAAATAATCCTATTCTTTGATAGCAGACACTAATCATAAAGGTTACAATAATCCTATTCTTTCATGGCAAACAATAATCTTAAAGGTTACAATAATCCTATTCTTCGGTGACAGAAACTAATTTTAAAGATTATAATAATCCAGTTTTTTAGATTCAAATTTGAATTTTAAAGATTAAAATAATCATGTTTTTTGATGACAGATATTAATTTTAAAGTGTACTATAATCCTGTATTTTTAATTACACAAATTAATGTTTAGGGTTACAATTACCCTGCCTATTTAATGACAGACATTCCCACATACATTTTTCAAGGCTACAATAATCAGGTGTTCTTATCTCGTTAAACCAGTCTTGTATGTGACATACGCTGACTATACTTACATTTTTTGCAGACATAAAAATGTGGACTCCTGCCGTCTTCTAAAGTGAATGAACGTGTTAGCATATCGATCACCGGACTCAGATTTTCTACTGGAGAACTTTGCTGCCAGAGGCTTGGATTGTTCTTTCCAAGGTTGGTGAATTTACTGGAAAGTGCCAGAATTGTGTTTCAAAAACTCGATTAATCTACAGTCAACAGACAATTTGCAGTCATTTCGCAATCAATCCACAAACAATTTACAGTCAATCCACAAACAATTTACGAACAATCTACAGACAGTTTACAATAAATTTATAATTACTTTCTGCAAACAGTTTACAATAAACTTACAATCAATCTTCAAACAGTTTACAATAAATTTACAATCAATCTACAAACAGTTTACAATTAATCTGTAAACAGTATGCGTTCTACAAACGGTTTGCAATCTCCATACAGTTTACAGACAATTTGCAAACAGTATACAAATAATCTGCAAACAATTTACAAACAATGTACAAATGTTTAACTGTCTCACTACTGTCTACCTATAAATCTATGTACATTATATAAACAGTATACATAATCTAATGACATTTCTGAAACAATCTACAAATGGATGATAGTTTACTAACACTTCGAACAACATATCAACAATCTACACACATTCAACATGTTTACCAACAATTAAAACTTACTAGATCTAAGGAAAAGGAAGATAGATGGCATAGCAGTTTATAATGTTATTGTTTTTCGATTTTGTGCCCAGACAGGTATATTCAACTGTCAATGTTTTTATTACGCCCGCCCACAGCGTGTACACTGGACCTCTGATGTATTGTCCGTCTCCAAAATGTCTAGACACTCGATCTCAGCTCCTTTGAAATCAGGTGTCACTTGAAACTTACAATGTTTTTAAGAGTCCAGTCCCTTACTTCTGATATCGAAGTCCATGTTTATGTAAGATATACATATACGGTTTTGTCCTGATATAACTTGCGCCGCCATATTTGGATTATAGTCAGGAATAAGTTGCGCTGGTTATCAACCTCACTCTATGGTCCTGAAGAACCGTGGATTAATAGCAAAACATAAGTCGGGACGACTTGCACAAATTCAGAATGCATGTTCACTGGCCCCAACCTCCATTAAAACATGTGAGACTTGATCTCACACCATTTTCATTCGTTCATCGCTTTGGAAGGCGAGTTCTTTGCTTTTCGATCACAACGATTCAACAGCGATATAAATATATATTCACACACGAGGTGTGTTGGAATGAGCCCCGACGGTGCTGCGGGCCAGGTGGAGATACACGGAGAAGTATCTGACTTAATAAGCACATACTAATATACAAGTGTGCATGTGTTCATTATCCTCGCATTAGAACGCATGAGCTGCAGTGGTCAGCGACCCATAGCTGACTGCTAGTGTCAGGACCAGCGAACCAAAGCTGCCAAGACCCTTCTATACCTCCACGGGGTGATCCTGGATAACAGGTTGCAGAAGGGCAGACTGGCTAAGGAGAAGGGATCGAAGAGGGAATGCTAACCCGGTACTCAAAAAATGCTTGCTGAAGTCGGATGTGTTGGACCGAAAAGTGCAAATTTCGCAGTCAAGCTGTAAACTATGACACAACGTATTCCGTTCTCTGGACTACATTCTGCTACTTAAGCCCTTTCAGGGCTTGGTAGTGCGAGATTGAGAACGAACGAAGCCAAGCCAAGCCATCCTCGCATTCATAGATTGTGTGGCAGAATGTTAAGAAAGGGGCGAGCGTGATAGGGAATTCTTCCAGGGTTGATCAATGAGTGGTGATTCAGTTCCTAACAGCTGAAGGATGTTGACCAGCCGATATTCATCGCAGAATGCAAGCAGTGTATGGTGACAAAAGTGTGTCAAAGACAACAGTTAAGTACTGGGCACGGATATTTTGGGAAGGATATGAGTTACGAAAGCTCTTCTACGACTAGGTCAGGCACATATTATTACGATAGAAAAAGCTATGGCCAATATTGCTACAGCAATACAGCTGACCGTCGCCGGAGCGTACGTTCGCTAGCAGAGGAATTGGCTGTGTTGCTTGAGACAGTTCACATGGTGGTTAGCAAGAAACTGAAATATCGGAAGATGTGTTTCAATGAGTCCGACCACCAAAAGGAAGAACGTATGGGGTGAAGTTTAAACCACTCGCTGCGTTAGTTATTAATCTCAGACGGCATCCGACATCTACCCAAACAGTGGGATGCGTGTCTGAATGACTTTGGCGACTTTTTCTAACGAACCCCTGTGCATGCTTGCTTTATAACAATTGCTATATTTAATTCTGCCCCACCTACTGATGTTCCTTTCAAATGCTGGAGCAGGTTTCATTTGAACACGCCTCGTATATACACACACACACACATATATATATATATATATATATATATATATATATATATATATATTTATATATGTATATACAGTAGTCTCGAGGTAAGGTGTTCGTCTCGGGTGATGAAGGTAGCGGGTTCAAATCACGGTGGAAACTGGGATTTTTTCATGGATCATCCAGTAATAATTTCCCCTGATTTCTGAGTAGTGAGATCAGACACCCGTGTGCAGTGGCCCGTATGTTAAAAATCTCTTAGCAGTTGGAAATTGAAAAGAGTAAGCTGCTGCTTAGACAAAATTCAAGTTCCAAATTTACTCCATTTATTCTAGGGATTCTCGCCCCACAGAGAATATATTGCAAAAAGGGTATTGTGTGGCTATAACATCAGGTCTTGGTTATGTGGTTAGCGGGTCTACCTTGCTCTAATCTATGCTTCCACCACAACCGAAACCAAAAATAGGCGATCGCATATTACAGGGGCTAACAGATGCTGGGATTACCTGGCAAGCAATCACCAGCTGATTTACGCCTGCCAAAAAATATGAAACAAAGGAGGTCACACTTCCTCACGACGTCTAGTGACATAAATGGACTGAAGATATATATGTATATATATATAGTGACAGTCTGTGAACCACTTTTGTAAATGACTTACTTTATAGCTGTACGTATGTTATCGAGGCCGACGTGGTATTTCTCAGCTAATACAGATATACTACTGCTTTGGACAAATGTTGAAGAGTCAATTCCACCAAAAAATACTTTCTTCTCTGGAAAATAAAACCATGATAATGAGTTTCTTTCAACGACTTCGTCTTTTTCTTCTCATTTAATCTCTCCCTCTCTCTCTCTCTCTCTATCTCTCTCTCTCTCCCTTTCTATTTTTGTTTCTTGACAAGGTCAAGTGAAACATTCTGACCAAGAAACCTTGACAAAATCCCCCCACAGCACTCGTTCTTATCGTGCTCTTTTAAACAATGTAACAGCAGCCTGACCAACGAGGTAAAGATGGACACTGTGACTCGCATAGTGGCAACCCTTGTGACAAGTCTCAGCACTCCAGCTCTCTTTCTGTATGTCTGTCTCTATGTTTGTCTGTCTATTCTGGTTTGTTGTGTTAAGAAACCTACTTCATTGCACTTTGGATTAACCCCTACATGCTCATTCAACCCGCTCACTGTAAATGCAAGGCGTGTGGATACGGATGGTTCTAGTACCTCGCTGGTTGTACATACTCCTGCTACGACCTCTCTGGTGTCACTCCATGCCGGATTCATGGTAGTCATGACAACACTGCAGCCCTGATTTCCTGGTTGTCATCTACCTACTTCCTTTGATGACAAGAACGATCAGTTATTCAATCTTTTATTACAGTTTCATGTTGAGTATGTTGTTTCCAGTTTTCTTTCAAACTCATGAGAATTTTCCACATTCAGCAAACGTTTGTTTGTGTGAATGGAGGATTATGGCAGGAGAAAGAGAGTTGTCTACCTTAGACTGCGCATCTGACAGTCTCATTGGACGAAACACTTTGTGGCAGTGATCTCTTTCTTAATTCAATAGCAATTGAGCTTCTACTCTTATTATTATTATGATTATCATCTCCATCATTAACAGGTTAGTCAGCCCGGAGACTGGTGTGGAAATATTATTATCATGTCACGTCACTGTCCTCTGTTAGTCAGTCCGGAGACTGGTGTTGAAGTCTTCTGATCACGTCACGACACTGTTCTCTGTTAGTCAGTCCGGAGACTGGTGTTGAAGTCTTCTGATCACGTCACGACACTGTTCTCTGTTAGTCAGTCCGGAGACTGGTGTTGAAGTCTTCTGATGATGGCACGCCTCTGTCCTCTGTTAGTCAGTCCGGAGACTGGTGTTGAAGTCTTCTGATCACGTCACACCACTGTCCTCTGTTAGTCAGTCCAGAGATTTGTGTTGAAGTCATCTAATCATATCACGAAGAAGATCACATGGCAGACGGAAAGATAATATAACAAAAATCAGACAACAACTCAAGCTGACAGACAACGCAGCACACTTAGCCCAAGAAAGTAGATTATATCTCTCCGTGGTGTAGCTAATCGCCACAAGTGGATGAGAATTATCAGTAATAAACTACACACAATGTAAAATGTGAAAGTCTGTACGACTTACCTTTCAATTCCGGGATCTTGCCAAGTTTTCCAATTAAGTTTTCTGCATCATGAGTTTCAATGAGTTTCCCTTTTCTCGCTGCACAGTCTTTGACTGCGTCCGTGTATGACCTGTTTAGTTGTGACACAGGTATGAGGTGTAGTTGTTAATATAATTTCATGAAAAGTCAATGCATGTGCTATCTGACTGACTAACTGATTGTGATTGATTGATGTACTGACAGGCTGATTAGCTGATTTACTAACCGACTTCTTGATTGACTGACTGATTTACTAACCGACATTTTGATTGACTGATTTACTGAGTAATTGATTAACCTACCACCTGACTGGATTTACTTATTGACTGACTTACTAACTGACTTATTTACTGACTTACTACCTGACTGATTTACTGAATAACTTACCGATTTACTTATCGATTGACCTACTATCTGACTGATTTACTGACTGACTGACATACTGATTGACTTGTTAACTAACTGGTTTTCTGACTGACTAATTTACTGACTAAATGATTTTTTGATTTACTGAATGACTGACTTACTGAGAAACTGATGTACTTACTGAATATCTGTTTTATTTATTGACTGACTTACTGACTGACTGATTCACTGATTTACTTACTGACTTGTTACCTAATTGGTTTTCTGACTGACTGACTTATTGACTGACTGATTCACTGATTTACTGACTTACTTACTGACTTGTTACCTAATTGGTTTTCTGACTGACTGACTTATTGATTGACTGATTCACTGATTTACTGATTTACTTACTGACTTGTTACCTAATTGGTTTTCTGACTGACTGATTTATTGACTGATGGTTTACTGACTTACTGATTTAATGAATGATTGACTAACTGACTGTTTTACTGATTTACTAATTTCTTTATTGGCTGACATTTTTACTAATCAACAAATTTACTGATCGACATACTTACTGACTGACTGATGAATGACTTATTGATTGACTGATTCACTGACTTACTGATTTACTTACGGACCTGTTACCTAATTGGTTTTCTGACTGACTGACTTATTGACTTACTGATTCACTGACTTACTGATTTACTTACTGACTTGTTACCTAATTGGTTTTTCTGACTGACTGACTTATTGACTGACTGATTTACTGACTTACTGATTTAATGAATGATTGACTAACTGACTGTTTTACTGATTTACTAATTTCTTTATTGGCTGACATTTTTACTAATCAACAAATTTACTGATGGACATATTTACTGACAGACTGACTGATGAATAACTTTTTGATTGACTGACTGATTTACTGACTAACTGATTTACATACTTACGCACTCTTATTCTATCCTAGCATGTAGAAGCCTCTATTACTTTACTTATGACTTATAAATTTGACAAAACGTTGCAGCCGGCTTCACGCTGAAACCATCCTCTGTTAGCCTCTTGCGACATATCTGGTAGGTTACAGTCAAAGTATACTTGTTTCCCATTTTGGGCACCACAACGCACAGGCGCAAGAAATGTAACATTACAGTTTATATGACAAAGTTAAAATTAGTCCCAACTTATACATATCTGCGGACTCTAATAACATTGTGGAGCAGGTAGCCTAGTTGACAATGAGCTGGCTTACTAGACTGAGATTACAGCGTGCCAGATGTTCGAGTTCACGGACTGACAAAAACAAAATCCGGGCTGTGGTTTGTACCTGGTACGATCACTCCTCCAGTCGACCCAGCTGTAAATGGGTACCTGACGTTTGAGTTTTGGAAGATAAAAACAGCATGGAAAGGAAATGGCTACTACACCTCACATAAGCTGAGGCTTACTACATAAAGAGTTATTTCCATCCCCGACGGCATCTGTTGCCATGTGACTGACTTTTACCTTTTGCCTAATAACATCAAATGGATATTCAATTCTGGAACATAGATCAAACAAAGACCCCAAAACGTTCAAATAAATTAAACTTTCCTGAAAATGAAAGTCATTTTATGCAACAAATCTTTCTCTTTGAAAGTGCGAAAGAGTGTGGATGTTATGTTGAACAGATACCAAGGCATAGGGACTGTTCAAGAGTGGAAATATCTAGAGAGAAGAGCGGTTGAACTGCAGTTTATCAAGACTTGGATTCACCTTAAAGCTCTTAATTCCAGAATAGAGCTCACAGACGCCACGTATCATCACCACCAGTCCCGTAGCCTGAAAGGTCATTGAGGCACCAATATTACAGATTGTTGGATTAGTTCCCGCCACTCCACTCGGCTTAGTACCATGATATTTGTTCTAGCTTTGAACCTCCCCGTCCATTCTCTGATGTTGTCTTCCCATCTCTTCTTTTGCCTCCCTCTCTTACGCCTCCCAGGCACAGTACTTTGCTGGATCTTCTTGGTCAACCCAGACTATCTTGAAACATGTCCATACAATGGGAGCTTGCGTGCTTTTACCGTAGTAAATAGGTCTTTATATTGGCCTCTCTTAACGGTGTCCCGAACTGCCTTCATCGTAAAGTGGTCTAGATATGAAATGTCGAGGATTTGACACGGACATTTCATCTCCATTGCACACATTCTTCGCTCTAGAACCACTGCCAGAGTCCAAGTTTCGCGCGCATAAAGGTACACGGAAGTGAAAAGTGCATACATTAACTCAACTTAGATTTCAGGTTGATGCTTGTGTCTCTCCATATCGGTCTTAGTTTGGTCAGAGCAGTCATGGGCATCTCTGTTCGTGCCTGGATCTCAGTTCTGGAACCTTCCACGTCCATACGTGCTCCCATGTATGTAAACTGTTTAATAATTTCTTCTTCTTCTTCTTCTTCATCGTACGCAGTCAGACATCAACCTTTATTTTATCGAAAAAAACAGCGGTCATCCTGAGGCTATCGACACTCCATAGAGCTTGTCTAGTGTTGCCACTGGTGATGGCCACATCTGCTTTCTCTGATCCTCGTATGTCGGGCAGTTTTGCAGCAAATTCTCGGCGGTCATTTTCCCGGTACGATACGGGCATTCGTCAGTGCCACCTATCTTCAATTTGTTGAATAGGTGATACTTCAGTCTATTGGGGCCAGTGCGAAGTCTGAAGACCACGACCTGCTCTCTTCTGTTCAACTGGTAATAGGCATCGTTTTTTGTGCAGCCAGTATGTTCGGTTTCCCATTTGGTCATGTATCTAGCTCTAATAAGCCGTTTTGACTCTTCGTATGTCATACTAATATCTGGTTGTGGTAGTCTTGCACCTTCTTTTGCCAGTCTGTCTGCCTCCTCGTTGCCTTGGATGTTGCAGTGGGTTGGAACCCACTGTACCACGACCCTTTTTGGTGCGGACTGCTGGCATAGTTGACAGAGTACTGCTCTTAAATCATTAAGTTCAATATTTTTCTGGCTTTTTAGTGCTGTGACTACGGCCAAGGTATCTGTAAGCAGGACTATATGGCTTTCATTTCTTTTATCTGTCACCATTTCTTCCACTGCCGCCCTCAGTGCCTCTGCCTCCGCTCTGAAATTGCTTGTGAATTTTCCAGTAGCGAATGACAGTGTTATTTTTCTGCCATTTGGTAGGTTCAGGAATGCTCCTGCCCCTCCGTTCTGTGTAGTGTTTGTTACAGAACCGTCGGTGTATGCATGGGTCCAGTCCATGCTTGGGTAGTTTTTCGTTATGTATAATAATTTGAAATGGTTTGCCTTTGATCACAATTGGGATTGTTAGGTCTGTTTCGGATGTTGACGATGATTTTACTTTTTTCTGGACTAATTTTCATTCAAAACGTTTCAGTGGCATTGTCAAGGTTTGAGATTAGACTCCCAAGTCCTAGCACCGTTCCAGCCAGCCAGGTAATGTCATCATCAAACCGGAGATTGGTCAGTGTACGACCAGGTACGCTGACAGTATCCACGTGGTCCTCGGACATCATCCGTTTCAGGCAATACAGTTAGTAACGTGATATGTAGAAATAAATTATTCGAAGCTGCAGCGGTGCTGAAGGCCAACAGTCAATAGAAACATGTATAGGTAATGACTTACCAGCGCAAATAAAAATGACACTTATGTTGCGGCCACAAAGCCTGTGTCAGGGAGAAAGAGTGAACGACACAACTAACAAAGACAAAAAGTATGTAGGTAATAAGGCCGCGTAGGCGACAAGGGTTTTTCGTTCAAACTGTCCACGAGCACAATGAGTGGCTGAGTCCCAGGCGCATGCAATGAGGATGATGTCTTTCCGATTTTACCTAACCAGGTAATGCGGGACGGCCACAGAACGGGGTCATTACGGAGAGGGTTGCTTCCCATTGTTTACGTTCGTGGCTTGTCTTCGGTGCTGGTGGGCGAGGCATCCACTGCTTGGCGAACCACGTGTTCAAAAAAGGGCAAACGGCGACGGTGTAGGAAAGACGACATGATGTAAAATGATCGGCTTAAGTTAACTAACAGCAGTCTCCAGGCACCAGCTCCGACCGACTGGTGAAACAATAATGTACCTTCTTATTAAAAAGCTCTTCCTATGTAGGAAAATTCAGTACAACAACTGAACTGGAAGAGATAGCTCTTTCGAATGTAGGAAAATGCAAGAAATTTAGTACAACAGCTAAATTGGAAGAGACAGCTCTTCCAATATAGGGAAGTCCCGACAATTCAGTACAACAGCTTAATTGGAAGAGACAGCTCTAACAGCAAGCATCTACCATCCTTCAGATAGATTAGAAACAGCCAAAGGCTATGGAAGTAATCATTAAAATGTATGCTGAAAACGGATGTAATGTGCCTCGCGGACACAGACAACAATGAAATGTAAACCTACCACCTAGAAACAGTCATATAAATGACTACTGAAATCATTGACGGGAATGTCTGCTGGCAAGCAAAGTAAAAGAAGCATGCTCTAAAAACGTTCAGAAGATTTGACAATGTACATGAACACAACATGTTTAAGACAAGCTGATATTAATGATTTAGTGGCTTAAGCGATAACTCACCTCTGGTTTTTAGTTTCAACATATAAACAGTCACCGTCGACATCAGTGAAGCCTTGGTCACAACTTTGCGTTTTCTGGTCTGGTAGGTTCGATGAAATAAAGAAAAACGCAGTTGCAGTTTTCAATAGTTATGTCTTAAGATTAGTACTCTGCCATCTATGTCAGCAGTTTAAACCCAGAAGAGTTCTAGTACAGTTTGTCACGTTCACTGTGACATTTAAGTTGTTGCAACGGACGTTTCTGAGGTAGATCTGTTTAGTTATTTTTTGGGTTTTTTTTTTTTTGCGTTCGCCTTATTTCTCTAATCCCCAATGCGGAGTGCGTTGCACTGTGGTTTTTTATTTTGCGCCTGTCGGCCCAGTGCAACCGGCTTCAGCATACATTTATGTAAGGGACGGCTTCCGTCTGCATTTTCTAAGGGTTTGCTTCCCCGGGGTAACGGCTGGTGCTGTGATGGGGATCGAACATAACACCTTCGAGTTGTGAGACGTGTCATTTAACCACTAGCCCACGCCGTCCACCGTTTAGTTTGTTTATGTAAATGTTATAAATACGTTTGTAGTGGAAACTTAAAAGATATGCCGATCTGGTTAGGAACACTATCAGAGCTTTGTGGCAGTGTCATGGATTTACAAGACAAATGGTGTACCCATAAATGGATAAGTCTAAATGTTTGTGACGTAATACAAATGATATGGAAACTAAAACAACTCAGAGGCAGACAGACTGGCAAAAGAAGGTGAAAGGTTACCACAACCAGATATAAGTGTGACCTACGAAGAGTTCTAAAGGTTTGTAAGGTACAGATACATGGACAAATGGGAAACAGAGCATACTGGCTGCACAAAAACTGCTGTTTATTACCAGTTGAACACAAAATAGAGCAGGTGGTGGTCTTCAGACACCGAATAGGCCACACCAGTCTGAGGTACCATCTATTCAATAAACTGAAGATAGGTGCTAATTACGAATGCACCTGCGGTGCTTGGAAAATTACCCCCGAATATCTGCCGCAAAAATTGCCCGACAAAAAGGACCAGAGAAAGAACATTTGGCAAATACTAGACAAGCTCTATGGCAGTGTCGACAGTCGAAGGATGGCCGCTGCTTTTTTCGACAAAATAATGGTTACTGTCTGACGGCGTACGAAGAAGAAGAAGATGAAGAACAAATTGAAGTCAACATCTGACAGATTATGAAGAAGAAGAAGAAGAATGGTTAGATCTTGTTTTGGGTTTTTGTTTTGTATTAGATAAGTCACATTTCTTCACCACCCGAGAGGTGCCAGTTGAGGAAAGAATAGAACCTACGTAACCTCCCGAGTAGTTAGTAAGAGATGAATAACAATTGTTGTGAATGACGTTAGTAGCGTTTCCATGCAAAACTAATTACTACAGAAGCTACCTACCAGTGCAGGAGAGCACACATACTTTGGTGACGAGACATATCCAAAATGGCTGTTTCCGTTCTACAGAGACATTTGAGACATCTGAATTGTGTTCTTGAGTCAAGAAATGGCTATTTAGATATGTGGTCAGACATATGCACACGCATTTTTAGACCACACTTTGGATTCTGGCTCTTGTGAAACGTGCCCATATCATCCATGCTTATTGTGCACGTTCATTTCTTATTTACTGATGAAACCAAACATTGCCTGGAGGACCACGGTCACCTTCATCAGCACGGATGTGAGGAAAGCTACTACAATCTGCCACTTATCGTCCTTTTCATGGCGCCCAAAAGAATAATCTCTGGTTGGCATTAAACAAAATCAACAAAAATAAATAACTGCAAGCAACAGTATATATGGAGGTGTTTAGTAGATTTTATATTGATGTCTGTTTAGATTATTTCGCTGTTTTTTTTCATCATGTCCGTTTTTGTTTGACCTTTATTTTGTCGAAATGTCGGTAAATATATGTTACTGTCTTTTAGCATAAACACATAGACTATTAACAACCCTCCTCAGTAAGTTGGGTCTTGAGCTGCCATTTCTGCCTCTCCGTAGTTGTGGTCCAGGGATCGAAGTTCATTTTCCCATTCTCTTCACTAGGTGTGTATTGGTCTACCTCTCTATATTTTCTCTTGAGGATTCCACGTAAGAGCCTGTCTGGCTATGCTGGACTGCCTTTCGCAGCGTGTGTCCTATCCAGCTCTATATTCATCACTTAATGTGTTGTTCCAGTGGCTATTGTTGGCTCCTTTCCCACAAGTCATCACCCATCGCCACGCCCTGCCACTTTATGCCCATTATCCTTCGCAGGCATCTGTTAACGAAGGACTGGAGTCTCTGTTGAATGACCTTGATCGTTCTCCATGTCTATGCTCCATACATCAGCCCCGATTTGACACGAGCGTTGAATATTCTAACTTTGGTGTGAATCTTTATTTTTCTGGCAATAAATAAGAAACTAAAATCTCCAGAATTCCATGGACTGAAAAGAAAGCTAATAACGGTGGTTCTTGAAGAGGAACATACACAAAGACAGCTTAAATACAAAATCCAGACAAGGTAGTCATCCTGTTTCGGGCCTGTCACGAAGAGAGGCGGATTGGACAATTGGCAGAATCGCAGTGAAGAGAGGCAGAGAGAGGCAAAGAGATAAAATATTGGACATCTTAAATGAAGGGCATAGAAGACGATCAACGGCGGAATTGATAACCGACACACGTGATTTGAGAAAACGCTGATCCATGATCGCAACACTAATCGGCATGGCACTTGATGATAAACTGATGTATTTTAAATATTGTTGTCTTGCATTCGCCTTATTTCTCTATTCTCCAAGGCGGTGTGCGTTGCACTATGGTTTTTATTTTGCGTCTGTTGGCCCAGTGCATCCGACTTCTGCATACATTTGTGTAAGGGTCTGCTTCCTGCTGCATTTTCTAAGGGTTTGCTTCCCCGGGGTAACGGCCGAGATTGAACCCAGCACCTTCGGTTTGTGAGCCGTGTCACTTAACCACTAGCCCACGCCGCCCCCACAGATGCAGTATATCCTAATCTGACCTGATCTGCTTCACCTAAACGAATATTCTCTGTGTTTGGCCTGATGAAGAAGCATGTCTTTACACTAGGTCAATTCGTCGACTGCTTAACCTTGAAGGTCAGAACGAATACCAGGGTGACCGCCATCAGGAGCTTCCTTGTCGCTGATGATGCTGCAATTAACACCCACAGTCAGCGTGAACGTCAGAGCTACGATGACATGCCATGCTCGTCTCATGGAAGATGGTCGCACTCCAAAAGACATCCTCTATGGACAGTTTCAAGATGGCAAGAGAACAGTCGGCCAACCACAGTTGAAGTTCAAGGATGTGTGTAAACGTGATATGAAAGTCCTGGACATTAGTCTGACAAGCTGGGAACACGAAGCTGCAGACCGATCCAAGTGGAGATGTACCCTAAATGGCGGCCTCTCGACTGGTGAAGAGAAGCTGTTGCAACACGGAGGAGGGAACAGACAACGCAGGAAGGGGAAACACAAACCAAAAACGTTAAGCAAAGAGTTTTGTATACCACTTCAAGTCTTGTCATCCTAAAGTTAGTCATGACTGAATGGGGCTACGATTGTCAGTCTTGACTGAAAGATGCGACTATAGTCAGTTATGACTGAAAGGATCTACTAACTACCTAACCTAAACTAAAACGGATAATATTTGCTCTAGTCTGATCCTATCGAATCCAAGCAAAACAATTACGAAATTATTCAGCAGACAATTGTGTTACACGCAAATGCATTCTTACCAATTTTAGGTTTATAGCAAACTTGGAACAGGCCGCGACAGCCATCTCTTGCAAACACGTGCAAGCCGTCAATTCCGTAGCTCTTGCCCTTTTCACATTGTGTCGTTGATTTCTGGGATTTCAAGGTTACAGATACCACCTCGGTGGAGCCGCTGATTTTCGTCTGATTGTATTGAAATTCGTTACTTTCAACTTCCACAAAAACGCATATTTGACCGGTAGCTGAAAAATAAGAGATGCAAAACACGTACAGGTAAATTCAGTGAAGTGTTTTTGTCTAATATTATTCAGGTAGGGATTTAGTCCAAGCACGACAGCGGTAGAGTAGCCACGTATCACGGTCAAGGTATTGGGGTTATTCCCCATTTCCTACGTGCTCCATTCAACCCAGCTACCTACGAGTACCTGGCGTATTGATAAAGATTTGAAGACAGAAAGAACAAGGATTTGGGTATTCATATTTCATTAAAAACGTTGAGACGAATTAAATGAAACCTTTTAACACTTCATTCCCCCTGGAACACTGTTTATCTTCCATCATTACGGAGGTTACTTCCCTTGCTGGGGCGGGACGGAGCGATTAATTAGATTGATGGATTAAAGATAGATGCTCAGGCAACTGTCGCATAGTGTGCAGAATTGATGTCCATTTCACTACAATAGAAAACAGGTTCTTATAGGCCTCTCAAATACAATACTACTTGACTAGAAGACAGGCATTCTAAAACAATACCAGGTAGGTAAGTAAGTAGATAGGTAGGCAGGCTGGCAGGTAGGTAGGTAGGCAGGCAGGCAGGTAGGTATGAGGTAGGTAGGCAGATAGCTCGCCTAGGCGTCACATGCCAGCAGAGACCGTTCTTGAGCACGATGATTGGTTGAGTTCCAAGTTTGATGTCTTTCCGGTTTTGAGCAGGTGGTGCGTGTTCGGTCACAGGGGCTGGGCCATGACAGACAGGTTGGTCACCCATCCTTGACGTCAAAGACCTTCTTCAGCAACCGATGGGGGTGGGTGAGTGGGGAGGGGAGAACCGTCCTCGCCCCGCGTGCGGCAAAGTATGCTGTGCCAAGATTAGTCTTTGAAGCCATACAAGAACACATCTCGCAGAACGTCTGACGATGTCGCCATCTTTGATTGCCATGTGCAATTATTCCATGCCGCTGACAAAAATTGGCAAGCTCCTCATATTTTCTGGACGTAATAACCGAAGAGGGCAGCAGTGAAAAAGGAATCAGAATAGGTCTGGCCAAGATGGTATTCATCAACATGCGACACATACTGAGATCTAAATAGATAAACCATTCAATGAAAATTAGAATTATCAGGAGTTATGTATAACCGTCACTACTTTATGGCGCAGAAACATGGACAATATATAACAAGTTGGAAAAGAGTATTGAAGCCTTCGAAATGTGGGTATATAGAAGTTTGGGTCGCATTTCTTGGAAAGAGAAGGTCACTAATGTGAAGATATTGAAAAAGTTGGGCGTTAGTGAAAAGAAAATTAATGATCGAAATCAGGGTTAGACAGTTACGTTATTTTGATCATATAACAAAACATACCTCCTTGTTGAAGACCATACTGGGGGGTAGGGTCGAAGGCAGTCGTTCAAGAGGAAGACAACGTTTTAGGTTGGTGGATACTATCAGGAGATGGACTGTAAAAATCCTGTCAGATTGCAGAACTGAACTTGACTGAACTGGGCTTGACTGAACTGAACTTGACTAACCAAAGATACATTCAGCAGAATGAAGAAGATATTCCCATCTAAAGAGCTAGGCTACACCTTGAGCATAAGAATGATCAAGTGTTATATATACTCAATCCTACTGTATGGTGGAGTGGCTAGGACAGTGAACAAGCAGTTAGTAGAAGGTAGAATAGAGTCCCTGGAATTGTTGATGTACAGGACAATGGATCGCATTTCATGGAAACAGAAGCTAACAAATGTAGCGGCTCTGGAGAAACTAGGAGTGAAAAGAGAATTGTTGAAAGACAAAACAAGATGACGAATAAAAGAATTGTTGAAAGACATAACAACAGGACTAATAAGAGAATTGTTGAAAGACATAACAACAGGACTAATAAGAGAATTGTTGAAAGACATAACAACAGGACTAATAAGATAATTGTTGAAAGACATAACAACAGGACTAATAAGATAATTCTTGAAAGACATAACAACAGGACAAATAAGAGAATTGTTGAAAGACATAACAACAGGACTAATAAGAGAATTGTTGAAAGACATAACAACAGGACAAATAAGAGAATTGTTGAAAGACACAACAAGAGGGCTAATAAGAGAATTGTTGAAAGACATAACAACAGGACTAATAAGAGAATTATTGAAAGACACAACAAGAGGGCTAATAAGAGAATTGTTGAAAGACACAACAAGAGGACAAATAAGAGAATTGTTGAAAGACACAACAAGAGGGCTAATAAGAGAATTGTTGAAAGACACAACAAGAGGGCTAATAAGAGAATTGTTGAAAGACACAACAAGAGGACAAATAAGAGAATTGTTAAAAGACATAACAAGAGGATTAATCGAATAATTTGGTCACATTAAAAGTCATGACACTCTTGTTTCTGTTTCTGTTTCTACGAATCGACGTCACTGCACTCCGGGCATACCCATAGGTGATCAGCCTCTCTCATCAAATGGCGTAAGGTATGGATGCTGATGGTCCCTGTAGCTCGCTGGTTGTACACTTTCCTGCTCCGTCCTCTCATGCGCCCAACTCCGCTCGAACCTTGTTTAATGTCGAAACTTTGCAGTCTGTGGATTGCTGCTTCATCTACTGTGGTGTCCTCATCTACCAGGCGATCATTGATTGATTTCAAAATGTCACTTCTATCCATCACTAATGTGCCCATGATGGGAGCTTGTGAAGCCAAGATGTCAGCTCTTTCATTGCCTTAAACCCAGGCATTAGCAGGACAGTAGATCTATGTCAACCCCTGGAGATTTGAGGCCTCAACAGCTGCTATCCACTCGTACCTAAGTCATCCCTTCTGTACCTTCTGAAGTACGGCTTGCGCGTCTGTCACGATGACTGCCTCTGTTATAGGAGTCTCAGATATCCATTTCAGTGCAGAGGTCACTGCTTCCGTCTCCACTCTCATACTGGATGTATGACACTCTTGTAACAACCCTGTCCTTTCACGTGACATATTCTTTCTAGAACGTAGTCTCCTTCACATCAGCCATGACCACATCTTCACTTCTGACAAGAAGTCTCGCTTCATACACGGACATCTTCGAACTGTCAGTTATGTTCTGGTACCATCTTTCTGGAAAGACCTCTTCCTATTTTCACAAGGCCTGTGCATTCCACTATCTGCCTCTACAAGCCGATGTGTCATTCCATGTGACCGAAGTAACCTAGCTTCTTCATTGTGATGTTATTTAAAAGTTTTCTACTATACCTGCGCTGTTGCAGAATTACTCCGTTTAGTTTTTTTAGTCCAAGCTATCTTCTATATTCTTCTAAAACACGTCATGAAAGATTATATCTTTCTCTTTTTGTAATGGTTTTATTTAATGTCCATGTCTCGCACCCAAGTGTTACAATAGGGAAAACGCAAAGCTTAACTTAGCGTCTTTATACTGGTTTAGAAGACTCCGCAAAGTCTGTATACAACCAGTTCCTTTTACATTCACTTGATCTAGAAATAATGATACGCATCCAATCTATTCTTGAATGCATTAACTGACCCTTCCTTCACTATTGTGCAACGTGTAGCCTAACAGACTGGCTTGCTAAGACTCGGATTACACCGCGCCAGGGTTCGAAATCACAGACGGTCAGAACAAAAATTAGGGCGTGGTTCGTTTTTGGTACGACAGCTCCTCCAGCTGTAAATTGGTACCTGACGTATGACTTGAGGAAGGTATAAACAGCAAGGAAGGGACTTAGCCACCCCACTATCAATATGGCGAGAGATAGAGAACGTTGGAGATCCATTGGCTGTGTGTGAGTAACTCCATGACGAGAGATAGAGAATGTTGGAGATCCATTGTCTGTGTGTGAGTAACTCCGGGACGAGAGATAGAGAATGTTGGAGATCAATTGTTTCTGTGTACCACCAGGCCCAGAGCTAGAGAATATTGGAGATCCATTGGCTGTGTGTGAGTAACTCCATGACGAGAGATAGAGAATGTTGGAGATCAATTGTTTCTGTGTACCACCAGGCCCAGAGATAGAGAATGTTGGAGATCCATTGGCTGTGTGTGAGTAACTCGAGGACGAGAGATAGAAAATGTTGGAGATCCATTGTCTGTGTGTGAGTAACTCCGGGACGAGAGATAGAGAATGTTGGAGATCCATTGTCTGTGTGTGAGTAACTCCAGGACGAGAGATTGAGAAAGTTGGAGAACCATTGTCTGTGTGTGAGTAACTCCAGGACAAGAGATAGAGAATGTTGGAGATCCATTGTCTGTGTGTCCCACCAGGCCGAGAGATACAGAATGTTGGAAATCCATTGTCTGTGTGTACCACTAGGCCAAGAGACAGAAGATGTTGGAGATCTATTGTGTGTGTGTACCACCGGGCCGAGAGACAGAAGATGTTGGAGATCTATTGCAGCCAACCTTCATCATGCAGACAACACTTGAATGGAATTGACAAAAACGAAGTAACATCCAACACATGACATAGAATGCACCTGAATCATACACAACGACAGAACACAATTCTTACTAACTAATTTACCTGCGGGTATTCCATCTCCACTAGATGGATGACGACCAACCAAAAAGTTGTCCAAAATGCCTGTCAGATTCCGGATTTTATCAACATCAATTTGGGAATAGTTTTTGCTTTTGCTCCCTTTAGAGCCCTTATCTTTACTGCCAGACTTTCCTTTACTTCCAGAGCCTGTTAGGAAACTCGCTAGAAAGCCTTTTCCTTGGTCGTCACCTTTTCCACTATCGCTGTCTTTTTTTGGACTGTTATCTTTGCTCACTGACTTTCCGTTATTGCTCAGTAAAAATCCACCATTTAAATTAATATTTAGTCCATTTCGTGCATCAGAGTCACTGTTTTGATTGATATCTTTACTCGCCGACTTTCCGTTATTGCTCAGTAAAAATCCACCATTTAAATTAATATTTAGTCCATTTCGTGCACCAGAGTCGCTGTTTTGATTGATATCTTTACTCGCCGACTTTCCGTTATTGCTCAGTAAAAATCCACCATTTAAATCAATATTTAGTCCATTTCGTGCATCAGAGTCACTGTTTTGGTTGATATCTTTACTCGCCGACTTTCCGTTATTGCTGAGTAAAAATCCACCCTTTAAATCAATATTTAGTCCATTTCGTGCATCAGAGTCGCTGTTTTGATTGATATCTTTACTCGCCGACTTTCCGTTATTGCTGAGTAAAAATCCACCATTTAAATCAATATTTAGTCCATTTCGTGCATCAGAGTCGCTGTTTTGATTGATATCTTTACTCGCCGACTTTCCGTTATTGCTGAGTAAAAATCCACCATTTAAATTAATATTTAGTCCATTTCGTGCATCAGAGTCGCTGGTTGCAACGTTAGCTTTGTTACCTGCATTCGCGGTGAGAATAGTCTGGACTTGTCTGCTTTCTTTGTTAGGACTGTCATTAGTTTTTCCAGATTTAACAATAAGACCCGTCTTGAGGACGTTGCTGCTTTTCCTTTTGCTGTGATCATCGCTTTCAGACTTGCCTTGAGCGCTGATTTTCTTCTTATCAGCTGCAGTGCTTACACGAGTGCCTACGCTGCTGTCTTTGCTACTTGGCTGAGCTCTAGAGCTTGCTTTGCTGCTTACTTGAACCTTTACACTAGAAGAAGATGTAGCTTTGCCCCGTGTGTCATCATTTTTTGACGGTGCTTCTGTTTTCGTAGCAAAATGCGCAGATGTAACTGTCACGAACGCGACACATATTACGGCAGCAAGAGCCACCGGCCCAAATAGCCTCATTGTATGCAGCTCTAAGTTTGCATACGTAGTAAATAAATAATATTTATTCACGAAAATCTGTCTGGCACAGAAGATTTCCGGACTTGACGTCTGCTGTATGCCTGAATGCAGGTTTCAGTTTTTAAGCCCACTTTATATAGCGCTATTTAGATTACATTTGTGATTTTCCTGACAAATTTCGAATTATCGCAGCAAACAATATGTTTACCGTTCATACGGGGATTTGAGATAATCCAAGCAATCAGTTCAACTATTCTTCACATTAACTAACTTCTCGGGCACAAAACTAAAAAACTCGTTTAAAATATGTTTCCCTTTCTCATTACTAACACAATCTATCTTCTCATCACGTTAAATCCCCATTGCTTTTATTCTCTCTCGTATTATCAATTTGCTCTTTGAGATTAAGAATTCGCGAACAGCATATCGCATATAATTTATGTATTTGCATTAACCAATATTTGAAAACTCGTGAAAAATGGTTGTGTAGTTGGGATTATCTCCCACTGCTGGTACGGAAAAACAAAATGTGCTACCGTTTCGTTCAAGTTTAACTTTGGCAACAAATGTTGTTTACGTGTGTATGAAACTCTTCTGGTATTTTAAAATAATTTTTAGGACACGTGGATGAAATACCGCGTGATATAGAATATAGTATATATTATTACATAACTTAGTCAAATTGAATTTGTCTTCAGTGGCGTATCTTTAATATACGAGTGCATCTTGCAGGGTAATATTCGGATGGAGCAGAGGTGTTTACAGCCAACGAGTTAGAAGAACCATCAATTTACAAATCTAAATAATAACTTATCTTAACTTCATTATACTCGTTTAGAAGACTGTGCAGAGTCTGTATACAACCAGTTTCTTCTACTTCATTTGATCTAAAAATAACTTTGTAACATCGAATCTATTCTTGAATGTATTAGATGACCATGTACTCACTTTTTCCTCTGGTAATACATTCCAAACATTCACCACTCTCTAACTAAAAACATATTAGAAATATCTAATCTGGACCTTTTTTTAATTAATTTGTAACTTTGCCCTCTTGTTCTTGTAGCCGGCTGTACTTTGAAAAACTTGTTATAGTTTAATTTATCATTTCCATTAATTATCTTATAAACCTGTATTAAATTATCTCGAATTCTTCTCTTTTCTGGACACTGTAGCCAATGAAACAGTGTCAGATAGTGAATTATTCTTCTTTTATTATAAGTTTTATACCGGCCTACAGTGTCTAGAAGAGAGAAGAATTCGTGGTGACTTAATACAGGTTTATAAGATGATCAGAGGAATGGATACATTAGACTATAACAAGTTTTTTTCTCAAAATACAGCCACCCACAATAACAACAGGGCATAGCTACAAGCTGACTAAAGAGAGGTGCAGATTAGATATTAGGAAATATTTTTTTAGTCAGAGAGTGGTATCTGCTTGGGATGCATTTCCAGGCGAGGTAGTGGAGGCAGAGACAGTTAATGCATTTAAGAATAAACTGGATGCGCATAGTTTTTACAGCAAGGTGATATAAATGTAACTGGTAGTATACAGACTCTGCAGGTTCTTCTATACCAGTATAAAGACGTTAAGTTAAGTTAAGTTTAGGTTTCTTTCTGCTACCAGGTGGGTCGCCTACATGCAGCGATACGTCAGGCGTAGGTCCACAATGGCTCCTCACAGTTTGTCTCGCATGCTCTCCTCGTGAGAGCTTTGATACATTAGGCATGTTTGCAAGATGTGTTCTAGGGGCCACGTTTGACATGTGATTTAAAAGTAGTTTAGTTTAGTGTAGTTTAGTTTAGTTTATTTTACTTTAGTTTAGTGTAGTTTCGTTTAGTTTAGTTTAGCTTAGTTTAGTTTATTGTAGTTTAGTTTAGTTTAGTTTAGTTTATTTTAGTTTAGTTTAGTTTAGCCTAGTTTAGTTTATTTTAGTTTAGTTTAGCTTAGTTTAGTTTATTTTAGTTTAGCTTAGTTTAGTTTAGTTTAGCTTAGTTTAGTTTAGTTTAGTTTAGTTTAGTTAATTTAGTTTAGCCTAGTTTAGTTTAGTTTATTTTAGTTTAGTTTAGCTTAGTTTAGTTTATTTTAGTTTAGTTTAGTTTAGTTTATATTAGTTTAGTTTAGTTTAGCTTAGTTTAGTTTAGCTTAGCTTAGTTTAGTTTAGCTTAGCTTAGTTTAGTTTAGTTTAGTTTAGTTTAGTTTAGTCGAAGAATCAACGTCATTGCACACAGTTTAACCCATAAGTGCTCTGTTCTTCTCCATATTTGTGGAGAATCTCAGTACAATGGACGGACTCCGTAGCACCGGCGAGGATCCTGTAATAGATTAGTTAGATTTTTTACATAATTTTGAATTTTGCCCGGACAGCGGCCGTTGGGCCTTCTGTTTTCGATTTTCAACTGCCGAGTGATTTTTAACGTGCGTGATACTACAAACGGGAGTCTGATCTCTACTACCCAGAGATCAGGGGAAATATAAGAAAGTCCACGGGGAAAAATCCCGGTCTCCAGCGTGATTCGAACCTGCGACCTCCAGCACCAGAGGCCGAGGTCTTACCTCAAGACCACTCAGTCCCCTATTAAACGTCATTAAAAGAAATTCCTTTCTCCTACCACCCCAACCCCCCGTTCCCCCTCAGTCGTGACAGCAACTGGTACTATAGGATGCATGTGGCCACCACTTACATCCCCCCTCCTCGGTCATCGCTATCCTCGTGACCGAAGCCTGTATAATTAACGGTTCTTAAGTGCGCACATGCAGTTGTGGACTAAGTAGCCACTTTCTTAACATGACGAGGCTGCTAACTTCGTATAGGTAGTCCCAATCAGACACTGCCGTTGTAGGAACGGCGTGACCTAGTGGTTAAGTGGCACGGCTCACACCCCAAAGGTGCTGGGTTCGATCCTATCACAGCACCGGCCGTTACCCCGGGAAGCAATCCCTTAGAAAATGCAGGAGGAAGCAGACCTTTACATAAAATGCATGCCCAAGTCGGATGCACTGGGCCGACAGGCGCAAAATAAAAACCACAATGCAACGCACACCACCTTGGGGAATAGAAAAATAAGGCAAACGCAAACAACAGACACTGCCGTCGGGGATGAAGTGTAAGAGCTATCGTTGTACTAAGCCGCGTCACAGCTTTGTGAGGTGGGGGTGCCCATTTTCATTCCACTCTCTCTTTTTCCTTCTCTAGTCGTCAGCCTTTTATCCATTTACAGCTGGGTCGACTCGAACTGCCGGTAGTGAGAGTTGAACCCCGTACCTTTGCCATGAAAATCTAGTGATCTGCCAATGTGTTAAGCAGCATCTTTATTTTGTATCCCCATGTACCAACACAGAACGGAGGGGCAGGAGCATTCCTGAACCTACCAAATGGCAGAAAAATAAAACTGTCATTCGCTACTGGAAAATACTCAAGCAATTTCAGAGCGGAGGCAGAGGCACTGAGGGCTGCAGTAGAAGAAATGGTGACAGGTAAAAGGAATGAAAGCCACATAGTCCTGCTTACAGATGCCCTGGCCGTAGTCACAGCGCTAAAAAGCCAGAAAAATACTGAACTTAATGATTTAAGAGCAGTACTCTGTCAACTATGCCAGCAGTCCGCACCAAAAATGGTAGTGGTGCAGTGGGTTCCATCCCACTGCAACATCCAAGGCAATGAGGAGGCAGATAGGCTGGCAAAAGAAGGTGCAAGACTACCACAACCAGATACTAGTATGACATACGAAGAGTCAAAACGGCTTATTAGAGCTAGATACATGACCAAATGGGAAACTGAACATACTGGCTACACAAAAAACGATGCCTATTACCATTTGAACAGAGGAGAGCAGGTCGTTGTCTTCAGACTTCGCACTGGCCACAAGAGACTGAGGTACCACCTATTCAACAAATTGAAGATAGGTAGCACTGACGAATGCCCGTGGGGTACCGGGAAAATGATCGCTGAACATCTGCTGCAACATTGCCCGACATACGAGGATCAGAGAAAGCACATGTGGCGATCACCAGTGGCAACACTAGACAAGCTCTATGGCAGTGTCGACAGCCTCATGATGACAGCTGCTTTTTTCTAAAACATAAAGGTTGATGTCTGAATGCGTACGAAGAAGAAGAAGAAGAAGAAGAAGAAGAAGAAGAAGAAGAAGAAGAAGAAGAAGAAGAAGAAGAAGTATCCCCGTGTACGAAATTCTTAGATTAATGCTGTCATCCTTGTTCCTGTTGGATTACCAGTCCTGTGACGCCCAAGTGAAGCCATCCTTAAAAGTGCTCTCTGAGCTCCAGCGGTCAGCAACCCATAGCTGACTGCTAGCGTCAAGACCAGCAAACCAGAGCTGCCAAGACCCTTCTACACCTCCACGAGGTGATCCTGGATAACAGGCTGCAACAGAGCAGACTGGCTAAGGAGAAGCGATCGAAGAGGGAATGCTAACCCGGTACTCAAAAAATGCTTGCTGAAGTCTGAATGTTGGACCGAAAGATGCAAATATCGCAGTCAAGCTGTAAACTACGACACAACGCATTCCGGTCTCTGGACTACATTCTGCTATTAAAGCCCGTGTCAGGGTTTGATAGCGGGAGATTGAGAACGAACGAAGCCAAGTCAAGGCGAAGGTGCTTTCACTTACAGTAGGGAAAGCAGTTCAGTTCAGTTCTGGTGCCGCTTCGACATGGAAGGTCGGCTGAAATTGATCTCAAATCTTAACTGCCTATTGCCTCGTGCACTGTGTCGGGTTTTTTAATGTTCTTCTTTGAGTGTTGCCCTCCCATGCCTAGCGTCGCTTATCCCTGACCCGTCTGCTCTTTTGGTGTTGCCATCCCGTGCCTAGCGTCGCTTATCCCTCACCCGTCTGCTCTTTTGGTGTTGCCATCCCGTGCCTAGCGTCGCTTACCCCTAACCCGTCTGCTCTTTTGGTGTTGCCATCCCGTGCCTAGCGTCGCTTATCCCTGACCCGTCTGCTCTTTTGGTGTTGCCATCCCGTGCCTAGCGTCGCTTATCCCTAACCCGTCTGCTCTTTTGGTGTTGCCATCCCGTGCCTAGCGTCGCTTATCCCTGACCCGTCTGCTCTTTTGGTGTTGCCATCCCGTGCCTAGCGTCGCTTATCCCTGACCCGTCTGCTCTTTTGGTGTTGCCATCCCGTGCCTAGCGTCGCTTATCCCTAACCCGTCTGCTCTTTTGGTGTTGCCATCCCGTGCCTAGCGTCGCTTATCCCTGACCCGTCTGCTCTTTTGGTGTTGCCATCCTGTGCCTAGCGTCGCTTATCCCTAACCCGTCTGCTCTTTTGGTGTTGCCCTCCCATGCCTAGCGTCGCTTATCCCTGACCCGTCTGCTCTTTTGGTGTTGCCATCCCGTGCCTAGCGTCGCTTATCCCTGACCCGTCTGCACTTTTGGTGTTGCCATCCCGTGCCTAGCGTCGCTTATCCCTGACCCATCTGCTCTTTTGGTGTTGCCATCCCGTGCCTAGCGTCGCTTATCCCTGACCCGTCTGCTCTTTTGGTGTTGCCATCCCGTGCCTAGCGTCGCTTACCCATGACCCGTCTGCTCTTTTGGTGTTGCCATCCCGTGCCTAGCGTCGCTTATCCCTAACCCGTCTGCTCTTTTGGTGTTGCCATCCTGTGCCTAGCGTCGCTTATCCCTAACCCGTCTGCTCTTTTGGTGTTGCCCTCCCATGCCTAGCGTCGCTTATCCCTGACCCGTCTGCTCTTTTGGTGTTGCCATCCCGTGCCTAGCGTCGCTTATCCCTGACCCGTCTGCACTTTTGGTGTTGCCATCCCGTGCCTAGCGTCGCTTATCCCTGACCCATCTGCTCTTTTGGTGTTGCCATCCCGTGCCTAGCGTCGCTTATCCCTGACCCGTCTGCTCTTTTGGTGTTGCCATCCCGTGCCTAGCGTCGCTTACCCATGACCCGTCTGCTCTTTTGGTGTTGCCATCCCGTGCCTAGCGTCGCTTACCCATGACCCGTCTGCGCTCTATATTTCCTTCCAGTATTCTCTTTTTGTGTTGCCCTTCCAGTACTATTATCGTTTTCCTCTGGAACGTCTGCTCTCCTCCTGTCATCCCAGCCATGTCTGCAAGCTGTTGCATTTTCAAAAATTTTTTAAAAAGCTTGACATTGAATGACAATTTCCCGTTTGCGTGGACTTCTATTTCTCCTATTTTAACCAACTTCCCTATAACATAAAGAGCTGTTATTTTGTACACAGCCTGTACTAGTGTGACCTGTTAATCAATCAAGTTTTGACGGATTTATTTTGGTCTTAAACGTTTTCCCTTCTGGATTCTCCTGGCGAAGGCCAGCCCCTTTCAATCTCATACCGCAGTATTTTAGAATATATCAGGACATATTGGCTACTGTATGGATGCGTGTTTGTTTCTGTTTGTAGTGTGGACGTATTGGCCAGTGTATGAATGCGGGTTTGTATCTGTTTGTAGTGTAGGCGTACTGGCCAGTGTATGAGCGTGTGTTTGTATCTGTTTGTAGTGTAGACGTATTGGCTACTGTATGGATGCGTGTTTGTTTCTGTTTGTAGTGTAGATGTACTGGCCAGTGTATGAGCGTGTGTTTGTATCTGTGTATCTGTTTGTAGTGTAGACATATTGGCTACTGTATGGATGCGTGTTTGTATCTGTTTGTGGTGTAGACATATTGGCTACTGTATGGATGTGTATTTGTATCTGTTTGTAGTGTAGACATATTGGCTACTGTATGAATGCGTGTGTGTTTCTGTTTGTAGTGTAGGCGTACTGGCCAGTGTATGAGCGTGTGTTTGTATCTGTTTGTAGTGTGGACCTGTTATCCAGTGCAATGCCGCGTGTTTGTATCTGCTTGTAGTGTGGACGTATTGACCACTGTATGCATGCGTGTTTGTATCTGGTTGTAGTGTAGACGTATTGGCCACTGTATGGATGCGTATTTGTATCTGTTTGTAGTGCAGACGTATTGACCACTGTATGCATGCATATTTGTATCTGTTTGTAGTGCAGACGTATTGACCACTGTATGCATGCGTATTTGTATCTGTTTGTAGTGTCGAAGTATTGACTAGTGTATAGATGCGTGTGTGTATCTGTTTGTAATGTGGACGTATTGGCCAGTGTATGAACGCGTGTTTGTATCTGTTTGTAGTGTGGACGTATTGGCCAGTGTATGAACGCGTGTTTGTATCTGTTTGTAGTGTGGACGTATTGGCCAGTGCATGGATGCGTGTTTGTATCTATTTGTAATGTGTTCCACTATAGCAGTTTTACAGTACAGTAGTTTTGTCAATCTATTCTGTACACGGAGAAGCAGTCATACCAAAGAAAAAAAGTTTTCGACATGCGCAGTCAAACTGGACACGAAGTGATTTTAAACTGGATATTCTGGGATTGCAAACCAAATTTGCACTCGATTTACATCCCGCACCACACTCACCCCATTTTTAAGATTCATTGAATGACCTGTCCTTAAAAACGCACTTTTCATATTCAAAATGGCGAGTTCTGTAACTAAACATTGAAGGTGCTGCAAGGGGAAGAAACTGTTGTACGAGAATAAATAAAAACTTGTACCGGAAAACGTATTTGAAAAAAAAAAATTTTTTAATGTATTGGTTCTTTGACCAAAATATCGTCATTGGTGAACTCGTTCATAAAATTTGTCTGCACGCATATTTTTATTGGCAAATTTTACATATTTGTTCTCTTTCTATTCATATGGAAGGTAATAAAGCTGTGAGTTCAAATTGGTTCAGATAATGGTTGCTGTCTGACTGTGTACGCAGAAGAAGAAGAAGAAATTGGTTCAGTTCTTCTTCTTCTCCGTCGTTCGTTCTCAAACTCCCGCTTCCAAGCTCTGAAAAGGGCTTTGCAAGTAGCAGGATGTTGTCCAGAGAACGGAATGTGTTGTGTTGTAGTTTACAGCTTGACTGCGATACTTGCTCCCTTCGCGCCGACACATCCGACTTTTTCATCGTTTGTCGTCTCATTATCTACTGGGTTGTAAGCCCTACTTCAGCTCGCATCTTTTTGTACCGGGATAGTCTTCTTTCTTAGCCAGTCTGCCTTGTTGCAGCCTGTTATCCACGTAGAGGTGGAGAAGAGTTCCGACAGCTCTGGTTCTCCGACCCTGTCGCTAGCAGTCAGCTTTGGGTCGCTGACCGCTGCAGCTCATGCACTGCTCAGCATCTTTGACTCCAAACAAGTTCAGTTCAATTCATTTCAGTTCAGTTCAAGTGCCATTCTTCGTCGAAGGTCGGCCGCAATGGATCTCAAGTGTACTCTTGCCGTAATGGTGCACTCAGACAAGCTTTTTCCAGTCCATCTCATCATGTTATTGGCCCACTTATAACATTACATGCCCCTTAAACAACTCCCTTCTACGCTACTCTCTAAGTATGGTCTTCAACAAGGAGATGTGTTTTATGTGGAAAGAAATATCCTATCTAACTGATTTCTGTCAATAATGATCTTTCTCCTGTAACGTTTTGAATACTTTGAAATTGATTTCTTCTCTTCCAATGAGATTCGAGCTAATCTTCAATATACCCACATTTTTAAGGCTTCCGTTCTGTAGTTTCTCCATCCTAGAAAAGTAGAGTCCTCATAAACGCTGACTGAGGGTGTATCTTACAGCCCAGCTGTTTCCTTTCCTTGTTTACATTCTTGCTCTTTTCTAAATGACGGGAAAAAGTCGGGGTTTGTTTTACCTGGCTTTAGATAATGTTGTTCGTCCATCACGTGTGGTGAGGACCTTTCCTTTTTTCATTTTAGCCAGTCCTTCCAGTCAAGTATTCTGTAATTCCGGGTTGTGGATGGGTGCGGAGATGGGTGACAAGTCTGATTTGGGATCTGCATTCTCGCAGGCAGTGAGGGCATGGAAAGTTCGCTTCGCGAGACGGTGATATTCCACGGGCTTTTCTGGCCTGTCTCCGTTATTCTGCTGCAGTCTTTTTAGAAGCCTGGCATAACACTGCTCCTCTGCGGAGAGATGTACACCAGGCTGTACGGTCTTTTGCAGCATCGTCCCATGTTAGGAGGTTTATGCTGACGGTTTTTAAAGACGTTTCAGTGTTTCTTTAAATCGCTTTATTTTGTCCTCCTTGGGAGCGTTCGCTCTTCTGCTTCTCGCCACAGAAGATTATTTTTGGCAACCGATGGTCTGGCATGCGAATCACATGACCTGCCCAGCGAATCTGTGACTGCATCATGGTGGTATCAACGCTAGGGATACCAGCTGTCTCAAGACAGTGTCCGGGATCCTGTCTTGCCATTTGACATTCATCACCCTCATGAGACAAAGTGTGTGAAAGTGATTCAGCTTCTTTGCATGACGCCTGTACACAGTCCATGTTTCACTTGCATATAGCAACACAGGGACCACCACTGCTCTGTACACCTTCAGCTTCGTCTGGAGGCTGATCCCATTTCGACGCCAGACGTTTGAGTGTAGTCTGCCAAATGTGGCGTTGGCTTTGGCGATTCTTTCATTCATTTCATATAGATATAGTTAATCTCTGGCTATAGATACACATAACGGCAACACACTTTACAACCAAAAG
Organism: Ariolimax columbianus; assembly: GCA_036924085.1. Taxonomy (NCBI): domain Eukaryota; kingdom Metazoa; phylum Mollusca; class Gastropoda; order Stylommatophora; family Arionidae; genus Ariolimax; species Ariolimax columbianus. The sequence continues at coordinate 70,494,394 of JAVGWX010000013.1, forward strand.
GTTTTCATCAGTGACAAGATGTAGATAGATGAGGATAGCTTACAAATATAAAACACAATTATTATCAATCAATAAATCAAGACATTTATATCCCGAAAGGAACACAGGTCGTCAACAAATACAAACCAAGTTTTCCTGTTCTCTGTCATCCGTTCCTCCATATAAATTGGATGTTAACAGTATTTTCAGTATCGGTGGAGTGGAATAGACTGGTTGTATACAAACAATGTAGAGCCTTCTAAACCAGTATAATGAAGTTAAGTTACGTGAAGTTACTCCTATCCTGTGCTCAATATGTTTGCTTCTGACTCCCTCCTCTGCGTGTGTGTCTCAGTCTACCTCTTTATCTCCAACTTTGTGGATTCCAGAACAGAGACTGTCTCGTAATACTATCAAACAACCCAGTCCTTATCCAACGTGATGCTAGTCTCGTTCGTTCATACAACCCGTATACACATTTCTTATTTCATTTCTGCCTTCCTGGGTTTTGTATTTTTCCCCCGTACTTTATGTTTTCATTTTTCTAAACACGGCCTTCCCCGTCCGTGTGCAAAACTCGTGTGACATCTGTTAGATGTTAATTTCTATTCAGCAAGATTGCTTCCTCAGGGTCCCTTTAATTACAGAATGTTACCGCTTTAAGCTGTTACACTTTCAATTTGAAGTTGTCGTGGAAAACCATGGGGAGTAGAAGGTTCCTCGCTTTGGCCACGTTTCTTGTATTTGGTGTTGTTGGTCTGTTTTTAACAATATTTCTGTTACATCGTTTTTCTAACTGTTGGTCTTTCTTGTTCACTTTATAGACTCTCCAATAAGGAGATTTACGTTCTATTCTTGTTGTGTATGCTTCTGTTGGCCGGATGGGGATGAAGTGATATACGCTTCATTATTCTTGGTCTTCAGCTTGGTTAGATAGTGGTCGTTGCATGTCTTCGCTGCCTCGATTTAGTTTATTCTCGTCACGTTTTGTGGTTGAGTGCTTAGATCTCTTGTCGCTTGATTGGTTCTCTGTTCAGAGGGTTGGTTCTCTGTTCAGAGGGATTGGTTCTCTGTTCAGAGGGATTGGTTCTCTGTTCAGAGGGTTGGTTCTCTGTTCAGAGGGTTGGTTCTCTGTTTAGAGGGTTGGTTCTCTGTTCAGAGGGTTGGTTCTCTGTTTAGAGGGTTGGTTCTCTGTTCAGGGGATAGGTTATCTGTTCAGAGGGTTGGTTCTCTGTTCAGAGGGATTGGTTCTCTGTTCAGAGGGTTGGTTCTCTGTTCAGAGGGATTGGTTCTCTGTTCAGAGGGTTGGTTCTCTGTTCAGAGGGTTGGTTCTCTGTTCAGAGGGATTGGTTCTCTGTTCAGAGGGTTGGTTCTCTGTTCAGAGGGTTGGTTCTCTGTTTAGAGGGTTGGTTCTCTGTTCATGGGATAGGTTATCTGTTCAGAGGGTTGTTTCTCTGTTCAGAGGGTTGGTTCTCTGTTCAGAGGGTTGGTTCTCTGTTCAGGGAAGTGGTTTTCTATTCAAGGGAATGGATTTCTGGTCGGGTGTTCCGTTCTCGTATTTGTTGATTTACTTACCTTAATTCACACAAGCTCCCCAGTTTTCTCACTACATATATTCCCCAATTCACACAACCTCCCCAGTTTTCTCACTATATTTAATCCCCCAATTCACACTAGGTGACCCGTTTTCTCACTATATTTAATCCCCCAATTCACACGAGGTGACCAGTTTTCTCACTATATTTAATCCCCCAATTCACACTAGGTGACCAGTTTTCTCACTATATTTAATCCCCCAATTCACACGAGGTGACCAGTTTTCTCACTATATTTAATCCCCAAATTCACACTAGGTGACCAGTTTTCTCACTACACTTAATCCCCCAATTCACACGAGGTGACCAGTTTTCTCACTATATTTAATCCCCCAATTCACACTAGGTGACCAGTTTTCTCACTACACTTAAGCCCCCAATTCACACGAGGTGACCAGTTTTCTCACTATATTTAATCCCCCAATTCACACTAGGTGACCAGTTTTCTCACTACACTTAATCCGCCAATTCACACGAGGTGACCAGTTTTATCGCTACACTTAATCAGCCAATTCACACGAGGTGACCAGTTTTCTCGCTACACTTAATCCGCTAATTCACACGAGGTGACCAGTTTTCTCGCTACATTTAATCCCCCAATTCACACGATGTGACTGGCTGCCCTTTACTGAACTCAGACTTTAAGCCTATCTCAATCAAAAATGGCGGTAGATAGAAAAGCATGAATCGAGACATCTCGTACATATATGAAACAAAACATGGTCAACTTACGCACGCTCCACCCAATATAACCATCGATTCTCAAAAATCCATTTTCATCGACAGTAATACCAAGAGCTGTGGAAAAAAGGCATTGATATTTGGTTAAACACGACGGAAATGGGAGTTAAATACACAGGAAACGTAAATGAGAGACGCGGATAATGTAATTAGTCTGTGAAACTTAGCTCTGTTAGAGTCGGGTAATGACAAATTAATTTTTAATTTCACAACGAAGGTTATGGATATATAATAAATATGATGTAAATGAAAACAAAGAAAGGATGAATGAATAAAGACATGAATGGAGGAAAGCTAAATGAAGGGAAGGAATTAAAGAGGGATGAATAAAGGGAAAGAAGGAGAGACGAACGGAAGTGAAGATGTAGACAGGAGTGCAGGGATGAAGAGGTGAGAGTACAAGAAAGAGAAGGAAGTGAGAGAATGGCTGAATAAAGGCATGAAGGAATGAAGGAAGGTATGCAGGTAAGGAGAACGGCATGACAGAAGGAAAGAAGGAAGGTAGGTCAGAAGGAAGGTAGGGCGGTAGGCAGGTAGGAAGGAAGGTAGGAAGAAAGTCAGATAAGAAGGAAGGAAGGAAGGTAGAAAGGCAGGTAGGAAGGAAGGAAGGTAGGGAGGAAGGTAGTTAGAGTGGAAGTTAGGTAAGAAGGAAGGAAGGCAGGTAGGAAGGAAGGCAGGTTGGAATGAAGGCAGTTATGACGGGAAGGCAGGTAGGAATGAAGGTAGGAAGGTAGTTAGGACGGACGTCAGGTAGGAAGGTCGGTAGTTAGGATGGACGACAGGTAGGAAGGAAGGTAGGACGGACGTCAGGTAGGAAGGAAGGTAGCTAGGAAGAAAGTCAGGTAGAAAGGAAGGCAGGAAAGAAGGAAGAAAGGCAAGTAAAAAGAAAGGTAGGTATGAAGGTAGGAATGAATGTAGTTAGAGCGGAAGTCAGATAGGAATGAAGGTAGAGCGAAAGTCAGGCAGAATGGAAGGTAGTTAGGGCAGAAGGCAGTAAGAAAGGAAGGTAGTTAGGACGGAAGGCAGCAAGAAAGGAAGCTAGGACGGAAGGCAGTAAGAAAGGAAGGTAGGACGGAAGGCAGTAAGAAAGGAAGTTAGGACAGAAGGCAGTAAGAAAGGAAGGTAGGACAGAAGGCAGTAAGAAAGGAAGGTAGGACAGAAGGCAGTAAGAAAGGAAGGTAGGACAGAAGGCAGTAAGAAAGGAAGGTAGGACAGAAGGCAGTAAGAAAGGAAGGTAGGACAGAAGGCAGTAAGAAAGGAAGGTAGGACAGAAGGCAGTAAGAAAGGGAGGTAGGACAGAAGGCAGTAAGAAAGGAAGGTAGGACAGAAGGCAGTAAGAAAGGAAGGTAGGACGGAAGGCAGTAAGAAAGGAAGTTAGGACAGAAGGCAGTAAGAAAGGAAGGTAGGACAGAAGGCAGTAAGAAAGGAAGGTAGGACAGAAGGCAGTAAGAAAGAAAGGTAGTTCGGACGGACGTCAGATGGGAAGGAAGGTACAACAAGCGATATTCAGGAAGGAAGGAAGGCAGGTGAGAAGGCAGGTAGTTAGGATGGACGTCAGGTGGGAAGGAAGGCAGTTAGGATGGAAAGAAAGTAATTAGGGCAGAATGCAGTAAGAAAAGAAGGTAGTTAGGACGGACGTCATGTAGGAAAGAAGGTAGTTAGGGCTGAAGGCAGGTAGGAAGGAATGCAGGTGGGAAGGAAGGTAGTTAGGACGGACGTCAGGTAGGAAGGAAGGCAGATGGGAAGGAAGGTAGTTAGGGCTGAAGGCAGATAGGAAGGAAGGTAGTTAGGATGGAAGTCATGTAGAAAGTAAGGTAATTAGGGCAACAGGCAGGTAAGAAGGAAGATAGTGCGGAAGGCAGGTAGGAAGGAAGGCATGAAGCCATGAATGAGCAAAGATAGCGAGAAAACGCAAGCGGCACTAAAGAACTATGCGTGTGAGCATAGGCAGACACTCAGATAGACAACAAAATGACAGACTCAAGCGTGTACCCAGACAATTACTGAACTTGACATAAATTCGAAAATGTTGGTGTCTTACCTAGGTAAATTTTGTTCTTGATGTCATCGGGCAAGTTGCTGTTCTTAATTCTGATATACAGAATGTAATACGCTTCAATATCTGAAAGTAAAAGTAACGATGTTGTATGGGATGCTGTATGAGATGATTTAGTGATCATTCGTCGATCAAGGATGCAAGAGTTGTATAATTAGTCGATCAAATCATATTAGCTGTCATTTCAACATAGCAGGTCAGATCTAATGAATCTTCAACGTCTTCTCACCCTTGCTCTTGTTGTTAATGCCCACTTGTCTCAACATAGGGGAGTAAAAAGCTGAACGAGCGTAGCCCACTAAGCAGAAAATCCTCCTCTCAGAGAACTGAGACCTGCACAAGAGCATCTACCACCATAGACGTACAGGTCGACTAAGACTATAATTTAATTATGTAGCAGAAACTGTTGATGGGGATGAAGTGATAGATTCTTCACTGTACTAAGCCACTTTTCCTAACAGTAGGTCAGGTACCCATTTGCAAATGGATCGCCCACCTAATTACTTTTTCATTTTTATATAATCAAAAAGTCTTGTTAGCAACAAGGCCATTGAAGTACAAAAGCAACATTCGAAAGTTACACTGCCAAAGACGGATGTGTCAGACAAAAACGTGCAAATATCGCAGTAAAGCTGTAAACTAGCGACACAACGCATTTCGTTCTCCGGACTGCATTCTGCTATTTCCAGAGCCCTGTTCAGAGTTTGGTAGTGGGAGATTGAGAGCAAACGAAGAAGTCTTTGTATAAATGGTATATACAATTTAGCTTCGTGATGCCCATATATTTGGCTTCAGTATTATTAGTAACAGCATTATAATAGCAACAGCAACATTAGAACCAATCGATCAAATCAATCAATCAATCAACTAATCAAGTTATTTCTCTACGGAGGATATGTCCTCTACTTATACTCGCCAAGTCTTCCTGTCACGTTTCATTATGTCTAGCTCACTAGTGAGTCCGATCTCACTAGCCAGAGATCGGGAATTTTTGCCAGGGAATTCATGTGAAAAAAATATCGGTCTCCACCCGAGACGGAAACCTTACCTCGAGACCAAAGTGAACAACATTATAATAAAACATTTAACAAGGACATTTCAGACTTACATTCTTCATTTACTTGTCCGGGGTTATTTTCTTTGTAAAGTCTTGTGTCCGCACCAAAGAACGCTGCAAATGAATAAACATATTTGTGCTGAACGTTTCCACTGATGTCTTCAACATTGATTTTAATATTCTGATGATATTACTTTGAATACCTTGGCTCAATGGCGCTAGGCTACCATGTGAGAGATTACGGCCGAACTCCTCTAAGCCGGAATCCCGCCCAAAATCTCAGCACCACTGCGATGGAAGGCTACGATATGGTTGGGACCTGGTGCTCGCGTCTCAGTCCGACCCGGGCGAGCCGCAGAAAGAGGTATATGCCGTCCGCTGATCAAAGCAAGCGGGAAGCTGCCCGATATTCACCCCATACGGCGACGAGGTGTGGAACCACTAGTAGAAGACTTAGTTCTCAGTCGAAAACAGTAGAGCAGCCACCTCACTGCGAACTGTTGAGACTCAGCCCTTGATCATGGGATATGTCCGCACACCAGGCGAACAACATGTCCGTGCCATGACCAGGCTTGTTCCCTGGTTAAATGCACTCCTGCCTCGCTCTCTACCTCTGTCTGCTATCAGTCATCCCAATGGACGCAGAAGAGATGCAGGCCAGCGGACATAGCACCTCTGCCCTATTGTGACAACCTCCCAGGTGGCGGGGAATGCTAGGCGTACCATCACTGCAGAGAAGCTGAGAAAAATAAGGGAGCAAAGAGATACCCCACTCACATGCACATGCTACGTTTCTGGCAGGACGTGACGATCCTGGGATACAGACACACTGGACTGTCTCTCTTCTGGGAAAGTACAAACTAGTACATAGTCCACCATATCATGCCATCGCCACACCCTATAGACACGAGTGGGGAAGACTCGATAGTCCTGTAAGACAACTTCCCTAAGAGAGACAACTGTGAAGAAAAAAAAATTGCTGCCTTGCAGATAGGCTGGGGACAGCCAAAGGCTAAGGAGGGCATCCCTACAGAAACGCCTGTTGAAATCGGATGTACTTGGCCACGGGCTTAACAAGTAACACAGTGCAACGTATATCGCTGTAACCAGCGTTTGAAGAAGAAGAAGAAGAAGAAGAAGAAGAAGAAGAAGAAGAAGAAGAAGAAGAAGAAGAAGAAGAAGAAGAAGAAGAAGAAAAATACCTTGGCTCTATAATAACAAATGATGGGGACTGTGCAAGGGAATTACGGAGACGATTGTCCATATCGATGCAGAAACTAAATAGTATGCAAAATGGGTGGCACAGTACTGACAAAGAATTAAAATTGACCATCCTAAGAACATGCGTATTCTCGGTGGCAATATACGGATGTGAGACATGGTCCATCACACAAATATTAAAAAAGAGGATCAGGGTGTTCGAGACAAAATGCTACCGAAGAATCCGAAAAATACCTTGGGTAAAGAAAATAATAAATAAATCCATCCTGCAAGATCTGAGTGTCGAAGAGAGCAGGCTTATAAACCACGTTATGTCTCAGAAACTGAGATTTTTCGGCCACATCAAGCGCCATGACAGATTGGATAAAAGTAGTTCTAGAGGGCATTGTTCCAGGGAGACGAGGCAGAGAGCAACCAAAGCGTAGATGGACACAAGTCATCAATGACACCCTAAACATGAACATGGAGCAGGCGGGTAGACTGACTGCTGATCGACTAAAGCCAAGCGAATGGTAGTGCTACAGTGGATACCTGACAGTGCTAAAGTGGATACCTGACAGTGCTAAAGTGGATACCTGACAGTGCTACAGTGGATACCTGACAGTGCTAAAGCGGATATCTTCACAATGTGGCATACCAGAAAATGAGACAGCAGACTGGTTGGCCCATGGAGGGCAACAATTATCAGGATATTGATCAAATGGAGCAAATTATCCTGTTCCACATGAGAAGGGGACATAATATAATGAATAGGCGCTTACACAGGCTGAAATTGACTCCATCAATGATGTGTATGTGGGAGCAGGCAGCTCAGACATCTTAACATATCCTGCAAGACTGTTATATGCTTAGTCAATTACGTATTGAGCACTGATCAATGGAGACGAATCTCTACACAATGCTAAACTTAACTTAACTTAACCTAACCTAACCTAACCTAATATGTTCCTGTTTCTGTTTCTAAGAATCAACGTCACTGCAGCCATTTCTTCTGTATTTTCTGAAGTACGGCTTGCGCGTCTGTCACGATGACTGACTTTGTTATAGAAGTCTCAGATATCCATTTCAGTGCAGAGGTCACTGCTTCCGTCTACATTCTCATACTGGAGGTTGTTGACATGTATGCCATACTGCGCTCAGCAACGACCTATCCTCTCACTCTAGCCGAGAAACCTAACGTAACCTAACCTAACCTAACCTAACTTAATGTTTTTATACTGGTTTAGAAGACTCATCAGAGTCTGTAGACAACCAGTCACATCTGCTCTAAAAACTATGCACATCCAAACTATTCGTAAATGCATTCTCTGCCTCCACCACTTCCTAGGGTAATGCATTCCAAGCAATCACCACTCTCTGACTAAAAAAATATTTTCTAATATCCAATCTGGACCTTTCTTTAGCTAATTTGTATATGTGCCCTCTTGTTCTCGTTGGTGGTTGCGTTTTGAAAAAAACAACTTGTTATAGTCTAATTTTAACTTTCCTGTGATTATCTTATAAACCTGTATTAAGTCACCTCGAATTCTTCTCTTTTCTAGACACTGTAGGCTGGTTTTTCTGACTCTTTCCTCATAACTGTAATTCTATAATCCCACTATCAGTTTGAACGCTATTTGGAAGCCCCGAAGAACTCTCAACTACAGCATCCTTTATCCAGCGAACTAGACTCACATGCAGACGTAACAAGAAAATGCTTAAGGAACGAGGAAAAATAAGAAAAACATTAATTTAGCACTATTTTAGCAGTTATTTTTAGTTACGCTGTGGAGTCGAATAAACTGATTGTATACAGACTCTGTATAGCCTTTTAAACCAGTATAATCAAGTTATTATCGTTACTTTCATTAACACATGCAGAAACAGAGTTTGGCAGCGTACATGGGCAATGAGGCTATTAGATTGTTACAACTAATATTTTATCATCATCATCATGTAGCATGTCCTTTGTAGAACGTCGCTCCCGTCACAGTCTGTCTAAAAGAAACTCGTTCCCTTGCCAAAACTCCAGCCTCCGCCACAGTCATACTCAGGCATTCCTGGATATCTTGATACCATTGTCTTCTTGGTCTACCCCTTCCTCTTTTGCCTGGCACCGTACCTTCCATCACCGTTCTCTAAAGACCGTTGTGTCTCTTGATGTGACCAAAGTATTTGCATTTTCTAACCGAAATGGAATTGATAAACCAGTTCTCCTCTATGTACAACTCTTGCCGAATGTCTACATTTGTTTTTTTCTCTGTCCAGTGTATTTTGAGAATATTTCTGTAACATTTTGACTTGAAAGATTCGATTCTTTGTCTGAAAGTTTTGGTAATCGTCCATGATTAGCAGCCATAAGCTGCCACAGGAAAAACACAGACTCTCAAGATTTTTTACTTTTATCAATTTGTTGGTGCTCTGCCATAATTTCTTCAGGCTGTTCAGTCTCTGCATTGCCATAGCAAAACCATTGGCTATATTATGTTCTCAATCACTTACAAAAGGGATTGTTCCACGGGATTGGAAAGATGCAGGAGTGATCCCCTTATTCAAAAAAGGCAAAAAAGCAGATCCAGCAAATTATAGACCAGTGAGTTTAACGAGCATAGTCTGTAAATTGTTAGAGTCAATAATCAAAGAAAACATTGTCATGCATTTAGACAAATTTAATCTAATTAGAAATAGTCAGCATGGGTTTACTAGAGAGAGATCATGCTTAACAAATCTATTAGAATTCATGGAGGAGGTTACTAAAATCATAGATAAAGTGGAGCCAGTGGATGTTATTTATCTAGACTTTGCAAAGGCCTTTGATAGAGTACCTCATCAAAGATTATTTCGAAAGTTAAAATCACATGGAATAGGTGGGGAAGTTGCCAAATGGATTGAAAATTGGTTAACGGGAAGAAGGCAGAGGGTGGGCATAAATAAGGAGTACTCTGAGTGGTGTGAAGTGAAAAGTGGTGTGCCACAGGGCTCGGTTTCGGGACCAATTTTGTTCTTGATATATATAAATGATTTGGACATTGATATGAGATCCATGATTGCAAAATTTGCTGATGATACAAAACTATGCAGTAGTGTCTCATCTAAAGCGGAAGTGGATATATTGAGGTCGGATTCAGATAAAATTCGAGAATGGTCTGTAATCTGGCAAATGGAGTTTAATGTAGATAAATGTACAGTCATCCACATGAGTAGATCCAATATGGAACATAATTACAGAATGGGAGAAAACAATATTAGAAAGATAGATAAGGAAAGGGACCTAGGGGTGATAATAGATCATACAGGAAAGGCGAGTGAGCAAGTTAAGGTAGCAGTGAAAAAGGCAAATGCAATGTTAGGTATGATAAAAAGAAATATTAAACATAGGAGCAAGGAAGTGATCGTCAAACTGTATAAAGCTTTAGTTAGACCTAGATTGGAGTACTGTGTACAGGTGTGGAGTCCTTATCATAGAGGGGACATAAACATGCTAGAAAGAATACAAAAAAAGAGCGACAAAGATGATAGTGGGATTCCAGAATTACAGTTATGAGGAACGACTCAGAAAAACCGGCCTACAGTGTCTCGAAGAGAGAAGAATTCGTGGTGACTTAATACAGGTTTATAAGATGATCAGAGGAATCGATAAATTAGACTATAACAAGTTTTTTTAAATACAGCCACCTACAATAACACGAGGGCATAGCTACAAGCTGACTAAAGAGAGGTCCAGGTTAGATATTAGGAAATATTTTGTTAGTCAGAGAGTGGTGTCTGCTTGGAATGCATTGCCAGGGGAGGTAGTGGAGGCAGGGACAGTTAATGCATTTAAGAATAAACTGGATGCGCATAGCTTTTAGAGCAAGGTGATGTAAATGTAACTGGTAGTATACAGACTCTGCAGGATCTTCTAAACCAGTATAAAGACGTTAAGTTAAGTTAAGTTAGTCTTTTTCTGATTTCTTTCGAGCAGTCGCCATTTTTGTCAATTCAATATTTTATAAGTGAATGAATTATGTAGATACATGAACAATGAGAGTATAACATTGTAATATGTGATAATTATAAAAGATTAGTATAGATACATGAACAATAAGAGTATTACATTGTAATATGTGATAATTATAAAAGATTAGTATAGATACATGAACAATAAGAGTATTACATTGTAATATGTGATAATTATAAGAGCATGGTATAGAAACATGGAGAAATAGAGTATTAAAATATGATATGTACTAGTTATTAGAAACACATTCTGTACCAAAATGATTGTGTACAACTTTGTACTGTCGCTCAAATAATGACAAATCTGTTTTATGAAAATGTGACGGAAGAATTTTAGAAATGTTATCCCCAATAATTATTAATGATATTAATTTGATACTCTTATTGATTCATGAAGATATTTTTTGTATTTTCCTTAATTCCTCCCATAAGGTTCTAGCTGCTAGGATTTTATCTTCTACTATTTTCATCATATTTTTATGCTCTTTAACAATGTGGTTTCAGAAAAGGCATGTCTAACTATAATGGAAGTTTGAGATCTAAGGATGTGTATGTTACACCCAATTTGTGAAACTGTTGATTTTATGAATTGAATACTTGTCATGAACTGAATACTTGTTGTGAACTGAATACTTGCCATGAACTGAATACTTGTCATGAACTGAATACTTGTCATGAACTGAATACTTGTCGTGAACTGAATACTTGTTGTGAACTGAATACTTGTCATTAACTGAATACTAGCCAAGAACTGAATACTTGTTATTAATTACATTTTGTTATGAACTGAATACTTGTTATGAATTAAATTTTGTCATGAACTGAATACTTGTCATGAACTGAATACTTGTCATGAACTGAATTCTTGTCATGAACTCAAACCGTTAGGAAGACAATTCACATTACGCTTAGATATTTACCCAGTTCATGAATTGGTCAATGTCACTTTCAGGGTGTGAAAGAGAGAGAGAGAGAGAGAGAGAAAGAGAGACAAACAGACAGACAGAGACACAGACAAATAGGGAGATATGGATAAGCCTGCTGCGGGGCATGACCGAGTACCCAGTGGTTTAACTGGGCGGGCAGATTAGGCTCATTAGCCTTGGTTGGCAGCCAATCTAAGAGAAGGTCAACTCTGACTCTAAACCCGGGTAGACGAAGCTCGTTAGCCTGTTTAGGCAGTTCCCCTAGGAGAGGGGGAACTCTGATTTTTAAAGCCACAAGTGTCAGGGAGGGTGTGCTGGCTAGTCTTGGGATGATGAGAGTATATCATCGGATATCTCGAATAACTAGCATCTGCGGGCAACAACTCCACCCCCTTGTGGAAACCTCGGGAGAGGGTAAGGCTATGTAAACCCAAACAGAAAATCCGGAGTGGGAGCACCTAAAGTAGATGGTTTCAAAATTGCAAACTCATTCCGGCAGCTCCTGCAGTTGAGCTGGTCTCAAATTGTCATGCTTTGCATTCCTTTGGATTACACTAGCAAGGCCGAGAGGGGGATCCTGCAGTTTGGGCAGCCCAGGTGCTCTATATTCACCGCCCAGGTTTGTGCCCTGAGAGGCTACTTACAGAGTGCCACATGCACTGTCTACAAAGACTGAGATGCCTATGAGGATTAGAAACTGCAGGTACATAAAAATGAACTATGTACAAATACTTGGAAGAGAACATTAAAACTCGAGTGATCTCGTATGAAGGAATGGAGCCCATTTCTTGGAACGAGATGAAAATAAATTATGAGATTCTGAAGATGTTTCAGACTATAAAAGAGAATAAAAAGATAAATAGAGTATTTTGGCATTGTAAGGAATGGATGTAGTCAAAAAAGGACTTGCAACTTGGCATAACATGCCATACCCTGTGTTGAGAGCCCTGAACAGATTAGGAATGGAAGTGTCCAGGTGTGGATCGAACTTGAAACAAAATGGAGAATGATGCATGTAAATGCGAGTCTTCCAAGACCCCTAACATCCGTATAACGCCCCAAGAATGCAAGAACCATGTATGTTGGCAGTAAATGAAAGAGCTACCATGGCAGCTGGTTGCTCGTGGAATACTTTATGAGGTTGCCCGACATGGAAAGCAAAGTAAGTAAGTACTATAGCAATAATTAGGGTCAATGCAGCAAACACAGAATCAATCAGGCTGAGAGCAACGCCACTGGAAGAGGTAGAGGTATTCACATATCTAGGAAGTATCATCAACAAGGAAGGAGGGACAGACGAGGATACAAAAACAAGGATACAAAAAGGCAAGAGTTGCATTCGGAATGTTGAAACCCGTATGGAACTCCAAGGAAATAAGAAGGAAGACAAAAATAAGGATTTTCAATTCAAATGTGAAGCCAGTCCTGCTGTATGGAGCTGAAACCTGGAGGATGACTCAAGGCAATGACAGGAGACTGCAGGGTTTTGTCAACAGATGGCTGAGAAAGATTCTTGGTATAAAATGGTTTGACAAAGTTACAGATGACAGACTGTGGGAGAGAGCGGGACTAGGTACATTGGAAATCTTAGGAAGAAAGTAGAGATGGATGGGTCATACATTAAGAAAGCCCCAGGCCAGTATCACCAGGCAATTCCTGTCATGGAACCCCCAGGGAAGGAGAGGCATAGGCAGGCCAAGGAATACATGGAGACGAGATCTGGAGGCGGAAGTAAAGAAAACAGGAAAAAGCTGGAAGGAAGTGGAAAAAATTGCACAGGACAGAGCTGCTTGACGAGGGTTGGTTGATGGCCTATGCACCCCTGGGTAATAGAAGGCGAAAGAGAGACTATGGCAGTATATACAGGTACAATGTTGGTCTGGAAAATGTACTGAAACGATAAGCAAAAGGCACATACGGTAGGCTCTGTTATACGTGGGAAGATAACATTGATAGATGTTAATTATAGATGATTATGAAAGAGCCTGACAAATGTTAATCATAGATGATTATGAAAGAGCCTGACAAATGTTAATCATAGATGATTATGAAAGAGCCTGACAAATGTTAATCATAGATGATTATGAAAGAGCCTGACAAATGTTAATCATAGATGATTATGAAAGAGCCTGACAAATGTTAATCATAGATGATTATGAAAGAGCCTGACAAATGTTAATCATAGATGATTATGAAAGAGCCTGACAAATGTTAATCATAGATGATTATGAAAGAGCCTGACAAATGTTAATCATAGATGATTATGAAAGAGCCTGACAAATGTTAATCATAGATGATTATGAAAGAGCCTGACAAATGTTAATCATAGATGATTATGAAAGATCCTGACAAATGTTAATCATAGATGATTATGAAAGAGCCTGACAAATGTTAATCATAGATGATTATGAAAGAGCCTGACAAATGTTAATCATAGATGATTATGAAAGAGCCTGACAAATGTTAATCATAGATGATTATGAAAGAGCCTGACAAATGTTAATCATAGATGGTTATGAAAGAGCCTGACAAATGTTAATCATAGATGATTATGAAAGAGCCTGACAAATGTTAATCATAGATGATTATGAAAGAGCCTGACAAATGTTAATCATAGATGATTATGAAAGAGCCTGACAAATGTTAATCATAGATGATTATGAAAGAGCCTGACAAATGTTAATCATAGATGATTATGAAAGAGCCTGACAAATGTTAATCATAGATGATTATGAAAGAGCCTGACAAATTCTAACATCAAAGTGTAAGATAGGACTTTTGATATCGTCAGCGGATATAATCAATGATATTTTTTTTTTTGCGTTCGCCTTATTTCTCTAAACCCCAAGGCTGTGCATTGCACTGTGGTTTTTATTTTGCGCCTGTCGGCCCAGTGCATCCGACTTCAGCATGCATTTTATGTAAGGGTCTGCTTCCTCCTGCATTCTTCTAAGGGTTTGCTTCCCCAGGGTAACGGCCGGTGGTGTGATGGGGATCGAACCCAGCACCTTCGGATTGTGAGCCGTGCCACTAAACCACTAGGCCACGCCGTCCCCCAATGATATGATTCGTATGTGTTCCAACTCACATCGATATCTTTCGTCAACTTCATCGTTACTTTCATTAAAATCCACAATTTCAGTGTTGCATATCAATTATCCTTACTTGATCCTCTTAGTCTTCATCATTATCTTCTTTTTTTCTACTTTTTCTTCTTCTTCTTCTTTTTATTATTATTATTAATATTCTGCTTTGTCTTCTACCATTCTCTTTGTCATCTTTATCTTCTTCTTCTTCTTCTTCTTTGTCTTCTTCTGCTTATTATTCTTGTTCTTCTTCTTCTTTTTCTGCCTGCGAGTGAAGAAATTGGTCCATTATAGCAACAATAACGCAAATATGCAAACATTTGTGTTAAATGGTGAGAACGGCGTCGCCTAGTGGTTAAGTGGCACGGCTCACAACCAGAAGGTGCTGGGTTCGATCCCCATCACGGCACCGGCCGTTACCCCGGGGAAGCAAACCCTTAGAAAATGCAGGAGGAAGCAGACCCTTACATAAAATGCATGCTGAAGTCGGATGCACTGGGCCGACAGGCGCAAAATGAAAACCACAGTGTAGCGCACACACGCCTTGGGGAATAGATAAATAAGGCGAACGCAAAAAAAAATTTTTAAATGGTCAGTTACAGAGGTCTTCCCATGATTCATACAGAACTATATGAACAGAAGACACATCTCAGCGTAGCAGCACAAGTCTTTGCTACATACTTGATGCAGAACGCGCAAGGATTATATTTTGGAGACACATAACAAGAAGACGATGCTTAGAGTCCAGATCGACTTTCATCAAAATTGTTGGAAAAAGAGACTTGGAATAGCAGAGACATGTTCAGGATAATTTAGTTGGCATGGAAGTGAATCAACAGCAGAGTACATACACAACGGTGTGGTTAGGAAGATTTGGAGATCAATCATGATTTACTACAATCGGTATGACACATAATAATGATGACATTCTTATGTATTATTTATACCAATCGAAGGAGAGGAAAACTAACGTCTGGTCAGGTAAAACATTCTGATCAGATATGTTAGTCACGTTCAGGCAAAATACACTGGCCAAGACCCTCACCTTGACTTCCTCGTAAGATTTCCCTTGGAATTCGGCTGTTTTCGTGGCAGCCTGGTTAACGAGGTGAGTGATCAACGTGATCCCCATAGTAGTGAGTGACACGCAGATGAAGCCAAGCATAGCACAACCCCCAGGTCCACCTTCATCGGGATGTGAAGAAAGCTACAACAACCTGCCACTTAACGTCCTTTTCAGGGCGCACAAAAGACTAATCATACTCCTTTTGGGCATTCAATAACGACGACATACCTATGAGAATGATCCTTAGATCCTCTTTGGATATGTCTCCATAAGTCAGCAGTTTTACGAGGATATCTTCCGTTTCTGTAATTATAACAATTTATTATATTAGTGTTATGTTGTATTATGTTACAAAGCATTGATATTTCTGTGCTCCCGGTAGATATATAGGTGCTGTGTCTGTTACACACAAAAATTAAGGGAATGGATAGTATCTTCAAGGCCATTGGCTCATATAATTCAATACTAAATAGAGGAAAAGAATTGTTTTGTTACATGCATATGTGCGTGTTTGTGTGTGTGTGGTGTGTGTGTGTGTGTTGTGGTGTGTGCGGTGGGTGGGATGGTTTTGGTGGGTGTGGGTGAGTGCGTGCGTGTGAACAAGAACAATACTTTAGAGAAGAATAATGTATGTGGTTTATATACAAAGTAGCTTCAAATAAAAACCTTAAAAGTGGGATAGAAATTAGAAACACCATGCCTTTGTAACTTGGTACTATGGTTGCTAAGGATGTCAAGAGTGTCCTGCATGTGCATCATGGTGCATAAGACAACATGACATCATAAGTGCAGTTATACGAAAGTAATTGTTCAAAAACCCAATTAATATACGCATTGGTTTTCTAAGGGTAAACTGGTTTCGTTTGTGCTATTTTCTTTTTGTCCTGTCTCTGGTTAGGACTTTTCTTAATTTGAAAAGGTGGAAGACGTTTGTTACTACTCCTCTGTAAAACTGTGTTTAATTTCTTTTTGCTTTCTTTTATTTTAACATGCTATCATTACACACAATTGGTACCAAACTTGTAAAGAAATGGCCACATGTAATATTCCAAATACATCGTAGAAGGTGACTGAAGAGGAGTGTCCACTGGACTAGCAAACTTGTCATGTAAAATCCCTGCTATTGAAGCCGTCGCTGCAAATGTGTGGATACATGTTTCTTGTAAAGTCGTAGTAGTGACCCTCTTCTTCAGATAAAGTCAAAAGATAATTGAATTGCTATTTCAACCACCTCGCTTTACTGATTAGCTGCATACACAATGGGAATTTGTAGTGATGTGGATTGAAGGCCACTGCTACAGACAATCACCAACCTGTGGTCAAACAAGTTCAAAGTTGACCTCTGTTTAAAAAAAATGATTTGCCACAAAGGTTTTAACTGCGGCAGTAATCTCGCCAGACAACGTTGTGTGTTTCTGGAGGTTTGATTGTATGTCAAAAAGCTGTTGTAAAGAAATGGGTAATTGATGAAGATTGTCTTGGTAGAAACACATACCTTTTGTCCACAGGTCATTCCCAGATCGTTCCGTGATCACTAGAAGAAAAGAATCATATTTGCAACATGTTGTCGTTTTCGTGGTGATTGGGAGGAAGATGATTGTGGTGTTAAAGGAGACGATGATATAAAGAAGGAGAGAATGGTGATTTAGTAAAGCAAAACGAAAATGATGATGTTTGTGATGATAAAAGACAATGTCTGTATTGAGTCGTCGTCTTCTTCTTCTTTGTCTTCTTCTTCATCTTTTTCATCATCTTCTTCTTCCTCATCATCTTCTTCTTTATATTCTTCTTCTTCTTCTTCTACTACATCATCTTCTTATTATTTTTGTTCTTCATCTTCTCTTATTCATCTTTATCTTCTTCTTCTTCTACTTCTTTTTCTTCTTCTTCTTTTTCTTGTGATTGCATCTTTGAAGTTTAGAGAGTTCACATTGATGAATTCGACCTTCGTTTGGCGCTGACCTTTATATTCCTGAACATTTTTAAGTTTAGAGTTGAATGCTGAGCCAGTTTATCTTTCTTCACTGGCCGTACAGTAATACACCCGCAGCAACTGGTTCGTTTAGTCTACATGTGTACAGTGGTGAAGCAGGCAGTCAAGACTTGTACATGTAGTTGTTCAGTCTATTGTGGCCAGTCCTGAGACAAAGTATGGTGACCTGTCCCTGCCAGACAAGGCAGTGATAATTGTTTCTGGGATCGTTCTGGTCTCTTCTGGCAGCATGGATTGTTTTATTCTTCTCAAAATGTGTTATTTTCAGGACTCGTTCTTTACAATGGGTGTATGAGGATAAAAATGATTGTGATGATCACTATGGGAGATATTTAAAAAATGATGAAAACGATAGAAAAGATGACGAAGATGTTGACAGTGGTATGAAGAAGGAATGTAGGAAAAGGACGAAGAAGAAGAAAATAATCATCGTCATCATGATTATTATGTATAGTATATCCTAGTGATAATGAAGGATAGAAGGAAAATGTAGATGACGACACTAGAAGATGATGAAGTAGAAGAGGATGAAGATGATGAAAGTGATAACTATGACAAGAATGATTATGTAGAATAACTAGAAGATTATTATGTCAGTTGTAATTATATGATTAGCATAAAGATGATGGATAAGAAGATGATGTTGATCTTGAGAACCCGTTCCTCCAGCGGACCGTGTCTTGGGCCACGGAAGTCCAGCGCATGGTAAGCCTTTCTCCAGAGGCGTCTCTGAAGTTGTTGTGTACAACAAGAGAAGTCTGACCAACGCAATGGAGGTCTTCCACGTTGTCTCTTTTTATCTCGGAGGTACCAGTTTGCTGTCGCCGTGGTCCATCGACCATCGTTTCAACGCAACATGTGACCTGCCCATCTATGTTTTGTCTTGTCTGTATAGATTACTGTGTCATTCACCAAGGACAATCGTCGTATGTCAGAGTTGTGGGGATTTTGTATGCTTTGGTTCCGGAGAGTGATTTCGACCAAGCGTCTCTCAAGAGAGGTCTGGATCACTCTTAATTTGTCCTCTAGTGATTTTGTTAGTGTCCATGATGAAAGATAAAGAAATAGATAACTTTGATAAAGAAGAAGAGGAGAAAGATCAGACTCATTAAGATAACAAAATTGTGACGATAAAAAAGGACTGATAATCTAAAAGAATAATAATAGTTGTCCGTCACAAGTGATGAAGGCCACTCTCTTTGTTCAGCTGTGTGGACAGTCGTATCTCATGCTGTGTCCGCTGAAATGGGTGACTTGCGCTGTGATTTGGATTAAAGTGAGGAAGAAACTGCGCCTTTTGTCAACTTCACTCACCGAGCCTAAGCTACCTTTTGCCAGTGGCAAGACATTCATCGAACGACTGGAGATAGCATAGGATGCAGATTTTGACTCAGGGTTACCACCGAATCCTTTCCATAAACATGTAACCCGCAGGGTAGAAAGGTGGGATGGCATCTAACGCATTTTGTCGTGCCTTTTCGATAACCACAAGAGGTCGTATGGACAACACTCAGCGTGTGAGTGAGTCTGGCATCTCTCCCCAGCTGTATTCAGCTCATCATAGTAGCATCTAAAATTCCCACACGCCAAATTCGTGAAGGTGAACCTGCAGAACTAACCCGTGAAATACGACACAGGTATAATCCCATAATAAGCGTAGTGCCATTCGTTCAGACCAGGATAAACGGATGGAAGAAATCACAAAAAAAGAACAAAATAACAAGTCCAGACGGAAAACAACACCACGTTTCCGTGAACACAAGTGTAAGTCGTCGACTAGTGTGAATTCCAGGCAAATCCGTGGTCTAGCGGCATCCATAATGATCCAAAACAGTAGAGAAATGTAGACTCGCAGCCAGTTATGGCGCCATCTTTGCCAGAATAATAGAACAATGATAACTACGTTCATGATGAAGATTACAAAAAACATTATGAAGATGGTTAGATAATCTTAGTCCTAGTCTTAGTCGAGCTGTACTTATACAGGGGAAGATGCTCCTGTGCAGGTCCCAACTCCGGCATAAGCTGGATGAAGCCGGGAGGAGGATTTCCTGCTTAGCGGACTAGTCTCGAGCGGCATATTAATATGCAGCGTTAGGACAAGTGCCACGGAGGGTGGTTAACCAATGTGCAAGCCCATCTTAATAGACTCAAACACCAGAGCAAAAGTAGACCCGCAACCTGTTCAGCGCCATCTATCCTGCTTTCAGCAAACCACCTAACCATGTCACGCAATCACCTCTTACGACATGCTCTCTGTGGGGCAGTAGTGCTATACTTGTCCCTGACACACACAAAACCCCGGCGGACCACTCGGAACAAGATGGGGTGATAACGTTGTTGATAATTGTGAAAGTGTGAGGGATCAATCAGAATTTGATAATGAAGACAAAGATGATGTAAGTGAAGAAAGATAAAATATGGACGATGATATTGTTGATTATAACAAATGATAAGGAGGATGATAGTTAGTTAGTTTTCTTTCCACTTGTGCCGTTTAGCGTCGTGGGGAGCTTAAGTCGTTTATCCAATGCGTTGCATTGGTCAATGTGAGCCCTTGTCGCTGCACAATCACTCTAATGTCATCTATCCACCTACCTCGTGGCAGCATCCTTGCCCTGTAGCCAGATCTACCAGCGTTGTAAGCCATCAGTGGAAGATGATGAGTGTGCATTCTCATGAGATGACCAAACCAACTTATTTTCTGCCTGGAAATGTATTCGGCACAAGACGTAGTGTCGACCATACTTCGAATATCGTCGTTCCGCATTCTGTATCTCCTGGGAACACCGATGACTTTCCTCAAACACTTAATTTCACAAGTCGAAATTCTGCTCTCGTGTGGATGATAGTGCAACAAAATTTTAGTTTTATAAGAGACTCCGTCATTGATTATTCTCAGTTGTACACGGCTTTAATTTTTGAGAAGTGGGCTGACCAGATCTGTTTTCTGTTTTCTTGCCTTAACTAATGATGAGTCAGGTAACCATTTAGTGCAGGGTAGACTGGAGTGTATTGCTACCATTGGTACATTTCTCATGATAAGCACCTGCTCTAACAATTACCCCAGTCTGACTCTCGACGATCCCGTAGAAGAAAATGTTGATGATAATGATATAAGGTTAATGATGGGGTTGATGAAATAGATGGTGGTTATGATGATGTTGATGGTGGCTAATGTAATGGTGATAGGGGGCTAATATAATAGCGATGGGGGGCTAATATAATAGCGATGGGGGGCTAATATAATAGCGATGGGGGGCTAATATAATAGCGATGGGGGGCTAATATAATAGCGATGGGGGGGGGGGCTAATATAATAGTGATGGGGGCTAATATAATAGCGATGGGGGGGGGGGCTAATATAATAGCGATGGGTGGCTAATATAATAGCGATGGGGGGCTAATATAATAGCGATGGGGGGCTAATATAATAGCGATGGGGGGCTAATATAATAGCGATGGGGAGCTAATATAATATCGATGGGGGGGCTAATATAATAGTGATGGGGGGCTAATATAATAGCAATGGGGGGCTAATATAATAGCGATGGGGGACTAATATAATGGCGATGGGGGGCTAATATAATGTTGATGGTGGTTTTGGGGATGTTTATGGTGGTGTTGCTGGTGGCTAATATAAAGTTGATAGTGGTTAATATACTGTAATGTTGATGGTGCATATGATGTTAGTGATTATGAAGCTGTTAATGATGGTTGTGAAGATGACGATGATGATATTACTGTTAACAACAATGATGATGTTAGTAACACAGGCATCACCACATGATGATGGTGTGTGACAGCGAATGTACAGAACACAAAGCTAGAAACTGATCACAGATAGTTGGAAGTAAGATGAGAATAAGGGAATATGACACATATGCTGACAATTGGTACCCTGCAAGTATCTCTGCTTGTCTTGTTGACTCAGACCACCACATGGACAGCCTAGGATTGTTAGGTAAATGTACCATCGTATCGCGTAATCTGCAGAAACAGAGACCAGACCAAACGATCATGGAGATGGGTCTATCACCAACACATGGCTTATACATTTGGGGGTTTAGTGAGACCAGAACACTAGTGTTGGGACCTCGTGGTGTCATGTTGGGTGGAATAAAGGTCACATGGTGTCATGTTGGGTGGAATAAAGGTCACATGGTGTCATGTTGGGTGGAATAAAGGTCACATGGGGGCATGTTGGGTGGAATAAAGGTCACATGGGGGCATGTTGGGTGGAATAAAGGTCACATGGGGCATGTTGGCTGGAATAAAGGTCACATGGTGTCATGTTGGGTGGAATAAAGGTCACATGGTGTCATGTTGGGTGGAATAAAGGTCACATGGTGTCATGTTGGGTGGAATAAAGGTCACATGCTGTCATGTTGGGTGGAATAAAGGTCACATGGTGTCATGTTGGGTGGAATAAAGGTCAGTTGATGACACTAGTTGTGGCCAAGTGCAATGTATTAGTAGTAGTAATAGAAGTAGTTGTACTTGTAGTAGTAGTAGTAGTAGTAGTAGTAGTAGTAGTGGTAGTAGTAGTAATAGTAGTAGTAGAAGTACTACTAGTAGTGGTAGTTGTAGTAGTAGTAGTAGTAGTAGTAGTAGTAGTAGAAGAAGTAGAAGTACTACTAGTAGTGGTAGTTGTAGTAGTAGTACTTAGTAGTATTGGTAGTAGCAGTAGTAGTAGTAGTAGTAGTAGTAGTAGTAGTAGTAGTAGTTGCAACAAATAGTAGTGGTACTAGTATCAGAAGGAGTAGTAGTAGTAGTAATCACATAATGATGATGATGATGATGCAAGTAGATAGAATAAGGAACATTCTTACTCACATTGTAGATTTTCCTTCCCACAAACATTACATGGCTGTCCATACACATATCTCACATTGGTTGTGAGTGAATAAAGCAAATTGATCACCTCTGGTTATTGGAAACGACACAAACAAAACAAACAAGAAGTGGTTAATATAAAAGTCATTGCTGTCAGACTTCAAGTTGATAAATTTGGGATATTTTGTATACGTCTTCAATAAAGATCTGGATCTTTTTCACGATACTTTCATCTACATACACAGAGTAATTTTGTTTATATGGTTTATATTAGTTTATACATCTTCTTCAATGTATGTCTTCTAGACCTGGAATCAATACTAATAAGGACGAATACTGCTGACTGAGGAATCATTAATTTGGCACACCTAAAATATAAATTTAATAAAATGAGCAATGAACAAAAGGTTGGAAGGGCTTTGAGCCACTGATACCCAAGGAGGCTAAAATAAAAACCCATAATATTTAACATAACATTTTTTCAGCCAATAAGATTGATTTTTGATTATGATTATTTTGTGGTTGAATGTGAAGCATATTGAGTAAAGAGACGAATACAAAAAGGGAGGTTCATGAGACACAAGATGTGAATAGGGAATTGATGAACGAAATCAAAAAAATGTATTGCCAATATTTTGTCTCCAAGAAGAGACATAACTAGGCTTGAAGAATATTTAGATGATATATTAGAGAAAAACACAGCTACAAGTTGGATGCTGACATCAAGAGATGCACAAAGAGGTCTCTTAGTTCAATGATGTTAAAAGGCAGATGACCTGTAGGCTACTGCACTGATCTACATCTGATGTGGATTTGGTCAATGATTGGTCTATTCTAAAGATAAAGATGTTAGAGTCACTAATCAAAGAAAACTTTGTAATGCATTTAGATAAATTTAATCTAATTAGAAATAGTCAGCATGGGTTTACTAGAGGGAGATCATGCTTAACAAATCTATTAGAATTCATGGAGGAGGTTACCAAAATGATAGATAAAGAGGAGCCAGTGGACATTATTTATCTAGATTTTGCAAAGGCCTTTGATAGAGTACCTCATCAAAGATTATTTCAAAAGTTAAAATCACATGGAATAGGTGGGAAGTTGCCAAATGGATTGAAAATTGGTTAACTTGAAGAAGGCAGAGGGTGGGCATAAATAAGGAGTACTCTGAGCAGTGTGAAGTGAAAAGTGGTGTGCCACAGGGCTTGGTTTTGAGACCAATTTTGTTCTTGATATATATAAATGATTTGGACATTGATATGGGATCCATGATTGCAAAATTTGCTAATGACACAAAACTATGCAGTAGTGTCTCATCTAAAGCAGAAGTGGATATATTGAGGTCGGATTCAGATAAAATTCGAGAATGGTCTGTAAGCTGGCAAATGGAGTTTAATGTAGATAAATGTACAGTCATCCACATGGGTAGGTCCAATATGGAACATAATTACAGAAGGGGACAGAACAATATTAGAAAGATAGATAAGGAAAGGGACCTAGGGGTTATAATAGATCATACAGGAAAAGTGAGTGAGCAAGTTAAGGTAGCAGTGAAAAAGGCAAATGCAATGTTAGGTATGATAAAAAGAAATATTAAACATAGGAGCAAGGAAGTGATCGTCAAACTGTATAAAGCTTTAGTTAGACCTAGATTGGAGCACTGTGTACAGGTGTGGAGTCCTTATCATAGAGGGGATATAAACATGCTGGAAAGAATACAAAAAAGAGTGACGAAGATGATAGTGGGATTCCAGAATTACAGTTATGAGGAAAGACTCAGAAAAACTGGCCTACAGTGTCTCGAAGAGAGAAGAATTCGTGGTGACTTAATACAGGTTTATAAGATGATCACAGGAACTGATAAATTAGACTATAGCAAGTTTTTTAAAATACAGCAACCCACAATAACACGAGGGCATAGCTACAAGCTGACTAAAGAGAGGTCCAGGTTAGATATTAGGAAATATTATTTTAGTCAGAGAGTGGTGTCTGCTTGGAATGCATTGCCAGAGGAGGTAGTGGAGGCAGGGACAGTTAATGCATTTAAGAATAAAATGGATGCGCATAGCTTTTAGAGCAAGGTGATGTAGATGTAACTGGTTGTGTACAGACTCTGCAGGGTCTTCTAAACCAGTATAAAGACGTTAAGTTAAGTTATAAGAAACACAGATAACTGAGTATATTGGTACAGATATAATGACAGATGGATATCTGCTGTAAATGTTTAAATCATGTAAAGCCCACAGTTAGTTAGTTAGTTAGTTAGTTAGTTAGTTAGTTAGTTAGTTAGCTAGTTAGTTAGTTAGTTAGTTAGTTAGTTAGTTAGTTAGTTGTCCATCGCAACCGATGATGGCGACATCATCAGAAGGTTTTGTCTTTATGATATAACTTGCGCTGTATTTGGATTTTTGTAAGGAAGACACCTGCGCATGTCATTGACCTCACTCTTTGGTCCCGAGCTACTTTGAACCAGCGGCAAGAAATAAGTCAAGATGACTGGAGGCAATTCAGGATGCAGGCACTCTGGCTTCTACCTTCCATGAGAACAGTGGTCACTTTAAAACTTGCAGGATCGATCGCCCACCGTTTCTGTTCATCGCTTTAGGAAGCAAGTTCCTGACTTCATGACCACAGCGACCCTCAGAGATAGACCACTTGTAAGTCATGACTGCCATATCTGGGCAAGCACTACAGAGATATCAATTTCCTGAGACTTACAACTACTTGCTTGTTTTCTTCATCTTTTCCTATTCAAATCATCATTATTATCTTATTTTACTTCTTACTATCCCAGGAAAAGGAATTATTCTCTATTGTGTGTTTCATATCTGGAGCTCTGGTTCTAAAATCTTCATCATCTTGAAACCCCAAAAACGAGATCAAGATGCTGAGCAGTGCATGAGCTGCAGTGGTCAGCGAGCCATAGCTGACTGCTAGCGTCAGGGCCAGCGAACCATAGCTGCCAAGACCCTTCTACACTTCCACCCGGTGATCCTCGATAACATGCTGCAGCAGGGCAGACTGGCTAAGGAGAAGGGATCGAAGAGGGAATGCTAATCCGGTACTCAAGAAATGGTTGCTGAAGTCGGAGTGTTGGACCGAAAGATGCAAATATTGCAGCCAAACTGTAAACTACGACACAACGCATTCCGTTCTCTGGACTACATTCTGCTACTTACCCTTTCAGGGTTTGGTAGCGGGAGATTGAGAACAAACGAAGAAGAAGAAGAAACCCCAAAAACAACCACATCAAAATATGCAGCAGGTGGAACACCCCAGACTTCTTCTTCGTTCGTTCTCAATCTCCCGCTACCAAGCCCGGGAAAAAGCTTTGCAAGTAGCGGAATGTAGTTCAGAGAACGCAATGCGTTGTGTCATGGTTTACAGTTTGACTGCGACATTTGCACCTTTCGGTCCAACACATCCGACTTCAGCAAGCATTTTTGAGTACCGGGTTGCCCTCCCTCTTCCATCCCTTCTATTTAGCCAGTCTGCTCTGTTGCAGCTTGTTATCCAGGATCACCACATGGAGGTGTAGAAGGGTCTTGGCAGCTCTGGTTAGCTGACACTGACGCTAGCAGTCAGCTATGGGAAGCTGACCGCTGCAGTTTATGCACTGCTCAGCGTCTTGATCCCGAACACCCCAGACATAACATCACAAGTTGGTAACACATTAACAAGACAAAGAGCAAATATAATAGACTCCATATTAACCCCCAGTAACTGTGTTAACACTGATCATCAGCTAAATAGTACGTTCACAAATATCGGAGGGAAAGTCACAAAAGAGAGAACCTGATAAATGTAACATATCTTTTTTTTTAAATAGAAGAGAAAGCTATTTGAAAAGAAATATGCAACAAAATTACAAAGATTATTTAAGAGACTAACTAGAGAAATGAAAGGTATAAAAATGTAATGTAACAGTTACAGCCGGAGCAAGAGAGTTTAGGGCAGGGGTGATGTGGTTGACGACTCAGAACAAAGGTACCTGAATGCGTGCCTAGGTCACTCACCGTCCCAACAAAGGAAAACAGAGTTGGGGCAAAGAATGTGGACAGGTAGGAGCTGACCACTGGTGTTCCAATTTGGGTAGGGGGAGAACAGATGGGATAGTATCGGAGCTTGCTGCTATAGATGAGTGACAGGTGTGCAAAGTATTTCATTCCAATAAGACTGAATAGAGCTATCCCCCTGAGATCCATTGGTCAGCTTTGATACTGCTTTAGTGTATATAACACAGAGTCAAAGTTTAGCTCAGGAGGCTGGATGGAGAGGAGAGGAGAGCGAGAGAGTAAATGTAGATAGGAGTTCGTTAAGTTCACCAATTTGATAGAGGAGCGATTGATAGACTGTTGTACGAATGTTAGTGATAGAACAGGATCGCTCAAATAGGTGTGTGAGTTTTGTATTAATAGATAATCTGAACGTATGTTGTAAGCAGGACACATTGTGAACGAAGTATGTCCAGATCGCCCGCCTGAGGGGATTTGAGTGAGGAAGTTTTTGATAAGGTGTGTTGAGGATGCAGTTAAAGAGATGTGTGTGTGTTTGTGATGTGAGTAGGTAATAGAACTGGGTTTTAGATAGTTGGGAATTCCATCAAGAGCTAATGCTTAAAATTTTAGTTAAAATTTATATAAACATATATATAATATAGAAATACTTAGTTAAGATGATATGTATTGTATTGTGTTTGTAATTTCACTACTCATTTTTCTGGTATGAGTATTATATAATAAATATGCCATCTGCTGTGTCCTATATTATTTGCTGTATGTGGTCAGGAATGATGTGGATGAGTGTGATAATGTTCTGAGTTAGAATAACCATAGGGCAAACAGTGGGATCTGCTACAGTCATGAATGACATATGTTCTGTCTTTGGGGTTTGCTGTTGTCGAGAGGTCAGGCACTCAACTCTTGAAGCCATCTTTGGTAAGAACTACCCTTGTCATGAATGCACATCAAGTACGAAAGGACAATGGTTCAGTCATCTCACGGAAATGTAGGGTGAACTAGTACCGCTGCATGTTTACAACACAAAAAGATATACCTACAAGACACGTGGAAGACAGGATGAAAGATGGATAGAAGATAACAATTTAGGCTTCAGACTTGGCATAAAAAAGGCTTTGTAAGCTCCCAACGAGGCTCAAGTCGACAGTACAATAAGTAAGTAAGTCATTTACCTCTGATGTAGTTATCATCACCGATACGAACGACCAATAGTAAGTACTTCTTCAATATTTCTATAAACAGAAGGAAAAATGAACATATCATTAGTTGTAGTAGCTTCTACTACAAGACAGTCGGTAGATATAGTGGTGTCAGGAAGTGGTTGGTCTTCTACCACGTAAGTCACACTGTGTGGTGGATCATGAGCCAAAGTAGTAGTAATAGTCATAGTAGTAGCAGCAGTAGTAGTAGTAGTAGTAGTAGTAGTAGCAGTAGTAGCAGAAGTAGTAGTAGTAGCTGTAGAAATAGTAGTAGTAGTAGTAGTAGTAGTAGTAGTAGTAACTAGCTATAGTAGCAGTGGTAACAGAAGTAGTAGTAGCAGTAGTAGTAGCACTAGTAGGAGCAGTGGTAGCAGAAGCAGTAGTAGTAGTAACAGTAGTAGTAGTAGTAGTATTAACAGTAGCACTAACACATTCAATATGCTTTCTAATGGTGACATCAGTATTAATAACAGTTTAAGTAGAAATAGTCATATACAAATTTTTTGCAGTAATCTTCACTAACAACAGCGGTTATGATAGAAGCAGTAGTTAGTAGTAGTAGTAGTAGTAGTAGTAGTAGCGGTTATGATGGAAGTAGTAGTAGTAGTATTAGTAGTATTAGTAGTACTAGTAGTAGTAGTAATAGTAGTAGTAGTAGTATAAGCAGTAGTAATAGTAGTAGTAGTAGTAGTAGTAGTAGTACTAGTAGTAGTAGTAGTAGTAGTAGTAGTAGTAGTGTAGTAGTAGTAGTAGTAGCAGTAGTAGTAGTAGTAGTAGTATTAGTAGTAGTAGTATAAGCAGTAGTAGTATTAGTAGTAGTAGTATAAGCAGTAGTAGTAGTAGTAGTAGTAGTAGTAGTATAAGCAGTAGTATTATTAGTAGTAGTAGTATAAGCAGTAGTAGTATTAGTAGTAGTAGTATAAGCAGTAGTAGTATTAGTAGTAGTAGTATAAGCAGTAGTAGTAGTAGTAGTAGTAGTATAAGCAGTAGCAGTAGTAGTAGTAGTAGTATAAGTAGTAGTAGTAGTAGTAGTATAAGCAGTAGTAGTATTAGTAGTAGTAGTAGTAGTAGTAGTATAAGCAGTAGTAGTAGTAGTAGTAGTAGTAGTAGTAGCAGTAGTAGTAGTAGTAGTAGTAGTAGTAGTGTAGTAGTAGCAGTAGTAGTAGTAGTAGTAGTAGTAGTGTAGTAGTAGCAGTAGTAGTAGTAGTAGCAGTAGTAGTAGTAGTAGTAGCAGCGGTTATGATGGAAGTAGTAGTAGTATATGTAGTAGAAGTAGCAACAGTAGTTACTAACACCATCAATAGTTTATCTGTTAGTAACATCAGTATTAATTAAAACAGTTTTAGTAGCAATAGTCGTGCTAACATTATTTGTAGTGATCTTCATCAGTAGTTGGATACATAAATAACATAACGTAAGAACATGAAAGAATATACAAACCTTGGAATCTAGATGGGTTTAGTATGAGATTGTTGATATCTGAAATATACAATATTAACAAAAATTATATTAAATATTAACTTTGGTACTAAATATTGCTTTTGTAATGTTAATCTTTCCCGTGATAATTGGGCGGGAATATGAGAATCCAAGAGTGGATATCGCTAAGGTTACTGTTTTGGACCATCGTAAACAAGTCCACTCGTGAAGTTGAAATATCGTGACCTATTAACTTAACTTCTTTGTACTGGTTTGAAATACTGTGCAGAGTCTGTATATAACCAGTTTTTTCTGCATCACCTGATCTAAAAACTATGCGCATCCAATCTATTCTTGAATGCATTGATTGACCCTCCTCCCCAATTTCCTGTAGCAATGCTTTCCAAGCTTTTATTACTCTCTAACTAAAAGTATATTTCCTATTTTTTAATCTAGACCTTTCTTTAATTAATTTGTAGCTGTGCCCTTTAGTTTATGTAGGTGGCTATGCTTTGAAAAAACTTGTTATAGTATATTTTATACTTTTTGTCGATTATTTTATAGGCCTAAACCTGGATTAAGTCACCTTCAATTCTTCTCTTTTCTTCACACTATTATCTTGGTTTTTCGGAGTCTTTCCTCATAACTATAATTCTCGAACCCAATATTAGTTTTGTTGCTTTCTTTTGTATCCTTTCCAGTATGTTTATATCTACCCTGTGATATAGACTCCACACCTGTACACAATACTCCAATCTAGGTCTAAATGCTTGACTGGGGACGGCACGGCTCACAACCGGAAGGTGCTGGGTTCGATCCCCATCACAGCACCAGCCGTTACCTCTGGGAAGCAAACCCTTAGAAAATGCAGGAGGAAGCAGACCCTTACATAAAATGCATGCTGAAGTCGGATGCACTGGGCCGACAGGCGCAAAATAAAAACCACAGTGCAACGCACACCGCCTTGGGGATAAGAGAAATAAGGCGAACGCAAAAAAAAAATACAAAAAAAAAATAAATATGATTTGACTGTCGCTTCCTTGCTCCTATGTTTCATATTTTATAACTAATATTGCATTTGCCTTTTTCACTGCTACCTGGACTTGCTCACCTTACCTGTATGATCTATTATAATCTCTAGGTCCCTTTCCTTTTCTATTATTCTAATATTGTTCTCTCCAATTCTGTAATTACGTTCCATATCTGATCTATCCATGGGGATGACTGTACATTTATCTACATTAAATTCCATTTGCCAGCTCGCATACCATTTGTGAATTTAATCTGAATCTAACTTATTAAATCCACTTCTACTTTAGATGAGACACTACTGCATAGTTGTGCGTCATCAGCAAATTTTACAATCATTGATCCGATATCAATGCCCAAATCGTTTAAATATATCAAGAACAAAATTGATCCCAAAACTGAGCCCTGTGGCATTCCACTTTATACCTCGTTGCACTCAAAGTACTTTTATTTATGCCCTCTCTCTCTTTCTACCAGTTAACTAATTTTCTATCCATTTGACAACTTTACAAAATTTCCTAAATAATCCTTGATGAGGTACTCTTACAAATCCCATTGCAAAATCTAGATAAATATCATCCACAGGCTCCCCTTTATCTATCATTTTAGTAACCTCCTCCATGAATTTTAATAGATTTGTTAAGCAGGATCTCCCTCTAGTAAACCCATGCTGCTTATATCTGATTAAATTAAATTTTTCTAAATGCATAAGAATGTTTTCTTAATTATTATTGTCTGTAACATTTTACAGGCAAGAGGATCCCACCTGCATCTTTCCAATCCTCTTGTAAAATCCTCTTTGCAAGTGATCAAAAACATAGTATAGCTAAAAGGTATTGGTAAGTGATGTCTAATTTCAAACATACATTTTGGATGAATACCATCTTGACCTGGACATTTATCCACTTTCAACCCCTCTAAGTGTTTAAACACTATTTAATCTGTAATGCAGACTGATCTTAATCCCTCTGTATCCATGTCCCTTTTAAAAATATCTATGGGCTCTAGGATCTTGAAGCATATTTTATTTATGCAATAAACTTTAGGTCGAGTGTGTTTTTATCTCAGGTAGTTTCTTCCACATGTTGCATCAAAAAATTGTCAGTTATGCAATTAACAAACGGTTTTGACTCGACCAGTGCTTCAATCATCTCTCATTTTATTTCAGGGAAGTTGAAATCCCTCATTAATAATATTTTCCCTGCACTTACCATTTCTATAGTGTTTTATAGCTTCTTAACTTTCTCTTTTTGATTCGATGAACATCTGTAGCATATTCCAACCACTGGTCCCCCCCCCCTCCCCCCACTTTCAAATTCACCCCATACACTAAATTAAAAACACAACCTGAGGAAACTATCGCAGAATATCAGCAAACCAACAAAAGTTCAAATTTTGAGAACCTTTGTTATTCCCGTAGCAGCATACGGCTGTGAAAATGGACAGTTACCCATACCTCGAGTCCTTGGAGTCTAACTGTTTTAGAAAAGTACCCAGAATTCTGTAATTAAAAAGAAAAAAAGAAAAAGGCAGACATTCGACACTAGTTTGGCTTACAGGAGAACTGGTTCACAGATTCCATCATGAACAGAAAATGTAAACACTTTGGCCATGCCAAAAGACACAACGGTCTTGAGAGATCTGTAATGGAAGGTCTGTGACGGGTAAGAGAGACAGAGGCAGACCAAGAAGGAGATGTCATGGAATGTTTGGACATGATACTGGAATTGACTGGAGATTTGCCAAGAGATTGAGTGTCTATCAGATGGACTATGATGCGAGTGACGTAGTGCAATGAACATGTTACACAATGACTCAGTGAAGGATTGCGGAGTTTAGATTTTAGTGGAGGGTAAAGAAAATATACCGCCACGTAAATTATAAAAGTGGGCATCAGGTACAAAAAGCTTAAAGAGCACTGTGTTAAGGTATTGTGAAAGATATTTGTGTGTGTTTTCAGGAAAAAAAATTAGGGCTACTTTCACCTTCCAAGCAGGTAGTAGAAGTCGAATAAAGAAGGTTGAATAGAGCTTGCAACATCATCATGTAAGACAAATTGCTACTGAAGCTGTTAGTATGTGAACCCTTGAAGTACTTTCTCTTATAAGACATCAACTCCAGTAGCAAAACTTTGCTCTGTAGGGAGCGAGATCTGGACGAAATACAATGTTACTTTTCTTCATTGATTACACTACTTTCTTTCCTATATATTTGTTCTATTCTGTATATCATCATTATAGACGGCTAAGTCTCTGTAGACCATGCGCATGGCGTTCTGTGAGTTTTGTCCAACTCCGTCTCCTGTATTTCAACACAGTCTGCTATGACAGTCTGCTTTTTAATATGGTAATGTTACTAGCTCCATGCACAACCTTCTTTAAGCGGTATTAGCGACATGCTCAGAAGGTTAAAGTGGGCCAATTTTTTGTACATTGGATGTAATTCTGGTAGAAATCTAATCATTGTTGAATTTCACACAATAACAAGGACTGGTTGTAATGTTAGAGGATAATGCAAATGAGAGTCATACAAATTGTGATGACAATACTAGTGAAAGAGGGAGGGGAGGAGTGCAAGGAGATGTCAGTAAATAACTGTAATATGCCATGTACTGATAATACAGTCAACAGTGCAAACGGCCTCCCCCATGCTGGCTGAAAGCGCCGGAGAGGTCGTCCCCAAAACACATGGCTTCAACAGGTGGCGGCTTCCCCATATGCCTTAAAGGAGGCCTGACAGCATGCAGTTACAGCTTAACATGGTGGTGTTCATCCGACGCAACGGGCCCTAGACGCCTAAGCAAACATTATTGTTGTTGTTGATAATACAAATATAAAAGGTTGTTCTTTTGGGTCCCTCCCTTTCTCTCTCTCTCTTTTTATCTCTTTGATGCCCGCACACACATATAGAATAAGGTTCGGGTGCTGTAGTAGACATGTTGTATACAGGGGTTGTCAAGATGACAAAGGTTTCTTACCTGCAATAAATTCAAGTTTCAACTTGGCGTCTAATTTGCTGGTTGTGAGCGAGAGAAGAATCTCTCGTAGTCTGCCTGTGGATGTGAGATGTTCGTTATGTTATGCCATGTTTAGATAGAGAAATGCGTAGATAGGAAGGTTAATAGATTGGTATATATAGATCATATAGATGTACAGTCAGACAAATAGACTGACATATAAACTGACATAAATACAGATAGTCCGACACACAAATCGACAGGCAGACAAGTATGTAGATTGATAGATTATTGGAATAACGGTAGACAGACATACATACACGCAAAACAAGCAGATAAACAGACTTACAGACAGACACACCAAAAGACACACATAGAAAGACAAATCAGTAAGTTGGTAATTGTGGATTTATATGTGGAATAAATGCATTAATCAATAAATTGATGTATACATTGACACAAAATCAAATTAAAAGATATAACTAAAGATAGAGAGACAGGTAGATAAACTGACTGACTCACAGATCTGAAGCTAGGTAGATACAAAGACATACATAACCAGATAAACATATGCCTATACATACAAACAAAAAGATTGACAGGGAGACATGTAGATTTACAAGCTGAAGAAGTTAAACAAAATTGTAACAAATTTGAATGTAGATTGGCAAATATATATATATATATATGTAAAGAGACATTTATTAATGAAGCAGGTGTGAATATACAGTAAGATTGTGGGTTCATTGAAAGTTTTAAATGTAACATGACATACCGACAAAGACACTTGTGTCTCCTTTTGTGAGTCTCTCCAAGAGGGTAGATATATTTTCTGTGAGGTTAGTTATAAAAAGTTATAAAGAATATACATTTGTACATAATATATACATATATAAACATACATACATGGTGATTGGCATTCTGTCAATCTCGAGAGACAATGGACCTCACGCTAGATAGGGGACAGTTGTTGCCCTTGCTTTCGCAATGCACGTTTGGAGTCTGCATCTTGACACATCTTATCTTTCTCAGCCAGCAGACCAAATCCTGCCTCTAGCCGGGTCTGTCTTTGGATGGGTGGTCAGTGTCTGTCTTTGGATGGGTGGTCAGTGTCTGTCTTTGGATGGGTGGTCAGTCTGTCTTTGGATGGGTGGTCAGTGTCTGTCTTTGGATGGGTGGTCAGTGTCTGTCTTTGGATGGGTGGTCAGTGTCTGTCTTTGGCAAGTTCGTCCCAGTTGCAGGTGTTCATATCTAACGCTTTCAGGTCACTCTTGCAAACGTCGTGGTGGATGAAGGGTTAACCTTTGTTACGTTTGCCCGTGCTGAAGTTCAAAGACGCATTAAGCGGGACATGAAGGCTCTGGATATGGATCTGACATCTTGAGAAGATATAGCTGCAGCCAATCCAAATGGAGATACAATCTGAAGAGCCACATCAGGCTGGGCAAAAATAAGTCACGAGACAAAGGCGAAAAGAAAACCAAAACCAAAAACTCAGTAGAGAGTTGCTACTCCAAAGTCGAATCAACCTATAACTGAAAAGGGGCTATTACTACGTCCTAAGTTGTGTTGTGCATCTGTCTATGTGTTTTGTTTTAGCCCCCGCAGTCAGGAATTCAATCACAGCACGTTGCTTCAACCGTATTTCCTTGCAGGCCGCCATTTTACTGTTTGCTGAGCGCATGCGTCACGTTCCAGAGGCATGTCACTACATGCCCATTTTGTCATTTCACTTTAGGTTATTTTCACATAGGTATCATGTGGCTTTGAACATTGCTGTTATAGTTATGATGCTGGAGATAATCTTTTCAAATCGACCTCGTATATATATATAATGTTTGTCCATCACTTGTGATGAAGACCACTCTCTTTGTTCAGCTGTGTGGACATTCTTTTCTCTTGCTGTGTTTGCTAAAATGGGTGACTTTGCGCAGTGATTTGGAATAAAATAAGTAAGAAACTGTGCCTTTTGTCAACCTCACTCTCTGGTCCTGAGCTACCCTTGTCAAGTAGTAAAAATAGTTATCAAGACGACTGGAAATAGCACAGGATACAGGTTTTTCCTCAGGCATCTATCGTTGTGTGGCATGCCTTTCTCGTAACGACAAGAGGTGGTAGGGACATTACTCAATGTGTGAGTAATGTAGGCATCTGTCCCAGGCTGTATTCCAGTCCACTAAAGTTGTGTCTAAATTTCATACACCAAAACTGACACTGTTTGTAGCTAGGGCTAAGGGCGCTAATCTTGTGAAGTTCAGCCGCTTGAACTAGACCGTGAAATACTACACAGGTTTAAGCATAGTGCTATTCATATAGCGGATGTCCAAACCAGGATAATCGGGCGGATTAAATTACTAAAAAATGAACGAATTAACCAGTCCAAATGGAAAACAATAACACGTTTCCGTGAACACAGGCGTAAGTCGTCAAGTAGTTTGAATTCCAGGAAAATCCGTGGTCTGGAGGCATCCATAATGAACTAAATCAGCAGAGCAATGCATACGCGCAGCCAGTTATGGGACCATCTTTGCTGCACACACACACACACACACACACACACACACACACACATATATATATATATATATATATATATATATATATGTATATATATATATATTTATACATATATATATGTGGAGCTCTAAAGCAAAGATGCAAGGTGCTAGACTCTCAAGAAATGAATTATCAAAATTGTGAAATGATGGGGCTCCACAAAAATCCAGGATTCGTCCGTCTCAAGTTAGGTGATATCGATGTCAGTCTCTATTGAAGACGGAACATAAACTCATGAAGTGCATGGATGACCTTACTGGAGAGACCATGGCAAAGATATCATCTAAATTCGTTGCTTAGTTTTCAGTGATAAAGCTACTGGTTCCAGAGCCGATGCAGGGCGTTCATAGAGGCAGCAGCCCGACCGACTCATCGAATGATGTCCAGGTGGCTTCATACACCGTGGTGTCGATTACCGTCTGGTAAATCATGTCATCATTAACGACAATATTCTTATAAGGACTTTGAAAACACTCGTTGTAGAAACATTACATGTGGAAATGGCAAAACTGTTGGATTCAATCAATGATCGTCTGATGGATGAAGTCATTGAATTAATTAACGATCCACATAATCCAGAATTACACTAAATGTAGGTGTAGCGGTGAGAGTTGCAAAAGTAGGCAGAGCGGGAGTGGGTATAACCATTGACCTACAGGAACCATTGGTATATACTGACTTCGCAATTTTTAAAGGAAAAGATTGAGAACTTGGTTACTAGTGGTTTTATTTCATTTTCTTCCTGTCCTATTTTGTTTTCTTTCTGACCTATTTTGTTTTCTTTCTGTCCTACTTCGTTTTCTTCCTGTCCTTATTTTGTTTTCTTCCTGTCTTAATTCTTTCCCTTTCTTCCCCCCACTTCACACGAGGTGACCAATTGCCTTTCATTGCCTGAGTTTCTAAATTCAGAGCAGCTCTCTAACACAAATGATGGTACATATAAAAACATGAATTGAGACATCTCGTACATAAAATGGAACAAAGCTTGACCAACTTACGTAAGATTCCCCCACCAAGATTACGTCCTACGCTCACATCTCCTTCAACATCAACACTAAGACCTAAACCTGAGGAGAAATGCATTGAGATTTTGTTAAACACAATGAGGATGTGTGTAAATAACACAGAAAACGTAAATGAGAGGCGTGTGGATCATAATTAATATGTAAAACAGAAACATATGTACTATTTAAAAAAAAAAAAATTAAATTTAAGCGGGGGCTCGACTTCATCGCCTCGGGTTTTCCCCATTTAGCTCGGTCTCTCTCGGCAGATGGGTACCCTGTCAAGAGCATCACACAAAGCACGAACTCCGTAGCTTCAGCGATGAACCCAAAGATCTCAGGAAAAAATAGACATCATGGACCGACCGTCGCAGATCGAACTCGAACCCCGACCGTCGCAGCTCAAACTCGAACCCTGGCCGTCTGAACACAAGGCAAACGGCTTGACCACTTCGCCACAGATATGTTCTATAAGATCCCATTTACAAGTTTGGACAGATTAATCACCCATTTTACAAAGGAAGCACAGGATGTTGCTGGTATCCCATAGCTGCTGAGTAAGCCTGTTCTTTGCAGCCCATTGCCATTTCGATTTAAATACAAGTCTTCTTCAGCTGTTCCACTGAACCATACAATATCAAGGTTATTGTTAGCATCACTTTCTTTCCTCATGTGTCTGTGTCCTCAAGGTGAGAGGAGCAAAGAATAGGCCCATTGTAACAACAAGTTTACAAGCAGGTAACGTGACACAACTTTTCTATTGGGCAGATACTTGTTGAGGAGGCCCCATGCTTCATATGGAACGCAAGACATGTCCCAGTGTACCAGGACATGCCTTTCTTACGTATTTAGTTAGTTAGTCATTCAGTCAGTCAATCATTCAGTCAGTCATTCAGTCAGTCATTCAGTCAGTCATTCAGTCAGTCATTCAGTCAGTCATTCAGTCAGTCATTCAGTTAGTTAGTCAGTCATTCAGTCATTCAGTCAGTCAGTTAGTCAGTCAGTCATTCAGTCATTTAGTCAGTCATTCAGTCAGTCATTCAGTCAGTCAGTCATTCAGTCAGTCAGTCAGTCAATCAGTCATTCAGTCAGTCAGTCATTCAGTCAGTCAGTTAGTTAGTCGTTGGAATCATGTTCATCATGCTCGTGACAAGGCCAGATCTCATCCTCGGTATGTCTGCAAGCACAATGACTGACTGACCATTCCGGGTCCTGTGCTGGTTAACCAGACATCATTGGATCCCCGTGTGGAGTTCCTTCCTCGCCGTCCTTCATTTCACACCCAATTCAACCAGTCGCGTCAAAAACGTAGGTTCTGGATCATTTTCCGAATCTTCCTTCCAGCCAATTTCCCTAACGGCATTTAGGATATCGGTTCTATCCATTGTGCTCCCATCTTCCACTACAGCTGTACTCACCAACCTTTTATCTCTTCCATTTCCCTCTATACCTGCATGTCTCGGAACGAGTATGAAGGTGACTCTTACATATTTGATCAAAAACAAGCAATAATAACATTTGGTAATGAGAAGAAGACGACAGAGTCCACAGTGACTTTAGGCAAAAATTGTTGGGAAACAAGATTATGAATGTTTAATATGTCATTGAAGTGGGTCAATAGCCGGATAGATAAACAACAGTGTGGGTTGAAAGGTTGGAGATCAGTGACGGTTGGCTACAATCGACATGGCACATAATAATGATGACTATGTTTCTTAATTATACCTGTCTTTAACCTCCTTCGGTCATCTTCGGATATGTCCTTGTCCGCCAGAAGTGTTATTATATAATCTTTGGTTTCTGTAATAATAACGTGTTGTATTAGTCTTATGTGATGTTATAAAGCATCGATATCATTGCACTTCAATAGATATATAGATGCTCAATCTATTACACAATAAATGTAGCGTATAGAAAGTGATAGTAACTAATTGTCAATTAGCCCAAGGTGATATCCACCTGTCCTTTATTTTAGCCCTCCCTCCAAGACTAAGGACTGAACCCAGAAGCAGTTGTAAACAAATGTGAACATGATAAAGATTGTCTTGGGTAGAAACACGTACCTTTTGTCCAAGCGGCATTTCCAGCTTTCGTCAAGATCTCTGGAAGAAATACATTATTCTTGTAGCGGCTTGTCGTGTTGGTTGGTGGTGGTTGGGATGAGGATGGTGGTTGGGATGAAGATGGTGGTGTTGGTTGGGATGAGGATGGTGGTTGGGATGAAGATGGTGGTTGTGGTTGGGGTGAAGATGGTTGAGTGGTGGTTGGGGTGAAGATGGTGGTGGTGGTTGGGATGAAGATGGTGGTGGTGGTTGGGATGAAGATGGTGGTGGTGGTTGGGATGAAGATGGTGGTGGTGGTTGGGATGAAGATGGTGATGGTGGTTGGGATGAAGATGGTGGTGGTGGTTGGGGTGAAGATGGTGCTGGTGGTTGGGATGAAGATGGTG
This sequence comes from Ariolimax columbianus, assembly GCA_036924085.1. Taxonomy (NCBI): domain Eukaryota; kingdom Metazoa; phylum Mollusca; class Gastropoda; order Stylommatophora; family Arionidae; genus Ariolimax; species Ariolimax columbianus. The sequence goes on from JAVGWX010000013.1 coordinate 70,533,559, forward strand.
GTGGTGGTTGGGATGAAGATGGTGGTGGTGGTTGGGATGAGGATGGTGGTGGTGGTTGGGATGAGGATGGTGGTGGTGGTTGGGATGAGGATGGTGGTTGGGATGAAGATGGTGGTTGGGATGAGGATGGTGGTTGGGATGAAGATGGTGGTGGTGGTTGGGATGAAGATGGTGGTGGTGGTTGGGATGAAGATGGTGATGGTGGTTGGGATGAAGATGGTGGTGGTGGTTGGGGTGAAGATGGTGCTGGTGGTTGGGATGAAGATGGTGATTGGGATGAGGATGGTGGTGGTGGTTGGGATGAAGATGGTGGTGGTGGTTGGGATGAAGATGGTGGTGGTGGTTGGGATGAAGATGGTGCTGGTGGTTGGGATGAGGATGGTGGTTGGGATGAAGATGGTGGTGGTGGTTGGGATGAAGATGGTGGTGGTGGTTGGGATGAAGATGGTGGTGGTGGTTGGGGTGAAGATGGTGCTGGTGGTTGGGATGAAGATGGTGGTGGTGGTTGGGATGAGGATGGTGGTGGTGGTTGGGATGAGGATGGTGGTTGGGATGAAGATGGTGGTGGTGGTTGGGATGAAGATGGTGGTGGTGGTTGGGGTGAAGATGGTGCTGGTGGTTGGGATGAAGATGGTGGTGGTGGTTGGGATGAAGATGGTGGTGGTGGTTGGGATGAAGATGGTGGTTGGGATGAGGATGGTGGTTGGGATGAAGATGGTGGTTGGGATGAGGATGGTGGTTGGGATGAAGATGGTGGTTGGGATGAGGATGGTGGTTGGGATGAAGATGGTGGTGGTGGTTGGGGTGAAGATGGTGCTGGTGGTTGGGGTGAAGATGGTGGTGGTGGTTGGGATGAAGATGGTGGTGGTGGTTGAGGTGAAGATGGTGCTGGTGGTTGGGATGAAGATGGTGGTGGTGGTTGGGATGAAGATGGTGGTGGTGGTTGAGGTGAAGATGGTGGTGGTGGTTGGGGTGAAGATGGTGCTGGTGGTTGGGATGAAGATGGTGGTGGTGGTTGAGGTGAAGATGGTGGTGGTGGTTGAGGTGAAGAAGGTGGTGGTGGTTGAGGTGAAGATGGTGGTGGTGGTTGAGGTGAAGATGGTGGTGGTGGTTGAGGTGAAGATGGTGGTGGTGGTTGGGGTGAAGATGGTGCTGGTGGTTGGGATGAAGATGGTGGTGGTGGTTGGGATGAAGATGGTGGTGGTGGTTGAGGTGAAGATGGTGGTGGTGGTTGGGGTGAAGATGGTGCTGGTGGTTGGGATGAAGATGGTGGTGGTGGTTGGGATGAAGATGGTGGTGGTGGTTGGGATGAAGATGGTGGTTGGGATGAAGATGGTGGTTGGGATGAGGATGGTGGTTGGGATGAAGATGGTGGTGGTGGTTGGGATGAAGATGGTGGTGGTGGTTGGGATGAAGATGGTGATGGTGGTTGGGATGAAGATGGTGGTGGTGGTTGGGGTGAAGATGGTGCTGGTGGTTGGGATGAAGATGGTGATTGGGATGAGGATGGTGGTGGTGGTTGGGATGAAGATGGTGGTGGTGGTTGGGATGAAGATGGTGGTGGTGGTTGGGATGAAGATGGTGCTGGTGGTTGGGATGAGGATGGTGGTTGGGATGAAGATGGTGGTGGTGGTTGGGATGAAGATGGTGGTGGTGGTTGGGATGAAGATGGTGGTGGTGGTTGGGGTGAAGATGGTGCTGGTGGTTGGGATGAAGATGGTGGTGGTGGTTGGGATGAGGATGGTGGTGGTGGTTGGGATGAGGATGGTGGTTGGGATGAAGATGGTGGTGGTGGTTGGGATGAAGATGGTGGTGGTGGTTGGGGTGAAGATGGTGCTGGTGGTTGGGATGAAGATGGTGGTGGTGGTTGGGATGAAGATGGTGGTGGTGGTTGGGATGAAGATGGTGGTTGGGATGAGGATGGTGGTTGGGATGAAGATGGTGGTTGGGATGAGGATGGTGGTTGGGATGAAGATGGTGGTTGGGATGAGGATGGTGGTTGGGATGAAGATGGTGGTGGTGGTTGGGGTGAAGATGGTGCTGGTGGTTGGGGTGAAGATGGTGGTGGTGGTTGGGATGAAGATGGTGGTGGTGGTTGAGGTGAAGATGGTGCTGGTGGTTGGGATGAAGATGGTGGTGGTGGTTGGGATGAAGATGGTGGTGGTGGTTGAGGTGAAGATGGTGGTGGTGGTTGGGGTGAAGATGGTGCTGGTGGTTGGGATGAAGATGGTGGTGGTGGTTGAGGTGAAGATGGTGGTGGTGGTTGAGGTGAAGAAGGTGGTGGTGGTTGAGGTGAAGATGGTGGTGGTGGTTGAGGTGAAGATGGTGGTGGTGGTTGAGGTGAAGATGGTGGTGGTGGTTGGGGTGAAGATGGTGCTGGTGGTTGGGATGAAGATGGTGGTGGTGGTTGGGATGAAGATGGTGGTGGTGGTTGAGGTGAAGATGGTGGTGGTGGTTGGGGTGAAGATGGTGCTGGTGGTTGGGATGAAGATGGTGGTGGTGGTTGGGATGAAGATGGTGGTGGTGGTTGGGATGAAGATGGTGGTTGGGATGAAGATGGTGGTTGGGATGAGGATGGTGGTTGGGATGAAGATGGTGGTGGTGGTTGAGGTGAAGATGGTGCTGGTGGTTGGGATGAAGATGGTGGTGGTGGTTGGGATGAAGATGGTGATGGTGGTTGAGGTGAAGATGGTGGTGGTGGTTGGGGTGAAGATGGTGCTGGTGGTTGGGATGAAGATGGTGGTGGTGGTTGGGATGAAGATGGTGGTGGTGGTTGGGATGAAGATGGTGGTTGGGATGAAGATGGTGGTTGGGATGAAGATGGTGGTGGTGGTTGGGATGAAGATGGTGGTGGTGGTTGGGATGAAGATGGTGGTGGTGGTTGGGATGAAGATGGTGCTGGTGGTTGGGGTGAAGATGGTGGTGGTGGTTGGGATGAAGATGGTGGTGGTGGTTGGGATGAAGATGGTGGTGGTGGTTGGGGTGAAGATGGTGCTGGTGGTTGGGATGAAGATGGTGGTAGTGGTTGGGATGAAGATGGTGGTTGGGATAAAGATGGTGGTGATTGGTTGGGATGAAGATGGTGGTGGTAGTTGGGATGAAGATGGTGGTGGTGGTTGGGTGAAGATGGTGGTGGTGGTTGGGATAATGTTGGTGGTGGTGGTTGGGATGAAGATGGTAGTGGTAATAAAGAAGATGGTGATATGAAGAAGGAGAGAATTGTGGTCTAGAACGATAATCATGAGGTTTGTGGCAATAAAGGTGATGGCTGTATGGATCTTTTTCTTCTTTTTCTTCCTCTTCCTAATTTTCCGCTTGTTTGTGAAATTGTTAAAGAAAATGATGAAAACTATAGAAAAGATGATGAGGAATCTGAAGGTGGTATGAAGAAAGAATGTAGAATAAGGGCGTAGAAAAAGAAAACATTAATCATCATCAGATTGTAAATATGTTAGTAATAATGAAGAATAGCATGAAAATTATAAACGACAACAGTAATACTACAAATCAGAAGATGATGACGTCGAAGAAAATGATAACTACGGATGAAATAATTATGTAGAATAACTATAAGATTATAAGCCATGTGGCATATTGAAGAGTACGATGTTAGACTTGTATTTTTATTTGACAACGACACTATGGATAATGTGGGCAGCACTACATCGACCACCTTTTTTTCCAAGAATTGCTCTGAATTACCCAATTTTTTAGGCTGGGCTGACCATGGAGCTGTTTTCAATCAAAATGATATTGTAGGCAGGATCAATGAATACATTTAAGAACAGATTGGATGCACATAGTTAGTTTTAGATCAAGTGAAGGCCAGATACATGACCAAATGGGAAACCGAACATACTGGTTACACCAAAAACGATGCCTATTACCAGTTGAATTGAAGAGAGCAGGTCGTTGTCTTCAGACTTCGCACTGGCCACAATAGACTGAGGTACCACCTATTCAACAAACTGAAGAAAGGTGGTACCGACGAATGCCCGTGCGGTACTGGTAAAATGACCGCTGAACATCTGCTGCAGAACTGCCCAACATACGAGGATCAGAGAGAGCAGATGTGGCCATCACCAGTGGAACTGCAAGACAAGCTCTATGGCAGTGGCGACAGCCTCAGGATGACCGCCGCTTTTTTCGAAAAAATAATGGTTACTGTCTGACTGCGTACGAAGAAGAAGAAGAAAGAAGAAGATCAAGTGAAGTAAAAGGAACTGGTTGTATACAGACACTGCAGAGTCTAATAAACCAGTACAAGGACGTTAAGTTAAGGAGAAAGATGAGGCTGATTAAGATGACAAATAACAAAAATACTACCTTAAATACAACTTTTCCCCATTGCTTTGGAAGTCGAGGGTTTTTTTAGGCTGAGAACTAAAGGTTGCTGCATCTCTGCAGTCACCACGTCGTGTGCTGGCTATGTTTGTTTATTTCCCCCCCCCCCCCCCCCCCAAACAAAAAAACAACATATGCCATACCAGGATTTGAACCGCTGCCTTTGTCAGCAGTCAGGCCTTGAAAACCATTCGGCCTTGCGCTCCTCTAAGGTTGATTTTTTACCGATAACAAGAATGATGATGACAATAATGCAACTGACAGTTTAAAATGGCAGTTACTAAGACAGTACGACATGATGATGGTGTGTGATAACTATTTTATTGAGCAGAAAGCTAGAAACTGATCACAGGTAGCTGGAAGGGAGATGAGAATAATGAATATGTTACATATGCTGACAATTGGTACCTAGCACGTATTTCTGCCTGTCTTGTTGGCTCAGACCACGACATTCACAAGCTAGTAATCTTAGTCCTAGGTACAACTTGGCTGCGACATCTGCATAAATGGAGACCAGACCAAATGGTCATGTAGGTAGATTCATCAAGGGAGAATGTCTTCTACACTTGGGGGTCGTAGTTATACTAGCATTGGGGCCTTGTAATGTCACGGTGGGTGGAGTGAAGGTGACATGATGTCAAGTTGGGTGGAGAAAAGATTACATAAGGTCAAGTTGTGTAGGGAAAAGGTCACATAAGGTCAAGTTAGGTGGAGTAAATGTCAGAAAATGTCATGGTCGGTGGAATAAAGGTCACATGTCATGGTCGGTGGAATAAAGGTCACATGTCATGGTCAGTGGAATAAAGGTCACATGTCATGGTCGGGGGCATAAAGGTCACATGTCATGGTCGGTGGAATAAAGGTCACATGTCATGGTCAGTGGAATAAAGGTAACATGTCATGGCCAGTGGAATAAATGTCACATGTCATGGTCGGTGGAATAAAGGTCACATGTCATGGTCAGTGGAATAAAGGTCACTTGATAAAAAACTGCAATACTAAATTACCCAGGGCCAGTGACAAAGTGTTAGTAATAGGCATAGAAATAGTAGTATTGTATTAGCAGGATTTGTAGTAGTAGTACTAGTAGCAGTGGTGGTAGTTCTTGTAGCAGTTGTAGTATTAGTAATAGCAGTAGTTGTTGTAGTAGTAGTAGAAGAAGTAGTAGTAGTAGTAGTGGTAGTAGTAGTAGTAGTAGTAGTAGTAGTAGTAGTAGTAGCAGTAGTAGTGGTAGTAGTAGTAGTAGTAGTAGTAGTGGTAGTAGTAGTAGTAGTAGTAGTAGTAGTGGTGGTGGTGGAAGTAGTAGTAGTAGTAGTAGTAGTAGTAGTAGTAGTAGTAGTAGTTGTAGTAGTAGTAGTAGTAGTCGTAGGTAGTAGTAGTAGTAGTAGTAGTGGTAGTAGAAGTAGTAGTAGTAGTAGTAGTAGTAGTAGTAGTAGTAGTAGTAGTAGTAGTTGTAGTAGTAGTAGTAGTAGTCGTAGGTAGTAGTAGTAGTAGTAGTAGTGGTAATAGTAGTGGTAGTAGAAGTAGTAGAAGTAGTAATGGTAGTAGTAGTAGTAGTAGTAGTAGTAGTAGTAGTAGTAGTAGTAGTGGTAGTAGTAGTAGTAGTAATAGTAGTAGTAGTAGTAGTAGTAGTAGTGGTGGTAGTAGAAGTAGTAGTAGTAGTAGTAGTAGTAGTAGTTGTAGTAGTAGTAGTAGTAGTAGTAATAGTAGTCACATGATGATGATGATGGTGAAAGTAGATATAATAAGGAACACTCCTACTCACATTGTAGATTCTCCTTCCCACAAACATTACATGGCTGTCCATTGATATATTTCACATTGAGTGTGATTGAAGAAAAGACGTTGATCAACTCTGGTTATTGAAAACGACACAAACAAAAAAGCAAGAAATGGTTAATACAAAAGTCATTGCTGTCAGATTTCAAGTTGATAAATATCTGATATTCTATGTACTTCTTCAAGAAAGATCTGGCTCCTTTTGACAATGCTTTCATCTACATACACAGAGTCATTTTGTTTATATGATGACTAGGTTATCTTCCACACTGTATGTTCTGTAAAGCTGGATTAAGTACTAATAAGGACAAATACAGCTGAATGAGCAATCCTCAATTTAGCAAACCTAAAATATAAATTCAATAAAATGAGCAATGAATAATAAGCTGGAAGAGCTGTTAACTAATGCTATACACGAACATTAAAATAAATACCCATGATGCAACATTTAATTTTTCATTTAAATAAGGTTTATTTTTTATTCCCATCATAGTTGAGAGTGAGGCATTGTGGGTAAAGAGATCAACAAAAAAAGGAAATTTCTGAGGTGGAAGATGTGGATAGGGAATTGATGAACATAATCAAAAACATGTATTGATAGTATTTTGGTTTCAAAAAGAGACATAATACCGGTGGTGTATCCTGGTCCGTGATACTAGGTGTGAGACCACTTGAGGACTGTAACTGATGTAACTGCTTTTTGTTGTTGTTGTTGCGTTTAACCTTATTTCTCTAATCCCCAGTGCGGTGTGTGTTGCACTGTAGTTTTTATTTGTGCATCCGACTTCAGCATTAATTTTATGTAAGAGTGCTTCCTCCTGCATTTTCGAATGGTTTGCTTACCCGGGATACCGGCCGGTGCTGTGATGGGGATCGAACCCAGCGCCTTCTGGTTGTGAGCCGTGTCACTTAACCACTAGCCCATGCGTCCCTATGTAACTGATGTAATTGATGTTGAATGAGTACAGGTTGGCGTTTGACAGCGTACGAAGAAGAAGAAGAAGAATGAGTATGATCAGGGACGAACAATTTCACAATTGCTGTTCAATGAGTATGATCAGGGACGAACAATTTCACAATTGATGTTCAATGTGTACAATCAGGGGCGAACACTTTCACAATTGAT